>CM028130.1:704505000-704852500 GCA_016271365.2 Neoceratodus forsteri
AGGTCAGAAAAATGAGCGTTAATGCATTTACGATCATAGTTAAGTTGTTGCAGTTCGCACCACAAAGTGACATTTCGGTAATGGATGGCTTGCGCGACTGGCCCATTAAATTTTTTATGTGGTTTCAGAAACCACAAGCATCTCCTGCAGAGGATTGGAGAAGTTTATTGCAGTAGGTCTGTTTTGCTTTCCTTATGTCTTTTTTGCATGAAGTTCACAAAGTCCTATATCTATCCCAGTCCTCTGGGTGCTACGATTTCTTGGCAGAGCTCCAGGCCTTGTCCCTGTTTTTCATAGAGGCCAGGAGATCTTTATGCAGCCATCTAGTACTGGAGCCCCTGACAAGCCTCCTCTTTATGGGAATATGTTGCTCCTGGAGGGCGAGTAGGATTGAAGTAAGGTATTCAAGAGCATTATTAACATCACTAGTGGAAAAGATGGGAGACCAGTCACTATGCCTTAGATCAATGAGAGAAGCTACATTGTTAAGTATCGAGAAATCTCAGAACATGACAACTCTGGGGGGAATCTTTGGAGAGTGCCCATTCCAAATGCAGATAATGGGAAGGTGATTACTAATAGAATCAGGGGAAGTGCCTGCAGCAAGGATCTTGTTAGCTTGGTTAGTTGCAGTCCAGTCCAGTAGGGACTGATGGTTGCTATTTATAGAGACAAGTGGGTTTTGGCGGTAGTGAGCAAGGGCTACCTCGGCAGTTCAACAGATGTCCAAGACCGCAGAAGCACAAACATTTTCTGGCACACTCGCCAACACAGAGAATTTTGCTGGAACTGGAAGTAAAAAACAAAACACAGCAAAAGCTGCAGAAAAGGTCCCTGCCTCTCAGTGGACAAAGGCCTATACTCAAGTTACTGTCTCACCCACTAGAAAAATGGGGAGTGGTGACCCATTTTAGAGCTCCGGTATCTAAACAAGCATATAAAGAGAAATTCAAGATGGTCAGTCACATTGAAAACAGATACCATCTCTGTAGTCAGGACACTGGCTGGGGTCACTGAATCTAAAAGATGCCTATTCTCTTATCCCAGTCAGGCCATCAAACAGAAAATATCTCGGGTTCAAGCTAGGAAACTGCCAATACCAGATATTCAAAGATATTTCTTCCACTAGGCCACACCTTTTGAACTACAGCTGCCAGACACTAGGACCACATGGAAACTTTTGCTAGCCAGTGGCCAGGGCCGCAGTAATGGGGGGAAAAGTGGGGAAGTTGTCCGGGGCCCTAAGCTCAGGAGGGACCCACTTCAGGAGGTGGCATTACTTTGGCATTAGCTGGTTTGGGAAACGGGCCCATTTCAAGTGACTTGTCCAGGGCCCAATAATTCATAGCTGCAGCCCTGCCAGTGGCTGCCCATGATAATGTCATACATCAGCATCTACATAAATGTGGGCAGTCCCATCAGTCCTCAGTTCCTTTCCCACCGTCAATAACTTTCATCGGACCTGTTAAGAAAGCGCCATTGTCATTCACTCATTCTTTATTTTACTACAGTGTTTTCATCGTTACTGCATGCCACTGAAATCTCCAGCCACGTTATTTCGGTATTATAAAGAATACTCACACATGTTTGTGTGAGCTGTTTGGGCCTATCTCACAACATGAAGACTTGTGAGATCTGCCATGGTTTCAACCAAGCAACAAGGCAACGTTGTAAGAAAGCTCTAGAAACTTTCTTTCTCCAAAAAGAATTAGCAGCCATGGAGAAGGGGCAAGGCCCAAAATCGCTATCTCCATCCTTGTCGGCTGAGACGCAGCTGCTGAAGTTGAAGTCAAGGGACTGGGACTGAGAACGGTCATCGTCATGGCCCTCTTCACCATTAGGACACAAGCATAACCATAGAGACAAGGTGACGTTGGCTTCCCCAGTGAGTAAGCAGGTAATCACTCAGCATCCTTGCCTTCTCCAGTCACATTGATGACATCCCCCTCTCTCCAACCATCATTGAAACACCAAGGTTGGGGTCTTGCTTAGGCGCTGCTGTACCTACTATAACTGGTACAACTCCATTATTGTCGGGCCAAGGCTGTTCAATACAAGTAGTTACAGCCCCTGGCCAGGGTATCATCCACTATCAGGCTATGCTGGCATCATTTTCAGAGATGATACAACATATTCTGCCTGGTTTACCACTGCAGGTTATTGTTCCGTCGATGAGGCCATCAGGCAGCAAACTCCCATCAATGACTACTTCAAGCACACAGTGGATTCCTCCCTCTCAGCTGCCGCCATTATTTGTGGCGACTTCTGTGGCTCCCCTCGTCAACAGGGAGGTTAGCGATGAGGTGGAATATAATCCTGATGTCATGGTATTAGAGGATGATTTAGAGGGGGATTGCAATGGAGAACAGTTTGTTGCAAATTATTCCAATTCTACCTTATCCTGCAGTGAGGACCTGGTGGTATATACCTTGTGATCTCCTCCTGAGGATCCCACTTTTCAAGCCATTATGCAGCAAATGCAAGCTGCCATTGGCTTTGCAGTGGAAGATGATTCCAATAAAAATAACTTTTGAAGGTTCCTTGCTCACCCTCCATTATAATTCCTCCTATTTATCCTGCATTATATGCTACATTTGCTGCATGGCACAAACCAAACTCACTGCCTGCAGTGCCCTGAAAGGCTGACATCTGCTAAGCCTTATTCTAACCAGCCAGAAAGTGACTTGGTAGTTAACTCGGTATTTATCATGGCTGCTCATGATAGGTGCAGGGCTCCTAAGCAGGAGTGAATTGCCTCATGACAAGGAATCTAAGAGGCTGGATGTGATAGGTAAGTGTACTTATGCCTAGAGACCCGTGAATTTATTTTTATTTTTTAAACAATTTCTTATTTTTTTCATGAATTTCTTATTTATTCAAAATGACATTTTATTTCATATTACATTTCAGTTAAAAAGCAGACTCATTCACTGTAAACATTCCAAAAAACACAGTTATACATATATCAAAAATGTTAAGCAGTCAAAAAAGCATTATTTAATAATTGAAAGACACAAAACATAATTTAGCAATTAAAAACAAGCATACAGCAATACTCTTATATTTTTCAGCACGAGAGTGGTAAACTGCAATAGCTGTGGGGCAGCAGTCTTTCTGGGGGTGGTGTGGAGTAAGGGGGTGTCCTGTGTGTAACAGTCTGGAGCAGCTAAGGGCTAAAATAAGGCTACTCAGATGGGAGCTGGGGAGGATGGTGTGGGAAGTCAGAGGAGCAGAGCAGTGAAGGGAAATGCAGAGAGGTGATGCCCAGGGAACTGAGGGCATCAGGCAGGGAATGGGAGTGGGGAAGAGCACCCAGTATACAAGAGTATCTCTTCCTAAGAGGACTAGAGAGCACAGGGTGGAGGAATGGCAAGTAGTAAGGGGAAGGGGTGCAAATGTGAGAGTAGCACCAGGGGTGGGAAATTCTAAAGGGGTGCCTTTATTGAGTAGACTTGCACCACTGTCTGGAAGGAGGGAGGGGGCAGCAGGAGGTGAGGTAGGAGGTCAGGTTGAGCCAGGGCTGAGAGTATTAGTACAGGGGAGGGGAGAGGGAACTAATCAGGGTGGGCAGGGAAGAGGTGGCAGGCAAAATGGAGTGGAGGATGAGGGGAGGGAGAGAAAAGGAAAGGAAGAAGGGAGAGAAAACTGAAAGCAGATACAGATTGTCAGAAAGGGATGGGTAGAGTGGGATATGGAAAAACAGTTAAGGGGATAAATTGTGGATGTGGAGATAAGTTCACAGGGTGCAGAAGGAACAGGTAGGTGGGGAAGCAGGTAGTACTGAAGGTAAGAAAGGAAGGAAGAGGAGCACAAGCAGGAGATGGAAGGGTGGAAATCATAGGGGACTCCATAATTAGGGGTGTTCACTGGGGAAGGAAAGGGGACCCAAATGCAAACAGGAGGGTGGTTTGTATGCCAGGGATGACAGCGGGGAAGGTGGGCTCAAGAATAAGGGAAATAATAAGGGAGGTTGGAGGAAAACTTAATTTAGTTATACATTTGGGAACTAACGACCTAGCTGGGGAGGAGGTTGAGGTAGTGCAAAGTAGGTTCAGAGAATAAGAAACATAAACATAGAAGTTGATGGCAGATAGGGACCGCAAGGCCCATCCAGTCTGCCCATTATTTCTATCTCATGAACGTGCCATAGGCCTGTACTCTGTCAATGGCCTATCTATTCATGCTCATCTGTATTGCTCCCTTATGCCTATCCCATGCCTGTTTGAAGCCCTGCACTGTATTCATACCCACCACTTCCTGGGGTAAGCCATTCCATGCATCCACCCCCTCTGTGTGAAAAAGAACTTCCTCACATTACCCCTTAACTGGCCTCCCTCTAATCTCAGGCTGTGTCCTTTTGTCCTGCTATTTTTCTTATATTGAAACATGTTAGACTCTTTCTCCTTCTTAATGCCCTTAAGATGTTTGAATGTTTTGATCACATCACTTCTCTCCCTCTTTGCTCTAGGGTATATATATTGAGCTCCGTTAATCTGTTCTCATATGTTTTCTGATGCAGTCCCTGCACCATTTTGGTTGCCCTTCTCTGGACTGCCTCCATTTTGTTAATGTCTTTGTGCAGATGCGGCCTCCAGAACTGCATGCAGTACTCCAGATGGGGCCTAACCATTGTCTTGTAAAGAGGGATTATTACCTCCCTCTTATGACTTGCGATACCCCTACTAATCCAACCCAACATCCCTCTAGCCTTACCTACTGCTTTAGTGGTCTGCTTGGATGATTTCAGGTCATCTGTGATGATGATGCCCAAGTCTTTTTCTTCCCTTGTAATTGCCATCAACTCCCCTCCCAACCCATAGGTGGCTTCAGGGTTCTCTTCCCTATGTGCATTATCCTGCACTTCTTTGCATTAAACCCCAGTTGCCGCTCTTCTGACCATTTTGCCGGTTTATCCAGATCGCTTCCCATTCTGCCCACTCCATCTGGATCATCTACTCTGTTGAAGATCTTGGTGTCATCTGCAAACAGACAAACCTTACCCTCTAGTCCATCTGCAATGTCATTGATGAGGATATTGAAGAGGACTTTCCCCAGAACTGATCCCTGAGGTACCCCACTTGTGACTTGCATCTCTTCTGACTGTATACCGTTTACCACCACTCTCTGTTTTCTGCCCACCAACCAGTTTGCCACCCAGTTGATCAACTTCTGACCCACCCCAAGCCTACCCAGCTTATTAATCAATCTTCTATGTGGAACAGTATCAAAAGCTTTGCTGAAGTCAAGGTAGGTGACATCAGCTGCACCCCCTTGGTCCACCACTCTGGTTACCCAGTCAAAGAAATCTATGAGATTAGTTTGACATGACCTGTCTGTTGTAAACCCATACTGTCTTGGATCCTGTGCGCCTATGGATTCCAGGTGTTGCACTATCCTTTCCTTAAGGAGTGCCTCCATAATCTTGCCCACTACCGAGGTAAGACTGACTGGTCTGTAGTTCCCTGCCTCCTCTCTGCTACCACTCTTGTGGAGAGGGATCAAATGAGCCCTTCTCCAGTCTTCTGGGACCTCTCCTGCGCTCAGAGACTCACTAAACAGTTCTGATAATGGCTCTGCTAGTTCCACCCTTAGCTCCTTTAGTACCCTGGGATGTACTTCATCAGGTTCCATTGCCTTGTCCACCCTGAGCTTAGCGAGCTCTTATAGGACACTTTCTTTTGTGAAGGGACTAGTGCACACTTCCCTTCCCCCTCTGTCCATGGTGCTGAGCTGTGGGCTCTGCCCTATCTTCTCCTCAGTAAATACTGAGCAGAATTATCTATTTAGGATAGATGCTTTTACATGGTCCTCCTTCACATACTCCCAATTGTCCTCTTTGATCTTAGAAATACCCCCTCTGGACTTCCTCCTTCCACTAATGTATCTATAGAAAGTCTTGGCCCCTTCTTTTACTGTTCATGCAAGTGCTTCCTTGGTTTGGGCCTTTGCCTGCCTTACTGCCTTCCCTGCTTCCTTTAGGGAAGTTTGGTATGCCTTCCTATCTTCATCCCTCTGCGTTCTCTTATATTTCTTGAAGGCCAGCATTTTGGCTTTGACCTTTTCTGCTGCTGTTTTTTAGAACCAAAGTGGTTTCCTCCTTCTTTTGCTCTTGCTTTTCTCTCTAACACAATGGGATGTTGCTTCAAACATTGCATCCTTAATGGTTGCCTGCTTTGCCTGTACCCTCTCACCTGTATTTCTTCTTGCCAGGGCTAGCTTGGCCATCTTATCAAAGTCAGCTCCTCTGAAGTTCCATATTTTTACCTTGGAATGGGATGATTTAGTTCTAGTGGCCAAATTGAACCATAGAAACATAGAATTTGATGGCAGATAAGGACTGCTTGGCCCACCCAGTCTGCCCATTTCCCTGCCTACTGGATAAGCTGAAGATCCTAGTTAACCAGCAGCCTACTTCTTCCTACCCCCATCCCCTAGAATTGCCTTATGACTGTCCCATGCATGCTTGAATTCCACCACTGTTTTTGACTCCACGACCTTCCTCCTCGAAGGCTGCTCCATGCATCCACAACCCTCTCTGTGAAAAATACTTCCTTAAATTACCTCTGAGCCCCCTCTATCTTCAAATTGTGCCCCTTGTTCTTGCACACTCTTTTTGAAAGATGCTACCCTCTTGGACTTTGTTGATTCCCTTGAGGTACTTGAAAGTTTCTATCATGTCCCCTCTCCTCCTTTCCTCGAGGCTATACATATTAAGCTCCTTTAGTCTCTTCATATGTCTTCCGGTGCAGACCCTGCACCATTTTACTTGCCCTCCTCTGGACGGCTTCCATCCTGTCTATGTCTTTAGAGACTGGGTCTCCAGAACTGCACGCAGTACTCCAGATGGGGTCTGACCAGCTGTCTGTACAGAGGGATAATAACTTCCTGTTTTCTACTGGTGATGCCTCTCCCTATGCATCCCAATATCCCCCCAGCCCTCATTGCTGCCCTCTCACATTGCTTGCCCACCTTTAGGTCATCTGATATGACTACCCCCAGGTCCCTTTCCATTTTTGTTGTTGTTAGTATCTCACCCCCCATTGTGTACTCTTCCCCTGGGTTTTTGTTTCCCAGGTGCATTACCTTGCACTTCTTAGCATTGAATCTAAGCTGCCATACATTTGACCATTCATCTAACCTTGCCAAGTCCCTTTTCATCCTTTCCTCCCCACCTTGTGCATCAACTCTGTTGCAGATCTTTGTGTCATCTGCAAAGAGACATACTTTTCCTTCCAGTCCCTCTGCAATGTCGCTTATAAAGACATTGAAGAGGACTGGTCCTAATACTGAACCCTGCGGTACCATGTGATGATCACTGGCTCCCAGGTGACCTTGTACCTGGAGAACTGTGATCCTTTCCTTGTTAGTCAGTACTAGATCTAGGATAGCCCTGTTTCTTGTGGGTTGTTGTACCAGTTGTTTGAGGCCCTCCCCCTGCAGGGAATCCAATATGTGTCTAGTTCTGGCGGATGTTCCTGCTGGTATTGACCAATCCGTATCTGGCATATTGAAGTCTCCCATTATCAGAACCTCCCCTTTAGCTGTCATGTTTTGTATATCTTCTAACAGTAATGTGTCTACGTCCTCCCCCTGGTCTGGAGGCCTGTAGACAACCCAAGTATGTATGGCTGTCCCATTTCCTGTTTTCAGGGTGACCCACAGTTCTTCTGGCTCCTTATGTGTATTCTGAATTTCTGTAGCTTTGATATTTTCACTGACATAAAGGGCCACTCCCCCAACCCCTTTTTGCTCCTCAGTCTTTTCTGAACAGTACATAGCCAGGTACTAAGTCTCCCAAGTGTGGTTACTGGTGAACCATGTCTCGCCAATGACTACTATATCCAGTTCAGCCTCTGACATTGTTGCATGCAGGTCTGGAATCTTGTTTCCCAGACTGTGGGCATTTGTGTACATGATTTTCCATTGGCCAGATTTCAGTATGTTAATTACTGGGTGAGGTCCAGCATTTCCCCTGTGCATCATATGGGGAGCTGGACCTTTTCCCTTACCTGGTGATGCAAATGAACTACAAACATGCTGAACTCCTGTTTGATCACTAGCTGAGGGGGGAGGGCTGTTCTTCCAGTTTATGTACCGGGTGCTGCACCCCTCTCCCAATTTGCTAGTTTAAATATTCTGCAAAGGCATCAAACATCTGTCCTAATGCACTGACTCCCTCCTTAGTCAGATGCAGTCCATCGAATTTAAAGAACTTTCGCTCCCAAAACTGTTGCCAGTCACCTACAAATTTGTGTCCTTTTTCCTGGCACCAGCCCTTGAGCCACATGTTTAGCTCCCCTATCTCCCCTTTATTGACCTTCTGTCCATCTGCCCCCCTCTCCCAGACTGGAAGGATCTCAGAGCAGGAGACGCCAGATGAAATGGATGACGGTTTGTCTCCCAACCTGGTCAGGTGTTCCTTGGTCTCCACAACTGACCGGCTGGCAAGACCATTAGTCCCTATGTGTACCAGTATGTCGTTGTTTTCTCCTGCTTCCTGCATGGTTTTAGCAGTGCCAATAGTGTCTCTCCACGCTGATGTACCCGGGAGACATTTGACCATTACCCCCAGCTGGAGATAGGTATCAACTCCCCAAATCATGGAGTCTTCTATGATCAGAAGTGTTTTGGATTTCCTTTTGGTTTTTTTTTGGTTTTTGGTCCCTGTTTTGGGTGAGTTTTGTTGTGCTAGCTCCTGCGCTGCAGTGTCCTGCTCTGCAGTGTCCTCTGCCCCTTTGTTTGATTTCAGAGACAGAGGCAGATAACTGTTTGTAGTTTTTATATGATTTGTGGAGGTGATACATTGGAGAGTATTGAGTGATGGGGCACCCGATTTGCCCCTCCTAACCACCTGCCAACCTCCTGGACCAACTACCCTCTGCGGTTGAGGTGCTTCAGTTGGATGTTGGGGAAATGGCAGGCGATTCTTACATTTCCTCCTGAATATGTGATTTGAGGTGCATGATCTCTGTCCATGCTGCCTTTAGCTGAGCCCTTAGATGTCCAATGGTCCAGCATGTAGGACAGCATCCTAAATCCTATATAACTGCCCTTTTGAAAAGTGTCCCACAGTATCTGCAGTTAATAATATCCATTCCAGATAAGTTGCTGGGTTTATAACCTGATCTGAGTAATTAGAAGGAGGAAAAATGAAAGCAAATGTTTGATGTTTTGTTTGTTTGTTTTTGTATAATTTGTTATAACAAGTTAAATTACTTGTGCCCCTGTAAGTGAGGTCACTGTGTGGATACCCCTCTGATCCTCCCATTCCTGCTTTGGTACAGGAAATGTCATGACTGTGCTACCCTATAAAAGGAGTGCAGCATGGGGTGGTTGGGGATGGGGGTGGGTGGTTGGGTCCTTCCTCTGCCGAAAAAAGAAGAACCATGGACAAAAGAAACAAGGAGGTGAGAGCAGAAACAATCAACCAACAACAAATGCAGTAGCCCTGAAAGCTTAGCCTAATGATAGATAAAACTGTAAAACTTGTAAGGCACCTCCTGTAATAATTTCACAGAAGAGATACCCTGCAAAAACACTTTGCTACAGAGAAAAATAAAGCAGTAACAGAAGATATACCTTGCAAAAAACAGTCTGAATCAGAAAAGATTACAGCAGTAATCTGTAAGCACAAAACAGTGACAAACATATAGGCACACCCTGTAATAATGCAGCAGAAGGTATGCCCTGCAACAGCAGTTTGAATCAGAGAACAATAAAACAGTAAAATGTTAGCAGAAAACACACAGTAAATCTGCCTAGCCAAAAGAAGCCTTAATCTTTATCCTTGCTCAGATAATGTTCATTGCTCTGTCCTTACAAGCAAACCTAGAAGATCTAAAGAGCTGAGGTGAAGCTAGGGGCCTTTGTCAGCAAACTTAGTCTTTCACCTCAAAAACACCAACTAACCTTACCTTTTAACTCTTCCTTCTGTTGGAAGTTACTAAGAATTTGTCAGCTCACGCTCCAGTTACACACCTAATCCCCTGAAAGAACTGTGGGAGGAAAGCAATTAGCTCCTTCAATATGAGAAGGAAACTGCAATACCTTTGAGACCAATCCAAAAACCTTTCGGCAAAAAATACAATAAAATAGTGGCAAACAGTAATTTTGCTTAGCCTAATGATAGATAAAAAAGTCACAAAAATGTAAGCACCGCCTGTAACAATTTCACAGAACACATACCCTGCAAAAAACACTTTGCTACAGAGAAAAATAAAGCAGTAACAGAAGATGTATGTAACCCCTACCCGGTTTACTGTTTGTTTCTGACAGCAGTACCAGGCGGGCTGGGTTCAGGGAGGAATAGGTCACTCAGCACAAAGGCTAGGTTTGGCTACTCCGCAGTGGGGCACCCAAGTAACTCCAAACACAGGAAGCAATAACTGTAATGTCCAATACCAGAAGTGGGATTCTAAAGTGTGGCTTTTTATTCATATCCAAAAAGAATAAACAAAGCATAAATGGACCCTACACTCCTGGTAATGCAGATTAAAAGAGACTAGAACACTTCCTTAACACTTTAGCCCTCAGGCTCTGAACCCACTGGGCACACAGCCCAGACTTGCACGCTGCTTTGGGTTGCACAGCCCGAACTTGTACACTGTTCTGGGTTTTCCCTGGCTCGGCTCCCTTGCCAGCCACTTGGACACCTTCCATACTTCATGGACAACATTTTCTGGTGGCTCCCTAAACCACCTAAGAGCACCACGGCTCCATCAGAGAATCTTCCTTTTAATCCCACATCTGGGTACTTTCTTCAGGCACTGGCCAAGTACCTGAGAGAAAGTAAAAGGTGTCTCAGAGCAAATCCATAGAGGTGAATTTGGTTACTACTGATGGGGGGATATCCCATCTCTCGCTCCCACAATTCATACCCGGACATTTCTCTGGACAGTAAACATCTCATCCTGTAAAGCTTTGCAATGTAGATTCTTGCTAAATGTATTTCACATTCCATCTACTTGTCTTGCTTCCCAGTTGTGCTGGACTTGAACATACTTTTAAGTGGCATTGTCCATTACTCTAGATCCCCCACTGAATTAAGCAGTCCAATCCACAATTTCCTTCAACTCTTTGTGCTGGACTTGAACATACTTGAATTAATTGGCATTGTCCATTACTCTAGACCTCCCACAGATTAAGCAGTCCAATCCCCACTTTCCAACTGTACTTGGCAGGAAGTGGTGGGGGCTGAAACAATCACGGGATTTAAGAATGTATGGGACATACATAAAGGAATTCTAGAGGTCAGGGGTAAGGGGAAATAGACTTCTAGGAAAACAAACTGAACTTACAAGCTCAAATGGGCAGACTAGGTGGGCCATAGACCCTTATCTGCCGACACTGTCTATGTATCTATGTATCTATGTACTTAGCTGTTTTTTCCTGACCCCACAGTAACAGTCCCTTTAGTTTCCTTCTGTTCAGGTGAAAAACACTTGGCCCTTTTTCAGAGCGAACTCACCCTTTGGTTGAAGGTGCCCCGCGGGCATTTCCTCCACAAGGAATTTCTCTCTCAGAGCTTCTGGTGCCTCAGCACAACTTGAACAGGCAGCTTCTTTCCCTTAGCCAGACCCAGGAGGGTTGCCCCAGGAAAACAGGCAAAAACCTTCCCCCCAACCCCTCAGGGATGGGGCTCTTGAACCATTGAAAGTGGTCTCCACCACTTCAATTACCAGTTCCTGTGTTCCTCTTTAGGTGGAAACACACACCTTCCAAAAGTAGCTCTGAAACAGAGCTTAAAGCTCTGAGAGCCTGCACACACTCTGCTGCACTACAGTCTCTTACTCAGACTGCACACAGACTGGCTTCAAATTCCCCAACGTTCTACTCTAACCTCCAACTGCAACATTCCAGTGTGGCTTATGCAGCTGCGATACTTCTAAAATGATGTCATCCCTTAGTCTCAGCTGAGACTGAGAACAGAGTGAGATAGTGTGAAATCCATTTAACTGGAGTTTCACAAGCTGCCTTCCCTGCCTACCACTAGGTCTTACTGGGATTCTAGTAACCCCGGATAACAGGGGGGTTACATGTATCTTGCAAAAAACAATTTAAATCAGAGAAGATTACAGCAGTAATCTATAAGCACAAAACAGTAACAAACCTGTAGGCACACCCTGTAATAATGCAGCATAAAATATACTCTGCAACAGCAATTTGAGTCAGAGAACAATAAAGCAGTAAAATGTTAGCAAATAAAAACCCAGTAACAAACCCTGTGAGTACAAAAAAATAGTAACACACAGTAAATCTGCCTAGCCAAAAGAAGCCTTAATCTTTTTCCTTGCTCGGATAATGCTCCTTGCTCTGTCCTTACAAGCAAACCTAGAAGAAAAGAGCTCAGGTGAAGCTAGGTGCCTTTGCCAGCAAACCTAGTTAGGGAAGATCTGCAGGGAGGAAGGAAGGAAGTTCACTGGCCTTCTCAGTGGTGATACCAGTACCAAGGGCCAGCACAGCCAGGAAAAGAAGAATAGAGAATTTTAATTACTGGTTGAGGAAATGGTGCAGGGAGGAGATGTTTATCTGTATTGGGGACTGGGAGGAGACCTGGTCAAACAAAGCACTCTTTTCACCAGACAGGCTACACCTCAGTAGGAAGGGTTTGAGGGTACTCCTGAACAAACTGGGTGAATACATAACCACTACACTTAATTTAAACTATGGAGGGGGCAGCGGGTGTGCAGGCCCACAGACTCCGAGAGGAGGAGGTCAGTGAACCCCCCCTCCACAGTGATGGAAGTGGTCTGGAGGGAGGAGGTGGAAGGTGCGAGAACACAGTTAGCAAAGGGTGGAAAGGGTGAGGAACACATAACAAGGGTATGTGGAGGGGTGCACATGGGGTAAATGTGAATAGAAGAATAGAGGGGAGGGAAGAGAAGAAAGATCAGATTCTAGGTGGAGGCTGGTGTCTCTGAATGTGCAGAGTCTTGGAAACAAAATGGATGACCTGCAGGCACTATTAGCAGACAGGAGGGTGGACATAGCTGCAGTAACCAAGACTTGGGCAAAATAATACCATAACTGGGACCTTGCGAACCCTGGATATAAACTATACAGGAGGGACAGGGTAGTCGGGAAGGGCGGAGGAGTGACAGTTCATATCAGGGAGGTAATGACTTGCACAAGGGAGGACTCGGAGGAAGGGGAAGTGGAGGCATTATGGGTTCAGTTAAGGTCCAATAGAGGGAGAAAGGTGAGGTTGGGAGTGCTTTACAGACCAACCAATCAGGATGAAGAGAAGGACAGGGAACTGAGCTCACTAGTATTGGAAGCTGCGGGGAAAGGAGAGGTGGTATTTGTGGGGGACTTCAACTTGCCCATGGTGGACTGTAGCATACCATCCATAACGTGATAGGAGTCAGGTGATCCTGGAAGGACTGCAGAGTGGGTTCCTGACTCAGGGCATCACTGAACCAACAAGAGCTGAGTCAATTTTTGATCTGGTGCTCAAAAATGGGGAGCATGTGCAGGAAATAATGGTCAGGGAGTCACTGGGTGGAAGTGACCATTGCACGGTATGGTTCCAATTGGATATGGGCAGGGAAAGCATCCTGACTAAGACAAAAATATTGAATGTTAGGAAGGCGGACTTCAGGAAAATGGGCAAAGAGCTAAGGAGCCATCTGGCGGGCATCAGAGCAGATATGGGGATGGACCAAAGGTGGTCCATCATTAAGGAAGGAATACTGGTTGCCACAGATGAGTGTGTTAGGCTCAGGGAGCAGAACACAAGGGCCAAAGCTCCCAGATGGTTCAATTCTGGGGTTGCCCAGGCAGTAAGGGAAAAGAGGTTGGCCAAATTCAGGAAGACCAAGAGAGAGGTGGATAGGGAAAATGACCTAAGGATGACTAGTAAGGCAAGTAAGGAAGTCTGGTGAGCAAAGGCACAGAAGGAGCTGCAGATAGCTGAAGGAATTAAGAAGGGAGAGAAGGCTTTCTTTCACTATATAAGTGAGAAAAAGGACAAGCAAGGATGAATTGTAAGGCTTAAGAAAGGGGTGGAGTGGGTGGAGGATAATGGGGGAAAAGCAGAGATACTTAATTTTATTTATTTAGTTTTTGTTGACCGGGTAGGTGCACTAGACAAATTCGGCCTGTTTTCAGGCATGACCAAGGAGAGGGGGATACAGATGAATGCCAACTGACCTTGAACCAGATTAAGCTGTTGGCGGTACTTTTAGTGAATGGGAATGGCTAGGGTACTGGGGAAATTCCCCTACTCTGCAGACAGAGGGCGCTGTATCTCTGTCCGCCAGGGTTTCTGCCTTAGTGTTATGGAGGACGACAGGGGAGGAGGTCATGCTTTTGCATCAGAGAAGGCGCTGGAGACTGCTGGAATGCACCTGGAAGGAGGCCAGCCTTTGGTCACTAACTGTGCACCTCTCCCCCAAGGAATTAAAATGATAGACGGAGCTGCTTTGGGGGACATGGTTCATGCGACTCCCCCACATCTTCTACAAGGAAATGGGATTGCAGTCCAAGAATCTACAGCTTTGGCTGATATGCAGCGCCTGGCTAAAAATCTTCGCATAGCTGAGCTGGAGTACTCCACGGCAAAACAATGTGCCGAAGCCGAGAAAAAAAGGAAACACTTTGAAAATCTTTCCTCTCAGCAAACTCCAGAATCTAGCACAAATTTCCGCCAGCACTTCAGGCGGGACAGAACCTGCTATGGTTCAAAAAGTTTTACCTTCCCAGAATTTTCCCAGCATTTCTTCCTGGTCAGCTGAAACACCCCTCGAAGGAGCAGGTTGGATCCAACGTACCTCTGGAACATGGATCCCTGACCTGAAAATACTGCTTCCTGGATCCTTTACTCCTCCTGGAGCACTCAGCGAAATGAATGCACAGGATTTACCCACTGCTGCTTCCAAAATTCCCACTCCACAACCCAATACGGATTTGGGTTTTGTTGCACCTACAGAGTCGGAGCCTGTTTCTACACCAGGTACTATTTCATTTTCTCCCTTAGACACCTTAAATAATGAGGTTTTCTTTGATGCTCCTGCTGGTCTTCCCTCGCAGCAGATGGGGGGGGGGAGCAGAAGCTTCTCATAATGCTTTACTTATTAACCCTCCATCTCCTGAATTATTGCCTGATGTTTCTGTGGAACAAGCTAAAAATTTACTGTCTCATGAGCAGACAGATGCCCCCACTTATGCTAGTCTTTTAAAGAAACCAGTGGAACTTGCAAATAGGCAAAATGCGTTTTGCCTCCGGTTTTTGGGGCCCTCTGATGATACACCTAGTAGGTTCTATGTGGGGAAAGTCTTACTAAAACAGCAAATGGGTTTTTCTCCTGCAGAGGTTTATGCCCTTATTCATTTATCGGGGGAACAATCCTTTGATATCAGTTTTCGGACCCCTGACATTTTGGATCGGTTCTGGATTAAATATGCCACCTTGAAAACCAATCCTACATGGGAAAAATGTCAAGCCATCCATTAACTAAACAAACCTTCAAGGTGACAACATTTCTTTTCCACAGAGAAGGGGTCAACATTACTGACATTTTGTATTGGCTTGAAAAAAAGCGTAAAGTGCAAGGTAACCCTGAGCCAATATTGGATGACAAAGGTTTTTGGACTGGGGGGAAGTGGAGGATGAAAATCAACCTCCATCAGGATGATTCAGGCCTACAGCATCTCCCGAATTGTTTTTATATTGGACGGGACAAGGGTTTATCTTTTACCCAGATCAACCTTGCCATTGCTACAAGTGTGTGTCTCCCAGACACTTAAGCCACATGTGTGATGTTGTTAAATGTGCCCAATGTGGGGAATCTGGCCATTTGATGTTTCATTGCAGGAGCCCAGTGAAGTGCAGTTTATGTGAAGATAGCCATTCATTCATTCATTGACTGCCCCAGGCATCACATAATATCTCAAACAATGACTATGCCATCCAAGATTTCTATATCAATACTGCTCTAAAACAGGCTAACACACACCTTGCCAGTCCTCGGCCCACCTCCCACAGGAGGTACTTGCTTGACCAGATGCCCCAGTATCAGATCCAATATCAACTACTCCACCAGATCCTCCATACTCAGTACAAATTCTATCAGAATCAGAATTTCCAGTTTTACAACCAGTAACTAAACCCATGGCCATCACTGGGACCATGCCCCCTTCCCGAAACTGACCCTTTTCAAGTGGTAAGGAGACATAAGAGCACCAGAAAGAAAGGTGGGGAGAAAACACCGATAACTGAGGATCCTATCCCTACACAAAATAAGTATGATGCTTTTCCTATGGAAGAGGGAGACCTGGGTTCTGAATCAAATTCAGCTTCATTCCACTCTTCCCAAATTGATGGTGGATCAGAGGGGGAACTACCTACTGAAGATCTGGACCCCAAACCCCAGGCTCGGAGGATGGGGACTAGAGCATGGGTTAGAAAAAGATGTTGAAGAACTGCTCCTGTGTCTGCTCCACTATATAATATTGCTGTGGCCTCCTTAAATGCAAACAGCATCAAATCTGAATGAAAATTAGTAGTAACCTATGCACAGTTTGATTCTGCTTCATATGACATCATTTTCTTACAGGACACTAGGTTACACTCTATTGAGGATGTACATTCTGCTAGTTCAGCTTGGCTTAAGGGGGACTCCTTATGGTCTGGGGGGAAAGATGTATGTAGTGGGGTAAGGATTTGTTTGAATAATACTGATATTAAGGTAATTCACCAGGTAGATATTGTCCCAGGCAGGGTTTTTTTGTTAGATATTCAGTTGCATGATGCAGACTTTAAATATATAAATGTGTATGCACCCCAATCGAAGGCAAGAATTGACTTATTTCAAGCAATCCAACCATGTCTTTTCACTTCTGGTTATGTCCTATTGGGTGGTGATTTTAACTGCAGTAGATACAAAACAGAGTGGCACAAACATCTAAAGTATTTTGTGATGTTTATTGCTTAAACAACATCTTGTCTAGTAGTAGCTTAATAGACGCCTTTGATAAACCTGGACATATCCCCCCCAAAAAATGTACTTCAGAGGCTCCTATGCTACCAGGATCAATTACTGGTTCATTTCAGAAAATCTGGATATTATTCAAACACAAACAGTCCCTGCGCCCTCTTCAAATCATGTTTTACTGAGCCTTACTGTATCAAATTTTGAAAAAAATGGGGAAAGGGCTAGGGTACTGGAGGATGAACCTTACTTTGCTTACTATTCCAATAGTTTATGAGGGCTTTCAAGGACTTTTGCACGCTAGGAAATCGGTCTGTTTTTTATCTGAAGACATCCAGACCTGGTGGGAGGAGACTAAAAAAGATATACAGTCTTATTTTAAAATGATTGGTAAATGCATAGGCAAACATAAAACTTACCAATACAAATTGCATAGGGCGGAACTACAATCTGTGCTGCCTATGCAAAATCAGTCCCACATAGATTTGTCAGACCAAATCTCTCTGGTTAAACAAAAAATGACTGATATTTAATATGACAGATATAAGTCCCTAGAAGTTGAACAATGGTTTGGGACACAGGGGAAACAGGATTTACTAACCCCTTCCAGTTTGGTCTCTCACAATATAATAAGAAAAAGATCTCTACAGTTAAAGCAATGGATGGCAGGCTGGTAACAAGGAGATCCAATATTTTAACTGAACTTGCCCTTCATTTTACAAATATGTTCCAGGCTCCCACACATGATCCAGGTCTGACTGATCGATGGTTACAAACTTGTGATGTACCCCATTTATCCCTCTCTCTACAAAAACTGACGATTCAACCAATCACTGGCATAAAACTTCGGGGAGTGATTAATTCTGTGAGGGTGGGTTCAGCCCCTGGCCCTGATGGTATCTCTTACGAGATGTACAAACATATTGCTGACATCTTATTGCAGGAATTGGTGACACTTTTTAATAGCATGTTGGCAGAAGATTGTTTACCCCCCCCCGTGTGGAAGGGCTTGGTCTTGTCATTATACAAATCTGGAGACAGGTCACTGCTAACAAACCGTAGTCCCATATCACTACTCAACACTAATTTTAAGATTTTATCTAAATTACTGGCAAACAGATTGGCTTTAGTGGCTGGTGGCCTTATTCATCCCTCCCAAATTTGTAGTGTCCCAGGAAGATCTATTTATGATAATTTGATTCTGCTTCGAGAAATCTGGGACAGAGGACAAACAGGAGAATTGTCTCATTTTCTCTTAGCACTGGATCAGAGTAAAGCGTTGGATAAAATTCTTCGTAGCTATCTGCGGGACTGTCTGATGAAATATGGTATCCCTCCTACATTTATTAGGTGGTTAAAAACAAGCTATAAGCATGCCATTATTAAACCCTATTGTAGTGGCTGGACCGGAAAGGAATAAGAGTACAGAGAGGACTGCATCAGGGTTGCCCCCTCAGCCCATTACTCTACATATTCTCCTTAGACCCACTGATTCGTAGACTAAACCAGGAGATAGGTGTCACTGGAATGTCCTTTTCCAGCATAGACCCTGAAATCAGGACCACTGCTTATGCGGATGACCTGTGCCTTCGTTTAGCTGATACCAAGTCTTGTACACAAGTTGGACAGATTTTATCTCAATTCTCTTTATTTACAAATTCTAAGATTAATCTCCAACAAAGCAAATGTCTGATTATAAGAACAGAGTGCCCCCTGGTGGATGAGATTATTGGTATCCCAATAAGTGACAAAACTTGTAACACTCTTGGGGTGACTTTTAGTAAAGGAGATATTTGTTTTTTTTCCTGTATATGGGGGAGTAGGTTGAACCCGGTTAAACGTGGAATCTTGTTTCTAGACAAAGCTCATGGAGGCCTTAAAATGGTTAACTCCATACGTTTCTTTTTTACAATGTTCACAAGCAATAACCTTCGTCCTGTTTTATTAAGCAAAGACAAATTATGGATTCCATGGGTTAGAGATAGCCTAAGCCCTATATTACAAATGTGGACTTTACATGGGGCAATTCCAAAACAAAGATCCCTTCAGACTCTTCCGGGTTACTTTTCTCCTTGTTTTGGGAAAATCATTAAATGGTTACTGACAAAAAAACACTTCATATCTCTTTCTAGGAAACAACTGTTTGAATATATTATGGGTAAATATTTTTTGAAACCCTCACCTTTTGACAGTAGCCCTAGTTCAAATACAGTACATATGGGGAAAATACTTACCTGTTCCACCTACCCCCACAGATGGGGGATGTGACATGGCTGTCTGCATTGGGAAAACTGAACATAAAGGGCAACCTTAAACATAAAAGGATGGAAGAACAGTATTTAGTAGATTTACTTGTGTAGCTGAAATTGAAACCGTGGAGCATTTATTTTTTACTTGTCCTTTTATCCAGTCCTTTTGAACTTTAGTACATCATAACTGGGGTAATTCACCTTTTCAGGATTTGACTCCTGACATATTGTTTAGGGGTCTCCTCCCACAGACATGGGTTGCATATAATGTTCAGACCATATGGGTTATGTTGGCATGTTTTAAATATTACATATGGACCGTAAGGTGTCATCTATCTATTCAACAGATCAAATTTACTGAAATACAACTGCCTCGTATGATAGAATCCACCATTAACAGAATAACTCATGAAAAACTTTTGTTCTCTACTCATGTATTGCTAGTCCTGTGGGGGAATATCCTTTGGATCCCTTGAGCCACAGGTATTAGCAAGAACCCAGAGATTCGGAGCTGCACTGCTTACCTCACAGGTGGAAATAGCTTGTGATACTACCCAGTGTGGACAAGAAGTTTTTCTTTGCAAATTTGGTTGGCCAGTATAAGACTGGAGTATCTCATCCACACAGGTAGATTCTTTCTTGATTTGCCTTGACTTGGGATGGAGTAAGTAATACCACGTGTATCACTAACACAGTCATGCTTTTCTAAGGCAAAAGGTGTGAAAATGTTGGAAAGGTTAAAATTTGATGGTTGGTCGTTTAGGATTTCCTCTTGCCTTTTATGATTTAGTGTGAACTAACACTATTTTGTTTATTTTTTTTTTTCATTTAGATAGTAAAATATTTATTATTTATTTATTTAAAAGTTTTACCAGGAGGGCACACTGAGCAGGGTAGTGCTTGATTCCAGGTGCGTCCTGGGGGAAGGAAACATGGGAGCTAACAAATCATCAGTACATAGAGTGTACAAAAGTTATAACATGAGCAATACAGAGGCAGACAACTTATATCCTCATGAGCAACACAGAATTATACATGGGCAAGAAACATTAGCATTTAAACATATATCATTTCACGTAACACGTGAGGTATGATAATGAGGCAACAGCAGAATCGAGAATAGGGTCTAATTCCAGTTAACTGATAAGGGAGAACCCATTAGCTCAAATTGCAGGCACAACTAGCCACAGACACAGGCCACGGAGAAGTGCGCATTTATGAGATAGCCGAGGAGCTGGGAAGGGGGTGCATGACAAATATATCCAGAGAGGGAGTTCCACAATTTGGGCATGCGATATCTGAATGCTGCTTGGCCAATCAAAGAGGACATGCACAGTACCACTAGGAGGCGGGTATCAGAATTTCTAAGGATGTAATCAGGAGTGGAATGAGCAGCTAACACCTCATAAAGGTACGGAGGCAAGGACAGAGCCCAGAACTTTGTTGAGAGCTTGGTACAGTGGGACTGTCTGTGGTCCTATAGCGAGGGAAGATTTACAGTCTGGTAGAGCAAGCAGTGGTGGGAGGATGGCAGGCTATTAAGTGTGAAGCGACAGAAGGTGTGAAAAAGGGGGTCCAGTCTGGCTAGGGTGGACTTGGGAGCAACACTGTAGACTGCATCTCCACAGTCGAACATAGTGAGTATAATTTTTTTCTTTTTTTTTTTTTATGCTGCTCCTGTCAGCCCCCATCTGACTGACCCCCCCCCCCAGCTCCATCACCCAGAATAGCTGGCACTTACCTTCTGCCCAGGACTGGAGCCTGTGGGGAGTCAGTCATCATCCTGCTGCCAGCATTTTCTTCCTCTGTTTTTTTCCCGGGACCCCAGGAGTAGGAGTGCATGTGCGTGAAGGCACGCATGTGCCTACAGCCCTGGTCACTACCCCTTTCCCCCACCCCATGGCCTAGTGCCCAGCACCCTCTAAGCCCATGCCACCCCTAGCCTCCACTAGGGACCACCATTGGCTGAGGGATGCCACATCCGGAGAGGAGAGCCTGCCTGCCAGCAGCTCTATCCAGCTCTGCTCCCCCCCCCACTGCCGACCTCTGACAACCCGTGCTCATTCCCGAACCCGGGTTGCAGGTGTGCTGCGAGGTAAGGAGTCCAGCGCCTCAAACCTCAGCGTCACCGGGCTGGCGGGAGTATCATTTTCTGTACTAGTGCACGGTGAGCTGGCAGCGGGATGCATCCACGACTGCGATAGAGGGCACCCAGTTTAGGGTGTAGCTTTTTGTGGATGGCATTGACATGTACAGAAAGGTCGAGGTGCTGGTCCAGCCAGACACCAAGATAATTAAAGGAGGGGCAGGCCTCCAGAGTGGTCCCATCCAGGGTATGGAAGGAGGGAGTAGGCAAACCGAGAGAGTCTCTGTCTCATGCCGAAGGTCATGGAGACAGTCTTCTTGGCATTTAGGAAAAGCTGGTTTGTGCAAAGCCAGAGCTGGTCATCACTGAAGTCCTGCTGCAACCTGGTCACAACATCAGCGGTTGAAGGGCCTGATGCATACAGAACTGTGTCGTCCGCATACATGTGTATGGATGTGCATGGGCAGGCGGTGGGTAGGTCATTTAAGAAGATGGAGAAGAGAAGCAGCCAAGGACCGAGTCTTGGGGGAATCCTGAAGTAACTGGTAGGTGGATGAGGTGGAAGCTCCATTTCTAAATATGAAGAGTGTTTGCCTGTCATGCCTAAATCTTTGTTTTCAGGTTTTGCTAATTTATGAATTGGTATAGAGTAACACAGGTTTGATTTTTTTTTTTTGAAAAACAAAATAAAATATAAACAACAACTTCCCCGCTCTTTTGGGGGTGGGGGGAGAGCGGTTCTTGCCTTCAGTATTTCTTCCATAAGTTTTGGGGCCTTATCTAGTGAATCCTTATTCCGAATGAATGATGGAATACAAACATTTTGTTCATCCTTAATTTACACTTTGTTTTTTTGTGAAGTAACAAATGTTTTGTATGTAGTTTGTTTTAAAAAAAAAAAAGATTTCCCCGACCCTTTTGGTGGGGAGGGGGCCTTTTTTAGTTTTATGATTTCAATTTGGAGTTCTAAAGTTTTATTGAAAGCAAATAAGATGATGTATGAATATAATACTATTTTGATTTTTCTTGGTCTTGATTTGTATATTGTTTTGTTGGAAGTCAACACTGTTTCTTATTATTTGTTATTGAAGTTATAATAAAAAATTCCCCTTCACTTTCGAGAAGTGTCATGGGATCTTTAACATCCACCTGAACTACCACCAGAACAGGCAGATGGGACCTTGGTTTAACGTCCCATCTGAAAGATGGCACCTCAGGAATGCAGCACCCCCTTCATGCTGCACTACAGTGTCAGTATTGGGATTTAACCAAGTGCCTGGTGTGGGAATAGAACCCACAGCCTTCTGATCTTCTGGCCTCAGAGGTGAGTGTGTTACCTGCTGAGCCACTGACAGTCAAATGAATACTTCTGTTTCATCTTCACCAGGGAGAAGGATTGGCCAGTGCCTTCAGGACGGAAAAGAGGAGCAGGGGGGGAGGGGAACACAGATGTAGTGATAGAGGAGGATAGAGTGAGGGAGGGGCTGCTGGCATTGAAGGTGCACAAATCATCAGGCTCGTACAGAGTACATCCAAGGGTACTAAAAGAACTGGCTGAGGAGCTGGCAGGGCCACTGGCAGACCTATCTAATAGTTCACTAGAGTCAGGCATGGTACTGCAGGACTGTAGAACAGCACATGTAGTGCCCCTCCACAAAAGCTGTCCCAAGGATGACCCAGGGAATTACAGACCAGTCAGTCTGACCTCCATTGTGGGCAAACTCATGGAGACCATACTAAAGGAAAGGTTGGTGAAATACCTAGAGGAGCATGGTCTCCAGGATGCGAGGCAGCATGGGTTCATGGGGGGCGGGGAGCGTGTCAAATGAATCTGATTGACTTCTTTGACTGTGTCACTAAGACAGTAGATGGGGCCAAGCACTAGACATCCTCTATCTTGATTTCAGCAAGGCCTTTGACTCTGTGCCCCACTAAAGGTTGATCAGGAAGTTGGTGGATCTTGGGGTTGGGGAAAAGATGGCCAGATGGCTGGAAAACTGGCTGAGGGACAGAACCCAGAGGGTGGTTGTGGGGAGAGAGTTATCTGGCACCAGAGATGTAACCAGTGGGGTCCCGCAGGGCTCGGTGCTGGGGCCGGTGTTGTTCAATGTCTTCATCAATGACATTGTGGATGGCATTAAAGACAAAATATGTCTATTCACGAATGACACCAAACTCTGTGGGATAGTAGACACAACTGAAGGGATACAGGACCTACAGGAAGATCTGCAAAAGCTGGGGAGGTAGTCCAGGATCTGACAGCTTGGCTTCAATGCCAAGAAATGCAAAGTTATGCATATTGGAACCAAGAATCCCAGGACAGAGTACTACCTGGGTGGAGTCCAAGTAGCTGCATCAGAGGAGAAGAAGAACCTGGGAGTGATGATCACTAGTGACCCAAAGCACTCCACGCAGTGAAAGAAAGCAGCAGCAAAGGCATACAAGATGCTGGGATGCATATCTAGGGGGATCAGTAGTAGGAGAGAGGAGGTTATACTGCCCTTGTACAGATCATTGGTAAAGCCGCATCTAGAGTATGGAGTTCAGTACTGGTGCCCACACCTCAAAAAGGACATTAACCTGCTGGAGAAGGTCCAGTGGAGGGTTACAAAGATGATAGTGGATCAACAGGGTTAGTCATACGAGGAGATGTTGAAGGCACTGAACATGTACTCCCTGGAAGACTGGAGAGAGAGGGGACATGATTGGGACCTTCAGGTACTTGAAAGGGATAAATAACATGAGGGGGTACAGTCTTAAGCTGGAGGGTGGGAGGTTTAGGAGGGAGGTCAGGAAGCACTTTTTCACAGAGAGGGTGGTGGACACTTGGAATGCGCTGCCGGAAGAGGCCATCTCATTGAAGACAGTGGGCAGCTGTAAAAGAGGCTAGGATAGGCATGGGGGAAGGTAAGGATCATGGGTAGGGAGGGAGGATGGGAGTAGTGGGGAGAGAGAGCAGGGACATTAGCTCAAGCTGTGGACCCTGCAATACAAGCAGACTTGGTAGACCAAATGGCCTTCTTCTGCTGTCTTCTTCATATGTTCATATGTTTTGCCTTCTGTCACTGTCACTAACAATTAGTGTGTACCTAGAGAAAAGATGTTCTCAGTCCACACTAACCACAGGGTACATGAGACAGCAGATAACAGTGTTTAATAATTTTGCATTCAAACCCCAGGAATCTTTTAGTAGTATGAGATATACTGTACAGTGTGCAGTCAGCTCAGAATCTCTGACTGCCCCCCGAGCTCTGATGAAATGTGGAATGTATGCAAATCATGGAACTTGGAATCATACAGTCAAACTGCTGCCTCTAGGTGGACTGTGTTCCATCTAACTGCCAGATTCGTTTTCTCTGTTCAGTCAGCTAGACTTGCCCCTAAGAGCTGCTCAGAAACCTCACTGCAATATCGTTTATTTCTTTCAAAAAAAGTGGTGCTTTATACTTTTTTGTTCGTACTCTAATAAAAAAGTTTAGCTTATTTGGGATATTTATCTCGCTCTTTGCAGTTCCCGGGAACGGAGATTTTAGCCTTTAACTGCTGTTTGTTGCGGTTCTTACTGCTAGCTTTTATGTTTAAATTTTGCACGTTTTTAGCATATTTTAAAAGCTTTTGTAATTATTTGTAATCGGTTCCCGTTTTTAGTCAGGAACCGACTGCGTTCTATTTTCAACTAAAGTAAATTTTGTTAAGTCGCAGTCCCCTTTTTAAACAAAGAACCGACCGCGATCTATGTTTTTTACCCATTTGGGGGAAGTTTTTGCTTAATCTACTGACATTTGGCATGTCAGAAAGGACTAAAAAGAGGATAAGACCCACAGGTTTTAAAAATTGTTTGAGGTGTTTTCAAATATTTGCCAAGGCTGATCGCCACAGTTTGTGTTTGGAGTGCCTGGGTCCCAGTCATATTTTCTCTATCTGTGAAGTGTGTAGTACTTTTTTAAGAAAAGAGCCAAAAGTTTAGAAGAAATGGCTTCTCCTCTCACCTCAGTGTCACCAAAGCTTCTTGAAGAGAGTTCTTCCACCTTCCACTCCAAAACAAGGGAAAGACCCTCTAAGGACACTTCAGACCCCAACATTTCTGAGAAGGGGTCTGAACATACTATACACAAAACAGCCACTGAGCAGGCTCCTGCATCAGTTCCTGCTAAAAAGAAATGTAAAGAAAAGCATGTCTCTGTGCCTCCTGCTGAAAAAGCAAAGGTGCTCCCAGCAGACAAAGATAAAATACCCTCTGCAGAGGAAATTGCCAAAGCTCTGCATGTCATTCAGGCTTTACAGACTGCAGATTCCAGACTGTGTTCACCGGTTCAAGTCCACCACCGGTTCCCATGGGCCAGGGCCAGGAGGAAGAGGATCCGGATCTAGGGGAACCCACTGAGCCAGAGGTATCCCTGGATCAGGAATTTGGTACCCCTCCTCGTAGACATGATGATTTTTCATCCCACTTCTCATTTGTCCAGCAGATGGCTAACACCTTGGGCCCCCTTCACAGGAATCTATGGATGATGAGGAGGCAGAGTTTTTGGATATGAGGGGTTACCCCCACAAAAAAGGTGGCCCTTCCTTGCCATAATTCACTTAAAAAAGCCACTTTAAATATCCTACAAATGCTTTCCTCTGTCCCTGGAGTGGACAAGAAAGTGGAGAAAAAGTACCAGCCGGGTAGGGCTTCTGTGGATTATTTTGTATACCCATATGCAAGGAAAAGCGATGGAGAACCAGGAAAGCGTATGGTGCCAGTAAAACTGTGGTGAATCAGGCTGAAACTTTTAAGCACCCGTACCACCAATAATGGAACAACTCAAAAGTTGAAAAACACTTAATTTAATATAAATATAGTCGTGCAGACATAAACAAGCATTTGTCAATGCCGAATGTTTGCTTGCTGGCATTGGCATTGGTAGTGTAGAAGTTACAGAGCTGCATAATAGGAATGGCAGCGAAGTATTGAACTGAAGCCAACCCCACCACCACCCTGCAGAGAGTGACAGACATTGGGGTGTGCCTTTGGGTCGTCAGGCATAACGACCATGCCATTTCATCACACCCTATCCTGCAGACACTGACAAGTGTCACCGTGTGCCTTGGGGACTTTGGTTCTTTATGCGCACTCCCATTCCATCAGAAATACAGTGAGATGGGTGCGTATAGGAGAATGGGGTAACGCTTAGTTCGAAGAGTCCGAGGCACACCTTGATGCCTCTCACTGGCTGCAGGGTGTGGGTGGGGGTGGAATGGTATGAGCATTACAGGCAAGAATCCCAAATCACACCCCTGATGCCTGTCATTCTCTACAGGGTGGGGCATTATGGTCGGAAACCCTAATGCCTCAGGCATTCATTGGTATTTTCACTCCAAATTTTCAACATGGTTTTTTTGTGACCCCCACCTCATGAACAGTGGCAATATTAGTTTGTTAGACGAAAACTGTTTTTGCACAGTGACTACGGCATTTGGCACCACAGGTGCAAAAACACATTCCAAACAGGATGTGAAAAATGACAGTGGTACTGTTCATGGGGAGGTGTAAAAAATGGCAATGTTGAAAATCTGGTGTGAAAATCTTAAAAAAACTGGTGAAGTCACAAGTGTGCATAGAAACTGTGCAATGCACACCGTAATGTAACTAGTTTGGGGATTTTTTACAGCAGATTGTTAACACAGGCATTTGGGACCTCCGATCATGAACAGTGTCAGTGTGATTTTCTTTATCTGTCCCGAACAATGATTTCCCACAGTGACCACGCATTTCTCACGCTGAAAGTGTGAAAACACATTTCGCCATGTTGTGAAAATGACAGCCATACTGTTCATAAGGAGGTGTGGAAAAATGCCACTGGTGAAAATCTGGACTGAAAATATTACAAATTCATGAACTTACGAGGCGTGGAAACTGCGTAATGCTCACTCGTAACACAGTCATTTTATGGAGTTTTGTCACCAAATTTTCAACATAACCATTTTAAGACCTCTGCTCATGACCAGTGTCACTGTGATTTTCTTAATCTGTACCAAACATTGTTTTGCAGACCGACTAGCCATTGTGCTCTACATGGCGGAACACATTTTGGGTGAGATGTGAAAAATGACAGCTGTACTGCTCATAAGGAGGTGTGATAAAATGGCAATGTTGAAAATCTGGAGTGAAAATATTGAAAATTTGCGAACTTACGGTCGTAGTGAACTGCTAGCAACGCGCTCCATCAAACAGTCATTTTAGGAATTTTTCACCAAATTTTCAACATAGCCATTTAAGACCTCTGCTCATGAACAGTTTCACTGTGATTTTCTTAATTTGTCCCATACATTGATTTCACACACCGACTGCGCCATTGTGCGCTACATGGGCGGAAACACATTTTGGGTGAGATATAAAAAATGACAGCTGTACTACTCATAAGAAGGTGTGGTAAAATGGCAATGTTGAAAATCTGGAATGAAAATATTGAAAATTCGCAAACCTACGAGTGTGAGTAGGAACTGCGCAACTCACGCTCGTAAAACAGTCAATTTTTGGAATTTTTCCACCAAATTTTCAAAATAGGCTTCTTGAGAGCCCACCTTATGAACACTGGTGGTGTCATTTCGTTAATCAGTCCTGAAAGGTGATTTCACGCAGTGACTGCGAAATCACTCTTCGGGCCTGAATAACGCCATGACAGTGACAGCATTCATGAGAAGGGGTCTCAAAAACCCCATGTTGAAAATTTGGTGCAAAAATTCCAAAAAATGCCCGAGATATGCAGCAAAGTTGAAAAAACCCTATCTATTACATTATACAACTTACCAGCATTTCCTCAGTTCACGGTTGGCTTTGAAGAGTGCAGACGTGTTCCCGGTCCACCGAAGATCGTTCGCGGACTCCAGAGGTAAGTGGGGGTGTGGGGAGGCAGGATGCACAGTGGGTGGAGTGCGGTTGGGGGCAGGGAGACTGTGAGGACGTTTTTTAATTTACAGGTTTTTAATTATTAGACGACGGGGACGTTTGCCACTGGGGTGGGCTCCCAGCGTGGCTGCTCTGGAAAGGATGTTTGGGGGGGCTGGAGCTGACGGGGGATTGGGCACCCTCGTCGGCCATACGGGCTAGTGCCACGCTGGGGTGGGCTCCCAGCGTGGCAGCTGTATTGTACAATACAAGCAATTTCCACATCTAAAAGTGCCTCTGGGTCTGGGTGCTAACAATGTTTGTGCATTCAGTTTCTTCATGGGTGTTACATTGGTCACTACATAATCCCTTATACTGCTACATTTTCGAAAAATTATTTTGGGGCCATTTTTGGTGACTTCATTTAATCTAGGTTCAAGTACTTGCTCACTTCTTTTATTTATAAATTCCCATTGTTCTGTGCAGTTCCGGACATCAACAGGGCAGTCTGTAAGCACCCTTTTTCGATGCCTAATTAATTGCCCTTTTAGGATGTTATATTTAATATGGTGGGGATGGCAACTGTCAAATCTTAATAGTGTGTTTCTATCAGTATTTTTTTGGTACAATGTTGTGCACGCACTTCCCTCCCCATCTTTATAGAGCCTCAAATCAAGAAATGTGACACTATTTACTCTGTACTCATATTTATATGTAAGGCAACTACTGGTCGATTCCATCCATTGAATAAAATCCAGAAAATTATTCTCTGTGCCCTTCCAACTAACTGTTTTGGGAGGAGGTTCTTTGGGGCTCCAGACTTCGTAGCCCACCTCTCAGCTCCTGAAGCTTAGGCCCTTTGTCCCTGCGGGTTCTAAGCTGGGTGGCTCAGCCAGTGGCTCTTTGGGTGGCAAGTCTTTGCCTGTCACTCTCCCGGCCAGGGTATCTGCTGAGTCCTCCCAATGTCAGGGACCGACTCCACCAGGCGACGCCCGGGACAGGCGCTCACCTCCCCCATGAGAGTGACGTCTTCATCCCACTCGGGAGCCAGCTCCCCAGCTGAAGTGACTCTTCCTAGGCAGATGCCGGCTGAGTCACCAGTCCGGCACCCTCCTATGCCTGTACCTTCGATGCCGGCTTCTCCAATGTCTCCTCCAGCAACCCCGTCATCACCTAACCCTCCTAAGTTGCTGGTCGGGCCCTCTGCCAACCCTCAGCCAACACCAGAGTGCCTGACCGCCTGACACCCAGTCCAGCCTGTCTGACTCCAGATGACTCGAAGTCAGGCTCGGACATTGGCAACCATGTCCTCCAAGCCTCTTATGCTACAGTACATTCTGTGGGGTGGGCTGCGGCCTCCGTAATCTGTATTCGTTGATATTCATGGTTGAGGGTGTCTGGCTTCACGCTGTGTGTACAATCCAGAATAATGGATGCCCCTTTCAGGGGTCCCGTCCTGTTTGGCAAGGACTCATAAAACATTACCCGCCTGCAGGAATTAGGAAAGGCTATCAGATCTGTACATACCATGTACAAATCTCAGCCTAAACAACATCTCAAGCAGTCCTTTTGGAGGAATGCCAGACAGCAACATAGAGGACAGCAGCATAAAGCAGGATTCAAGTGTAAAGCTTTATTTATTTTTTGTTTACTGGGTAAGTACCATAGCCAAGACATGACTATTTTCAGGCATGGCCCAGGAGATTACAATAGGTAGGGATAATCAGGGAAATACATTTTGAATTCAGGGAAGCAACAATAATACAAAACAAATCAAGATTTCACAATTACCCGAGTAGGTAACAAGATAGGCCAGAGTGATCATAGACAGTAAAGAGGTTCCACCGCTCAGGATCCTAGGACCTCCCAGGCCGCGCTGCCCTTCCCCGGTTAGACAGCCTGACTCCTTGGCCGACCCCCCCTCCCCCGGCCAAAGCCTTAGGGTACAGGGTGGGGGGAGTGGCATTTTTCCTTGTACACGGAAGGTTGTCACTAGATAACCTCAGACCTTTGGGTTCTTCAGCTGCTGGAAAAGGGGCACAGCATTGCCCCCAGACAACCCACCTGTCCCCTCCCATTACCCTCAGGCTCACATCGCCCTCATAGAAGAGGAGATTCAGGCCCTACTGCAGAAGCAGGCCATAGAGCCAGTCCCTCTGGCACAAAGGTGGGGGAAGGGTTTTATTCCCACTTCTTCTTGGTGCCAAGAAAACAGGGGACCTGCATCCTATCCTCGATCTCAGCCACCTGAATCAGTACATAGAGTACAAAAAGTTCAAGATGGCCACTCTGCTTGGTCTTCTCCCTGTCCTCCGTCAAGGGGATTGGTTATGCTCTCTGGACATACAGGACGCATACCTTCACATTCTGGTTTTCCCAACCCCACAGGAGGTTCCTTCGCTTCTGCTTCCAGAGACGTCACTACCAGTTTCGGGCTCTGCATTTCGGCCTGTCCTTGGCCCCCAGAGTTTTCACCAAATGCCTCACAGTAGTGGCTGCAGCCTTAAAGGAAACCTGTGTAAATTCAGTGCCCCTGCCCCCCGAAAAGCTTACCCCCGATCCAGATTTTTATGTAGAAAAGCGCGTTTTTCTCGCGCTACTTACTTTATTTTTATTGCAAAAAGTCTGTGAACAGAGAATATGGCGGACTCTGAGGGGGCTCCGTTTACTGTAAAGGTGCGGTGCCACACTGCTCACTTTAATACATTCAAGCAGTGTGGCGCCACACCTTTACAGTAAATAGAGCCCCCCAGCATCTGCCATATTCCCGGTTCGCGGACGTTTGCAATAAAAATAAAGTAAGTAGCAGCGTGAGAAAAACACGCTTTTCTACATAAAAAGCTGGATCGGAGGGAAGCTTTTCGGGGGTGGAGGGCACTGAATTTACACAGTTTTCCTTTAAGGAGACAGGGCTATTATGTCTTCCCTTACCTGGACGACTGCTTGTTGACTGCTCCCACCAGGGACTGGCTCCTACACACCATGAAGGCCTCCTTCACTGTGTTTCGGGACCTAGGGATTACCTTTAACCTCCCCAAATCCTCTCCTTGGCCAAGTCAGAGGCTGCAGTATATAGGGGTGATCTTGGACATGGCACAAGGCAAAGTCTTCCTACCTCCAGACAAAGCAGAGCGCCCTCAGACACATGTTCCGCAAGTCTCCTCCTCTTGACAGGTTCTGGCCAGGTCTGTCCTAAGACTCCTGGGACACGTGGCAGTGGCCATTGCCACAGTCACCCTGGCTCACCTATACATGAGGGAGGTCCAGTGGAACCTGCGAGTCCAATGGGACCAGTGTTCAGACGTCCTAGAGCAGTCTGTTTTGGTGTCAAACCTTGTACGACAGGCCCTAGCATGATGGCTAAATCCCTCCAATCTTTCCAAGGGGGTCTACCTGCAGAAAGAATCTCCCAGTCAGATTCTGACCATAGCTGCATCAGGCCAAGGCTGGGGAACCCACTTGGGAGACCGTCAGACACAAGGGGCCTGGTCCGAGCATGAGCTCCATCTCCACATCAATGTCCTGGAGATGCAGGTGATTTTGTATGGCCTTCAGGCCTTCCAGACAGTTTTGCTGCCCAGCCGTCTATTGACCCAGACAGACAATATGTCGGTGGTCTTCTACATAAACAAGCAAGGGGGGACTCATTCTTATCCCCTCTGCAGTTAGGCCATGAGAGTCTGGTCATGGGTAGTGGATCATCACCTGGACTTGACAGCAGTCCATGTTCCAGGTGTACAAAACACCCTGGCCAACAGCTTAAGCCAGTCCAGATCCAGGACTCACAAGTGGGAACTTCTTTCCTCCGTGGTCGAAGACCTCTTCACCAGATGGGGATGTCCAGAATTGGATCTATTTGCCTCCCCCATGCAATGCAAATCTGCCCAGTTTCTGCTCGCTAGATCCAGGGCCTGGTGTTTTCTGGTGAGCCCCATTGTCCCTCTCCTGGACAGGGAGGTTTCTTTACGCATTCCCTCCCTTCACTGCAGAGAGTTCTTCTCAAGCTGCAGTCGGAGGGAGAAGAGATGATTCTAGTGACGCCCTTCTGGCCACGCCAGATTTGGTTTCCACTCTTTCAGCAACTTGCAGTGGAACCTCCGATCTCCCTGCCCCTGTGCTGACTTGCTCTCCCAGCAGCAGGAAACCCTGGTCCATCCAGATCTCAAATCTCTGTATCTCCATGCATGGCTCCTACAGACCTAGCTGTATCCTGATTCAGGGTTTCCCCCAGGGTTGCGGATGTCTTGGTGGCCTCTAGGAAACCTTTCACCAGGGCCACTTACACAATGAAATGGAAGCAGTTCTGCATCTGGACCACCACTTACCATTTGGACCATTTCCCTGCCCAGTGAATTCTGTACTGGAGTATATTCTCTCCTTGTCAGACTCAGGTCTGATCTACTCCTCTCTAAAAGTGCACCTGTCTGCCATCTCTGCCTACCATGCACCTATTGAGGGCAAAACTCTCACCCAGACAGTTTTGCTGCTCAGCCGTCTGTTGATCCAGACAGACAATATGTCGGTGGTCTTCTACATAAACAAGCAAGGGGGGACTCATTCTTATGCCCTCTGCAGTTAGGCCATGAGAGTCTGGTCATGGGTAGTAGATCATCACCTGGACTTGACAGCAGTCCATGTTCCAGGTGCACAAAACACCCTGGCCAACAGCTTAAGCCAGTCCAGATCCAGGACTCATGAGTGGGAACTTCTTCCCTCCGTGGTCGAAGACCTCTTCACCAGATGGGGATGTCCAGAATTGGATCTATTTGCCTCCGCATGCAATGCAAATCTTCCCAGTTTCTGCTCGCTAGATCCAGGGCCTGGTGTTTTCTGGTGAGACCCGTTGTCCCTCTCCTGGACAGGGAGGTTTCTTTATGCATTCCTTCCCTTCACTGCAGAGAGTTCTTCTCAAGCTGCAGTCGAAGGGAGAAGAGATGATTCTAGTGGTGCCCTTCTGGCCACGCCAGATTTGGTTTCCACTGTTTCAGCACCATCCCGATCTCTCTGCCCCTGTGTCTGACTTGCTCTCCCAGCAGCAGGAAACCCTGGTCCATCCGATCTCAAATCTCTGTATCTCCATGCATGGCTCCTACAGACCTAGCTGTATCCTGATTCAGGGTTTCCCCCAGGGTTTCGGATGTCTTGGTGGCCACTAGGAAACCTTTCACCAGGGCCACTTACGCAATGAAATGGAAGCAGTTCTGCATCTGGACCACCACTTGCCATTTGGACCATTTCCCTGCCCAGCGAGTTCTGTACTGGAGTATCTTCTCTCCTTGTCAGACTCAGGTCTGAGCTACTCCTCTCTAAAAGTGCACCTGTCTGCCATCTCTGTCTACCATCCACTTATTGAGGGCAAAACTCTCACCCAGACAGTTCTTTCCCATACGTTCCTATGGGGCATTCTGCATTTGAAGCATCCCATTAGGGACCCAGTCCTGCCATGGGATCTTTTGTTTGTTTTGGAAACGCTTACCTTGCCTCCCTTCGAACCTGCCACAAGTTGCGAGCTGCTCTGTCTGTCATGGAAAGCGTAATTTTTAGTTGCCATTACTTCTGCTCGAAGGATTTTTGAGCTTCAGGCTCTGATGTGTAAAGAGCCTTATTTGGTTTTCCACAAGGACAGGGTGCCCTTGTGGACTACTCCTAAGTTTCTTCCTAAGGTGGTGTCAGAGTTTACATTGAATCAGGACATCCACCTTCCTGTCTACTACCCAGAGTACTCCAACTGATGGGAGGCACTATTTCATACTCTGGATATACATAGGGTGCTTCATTATTACTTGGAGTGCACCCGAGCTACTAGAAAGTCTGACCAGTGGTTTGTGTCTGTCGCTCCCAGAATGGAAGGGGCTCCTGTTTCTAAGCAATGTTTATCCAAATGGTTGGTTAACTACATTATTTTCTGCTACAACAAGTATGACAAGCCTTTACCGGGCTCGGTTAAAGGCCATTCTACAAGGGGCATGGCTGCCTCTTTTGCCTCTTTGAGGAATGTATCAGCCACTGACATTTGTGCAACCACTACTTGAAGTTCTGTCCACACCTTTGTCAAGCACTACAGTTTGGACACTGCATCATGATGCAGAGCAGGCTTCGGACTAGCAGCCCTGTAAGACCTCCTCTCCTAAACCTCGTTGGGAAACTTCTACCTCCACCCAGCTGACCGGGGTCTCTCCCTTACTGCTTGGGACTCAGTCCTAAAGGTGTTACCTGTTGCAAGAGCCCCCTCGACGAAAGATAGTACAGTTACGTAAGTACTTTAACACTAGATCTTCGAGAAGAGCTCTTGCAGCAGGTGCTATTTTCCCTCCTGCCTTCCCCCTGCCAACTACTAATCCATCATGGTTACCTTTGTCTTTCCTCGTTTTTGGGAAACCTCCTTGGTTCTCCAATTTTACTCCTTTTGCCGGGGTCTCCAGCGGGAGAAGAGTTTGGACTGGGGGACTGCCCCTTCAGACATCATGAAGTCTTGCTGTGTTCTGACAATATGCAGTTAGCCCCAGCACTTGAACTGCCTGGGAGAGGAAAGAGTTAACTCTATGCAGAAGCGACCAGCCCGGTGGCGCTGAGGACTGAAGCGCTGGATGCCACACCTCACGCCATGCCGGCGACCCGAGTTCAGGAGCGAGCTCGGGTGCCGGGGGTCGGCAGGGAAGGGACTGGATTGAGCGCCCACTGGGCTGCTTTCCTGTCCTGGGGGGAGGGTATTGGGGACTTCGGACTCCAAGCGGCCTAGTGGAGACTGGGGGGTGCTGCAGTAAGCGCAGGGCTATGCAGTAATAGCATGCCTGGCGCTGCTTGAACTGCGTGCACCATAACATCGGGGTGCAAGCGCAGGGATATGGGTGGCCAAAACAGAACATAGAAAAACCCCAGTTCCAGGGGTAGGCGACAGCACCAATCCCCATGTCCACAACCGAGTCCAACTTGGCAGACCTTCACAGACCCTCCGCCCAGAGGCCCACGTCCGCAGCTGGAGTCTACAAATTGAAGAGAACCCAAGGTAGGAGGGGTGGCCCAACCCCGGAGGGGTTAAGCTGAGGGTGCCAGCTGTGAGGCGGGGGCGGAGGAGAGGAAGGTTCGGTCGGGAGGACTTCAGGCAGGACAGGACAAAGGTTGGATGCCTGAGAGAGGCTCCTGGATCTGTGACCGGAGGGAAAAAGAATAAAAAAAAAAAAACTCTATGCAGAAGCATAGAATGTTGAGCTCGAGCTCGGTTTTTAAACCTCTGTCTCTGGTACTTACCAGTGTAACCATCAGATTCTTTACTCCGCCTAACAGTGAAGTTGCTCCGGAGATTTCTCCTCTGCTCGGTTCGGTAGAGTTTGAATCAGCGTTCGTTTTTTCTAACCGATTTATTATTTTTTCAGACTTCCAGCCTCTGTCTACGGTACAGGTAGTGTGGTAGATTGGTGGGGAGTTGTATTTTATTTCATTTTGTGGAAATTGTTTTTGTCTCGGTTTCTCATCTGTTGGTCCGGTTAGCAACCAGCTTTTTCTGATTGTTCTAATTGTTTTAAATTTTTCTGGGATTTAGTGTGGTGTTCCGGTGCTGATCGGTTTCAAAAGAACCAGACTTTTTCTGGTTCTTTTACAGAACCCATAACACGGTTTGTAACCAATCGGTTGATTATTACCTGGCTTAAAAGCTTTAAGGGTAGTTGTTTAGGTTGGCTGCGTCTGAGAAACCCAAGAAAAAAAACAGTCCCACTGGGTTTCAACACTGTACTGAGTGTGGGAGGCCTTTGCTAAGGCTGACCCCCACCTCATCTGTGTTTACTGTCTGGGGTTTGACCACCTCAAAACAGACTGCCAGATTTGTAAGAATTTTCCCTAAAGCCACTCTGCAAAAAAGACTGAGTAGGCTGAAGGGAAGGGAAGCCAAGAAGTCTGTAGATCCGGATGGCCAGCCCGGTTTGGTTGCAGCCAAACCTGAGGAGGTGCCTACTGACCTAGGCGATACCTCCTCTGACAAAAGGAGGTCTGACTCCGAGGGGTTGGTTCTGTTAAAATGAACACGTAAGTCAGCCAGTTCGGATCCAGCACCGCATACTCCAACCGCTGACGAGATAGCCAAAGCGATTAGCATAGTTCAGTCGCTTCGCCCGGTTCCGTCCGAACTAGTACCATCGGTTATGTGGTCGGTTCGGTCGGATCCGACTCCATTGGATTACGATCCAGATGCTTTTTATGAGGAGTGGGAGGGAGATGAAGAGTATCCCGATGATGAGGACGAAGATAACGGCTTTGAAGATCTGGATGTGCCCATTGAACCGGACATCTCCCTAGACAGACCCTCCAATATCTCCCCTCCTAGGCTTTCTGAGTCCCCTTCACACTTCTTGTTTTACAAGAAGGTGGCTGAAACCCTCAAGTTGCTAATGGTTGAAGCTGCTGAGGAGGAGGAGGAGGAAGAGCCTGATTTTGTCAAGATGATGGACATTCCAGAGTCCAAGAGATTGTCTATCCCTCTTCACAAGTCCTTGGGGAAACAGACAAAATATATTTTACAGACTTCTAACTCCCTACCTCCTGTGGATAAGAGAATGGACAGGAGGCACATGCTATCAGGCTCAGGTATGGAGTTTTTATACAATCATTGTAGCCATGTTGGGGTAGTGCAGGCTGCAGCCTATGACAGGGCTAATATTCCTTTGGCTTCACACACCCCCAGACAAAGACTCCAGGAAGGTCGATGCCATGGCCAAAAAGCAGTATCTGGCATCTTCTTTGGGACTCAGACAAGCTAACTATATGGTCTACACAGTCAGGTACCAGAAGTCCAGGTGGGATACGGTTCTGGAACTGGCTAAACAGGCCTCCCCCCCAGCTAGCCAAAGAGCTGGAGGAGGTGGCTGCTGATGGAATCGAGGCATCCAAGGTACAATTCCAAGCTGCTGTGGACTCCAATGATGTGGCATCAAGAGTCATGGCTACGTCTGTGTCTCTCTGGAGACATGCTTGGCTCAGATGTACTAGCCTTTTGCAGGATACCCAGGCTAAGGCTATGGATTTCCCTGTAGTGGGTAGCTCTCTGTTTGGGAAGTAGACAGAGGCTTACATGAAGAAAATGGATGAGTACAGGACCACCTACAGGAGTGCACAGGCCAAAGAGAGGCAAGCGACTCCTCAGAAGCAGCAGTCTAGGGTCAGGGGCAGGCCTTTCCACAGGCCTTTCTACTAAGCTGTGGCTTCCTCTCCTTTTCCACGGAGGGGGTTCTTTCAAGAGAGAGGCAGGAGGGGGATGAGCAGTCCTGCATCCTCTTCCCAGTCCAAGGCTCCTGCCAAGCAGACACCCTGATGTGTCAGCCCGGGTTGACTCCCCCATTCCAGTAGGAGGCAGGCTGGCTTACTACTTCCAGGCCTGGAAGTCTGTTACCTCAGACAAGTGGGCCCTGGAGGTAGTAAGCCAGGGACTGGCCCTCAGCTTCAAAAGATTTCAAAAACTGAGGGTCAGGTCTTTTCCACCTGCATCCATCTCAGAGACCCTTGCTCTAGAGGCAGAGGTTTCTTCTCTTCTAGCTCTCAGAGCCATAGAGGTAGTTCCTACTCAGCACAGGGGCAAAGGCCTGTACTCCAGGTACTTCCTTACCCCAAACAAGATAGGGGAGTGGCGACCCATCCTAGACCTAAGGTATTTGAACAAACACATCACAAGACCAAAATTCAAAATGGTGACTCTGGGAATGATTCTTCCCTTTCTAAGGCCAGGTGATTGGCTAGCATCCCTGGACCTCAAGATGTCTATTTCCATATTCCTATCAGGTGCTCCCACAGAAAGTACCTCAGGTTCGAGTTGCCTTCAGGCCATTATCAGTTCAGAGCCATGCCCTTTGGCCTAACATCAGCTCCAAGGGTATTCTCAAAGTGCCTTGCAGTAGTGGTTGCCTTTCTCAGAAGGCAGGGTATTTCCATCTTCCCATATCTGGATGACTGGCTAATTGTAGGTTAGTCCTCTGACCAGGTCAAGTCAGCTCTACAAATCACTCAAGACTTGCTCAGTTCTCTGGGGTTTCTTCTCAATCTCCCAAAGTCTGTTCTCGAACCAGTACAACTTCTTACTTTCATAGGAATAGAGTTGGATACTATCCAAGCAAAGGCCTTCCTCCCTCTGGCAAGGGTAAAGGCCCTCACAAATCTTGCTTCTTCTTTTCTACCTCTGGTTTCTCGTCCAGCAAGGCAGTTTCTTCAACTCCTGGGCCACATGGCAGTTTCCACTATGGTGGTGCAAGGAGCCAGATTTCAGATGAAGGACATTCAGTTCCACCTAAGGTCCTTTTGGTCTCAGAAAAGAGTCTCCCTCACAAAATTGATTCCAGTGACTCAGACTCTGGTCCAAGCTCTCCAGTGGTGGCTGGACCAGGACAGCCTCGGACAGGTGTTTCATTTCTCTCTGAAGTCCCCTCAGTAGTCATAACTACAGATGCTTCTCTCCTAGGCTGGGGAGCCCATTTGGGAGCCCTCACGGCTCAGGGGGTCTGGACCCCTCAAGAGTCCCTCCTTCATATCAATCTTCTAGAACTCAGGGCAGTTTTCCTGGCCCTTCAGGTCTTCTTGAAATTGGTCAGGGGCAAGGTGGTGCAGGTCAGGACAGACAACATCACCACAATGTGGTACATCAACAAGCAGGGAGGCACTCGGTCCACGGCCTTGTGCACAGAGGCCATGAAACTGTGGTCTCTAGCCTATTCCCTTCAAACATCCCTGATAGCAGTTCATCTCCCAGGAAAGGACAATGTACTGGCAGATGCTCTGTGCAGGATCTCCCAGGGACATCATGAATGGTCCCTGCACCCTCACATCCTACAAGTCATCTTCACCAGATGGGACATTCCAGAGATAGATCTCTTTGCAACTCCAGACAATCACAAACTTCCTCTGTTTTGCTGCAGACTTCCAGTCTAGGGGACTGCTCCTCTGGATGCTCTCATTCTGGACTGGAAGGGCAGGCTTCTTTATGCCTTCCCTCCCTTCCCTCTGTTGTTCAGAGTCCTGATCAAAATCAGATCTCAACCCTGCACAGTGATTCTGGTGGCTCCAGATTGGGCCAGACAGCCTTGGTATCCCCTGCCGCTATCTCTGGCAGTGTCACATCCCCTGTCTCTCCCAAGAGATACAATCTCCTAACCTCCTCTCAAGGGAGGATCTGGTACCCCAGTCTCCAGTCTCTCAACCTCAAGGCCTGGCTCTTGAAGAGTTAGAATATGCATCTTTCTCAAGGAGTTCTGGATGTCTTGAAGGTTTCTAGGAAACCCTCAACTAGAAAAACTTATAATTCCAAATGGAAAAGATTCAGCATTTGGTGTTCTCAGAAAGGCATTTCACCTGATTCTGCAAATATTGCTACAGCTTTGGACTATCTGGTTCACCTTAATAATCTGGGTCTTACTTAGGCCTGTAACCCTGAAGGTTCACCTAGAAGCTGTCTCTGCATTCCTTTCAGCTGGGAAGGGCTCTTCCCTGGCATCTCATTTTATTTTTAGTAATTTCTTCAAGGGTCTGGTTCATATCAACCCTCCCTTTCGAGAGCCTACTCCAGCTTGGGATCTTAATGTCTGCATTGCTCAGCTTATGCAGCCACCCTTCAAACCTCTGGCTTCGGCTTAGCTTAAGAACTTGACCTTGAAAACTGTGTTCCTGGTAGCTATTACTTCTGCCAGGCAGATTAGTGAATTATAGGCCCTGTCAGTTGAGCCTGACTTAATTTCCTTCCATAAGGATAAGGTGGTCCTAAGAACCAACAGGAGGTTCTTACTTAAAGTGGTGTCAGACTTTCATCTGAACCAGTCCATGGCTCTTCCTGTATTTTTCACTGACCATTCTTCTTCAGGGGAAAGAAGGTTACACAGTTTGGATGTAAAAAGGGCTCTTAGCTACTTTATAGAGCATACTAAGGCACACAGGCATGATTCTCTTCAATTGTTTCTCACTTATGGTGACATGGGAAAAAGTAAGCCTGCTACTAAAAGGGCTATTGCCAGGTGAATTGTCTCTTGTATACAATTCTGCTAAGACAAATAGGGCAAAACACCCCTTCCAGGCCTGAGGGCTCACTCGACTAGGGGTACAGCTGCCACTCTGGCTGCTGCCAGAGATACACCCTTGCTAGAAATCTGTAAAGCAGCCACCTGGAAAACAGTCCATACATTCACCAAGCATTACTCTCTGGACATCTAGGCTAGGAGTGATGCTAGGTTTGGCACAGCAGTACTGCAGAGCTTGTTCCCAAAGTAGGTTCTGCACTCTCTCTCCTCCTGGGGGAACTTCTTGGTAGTCTGCATATTGTCAGAATACAGCAAGACTTAATGATGTTTGAAAAATAAATTACTCACTATAGTAATGTTGTTTCTTCTAATGGAGTCTTGATGTATTCTGACCTCCCTCCCTGCCTCCCCTCTCAGAATCTAGTTTTTGTGAAGTGAGCTGGCAAGTACAGTGTTGCACCTCAGGGGTATACCTTGTACCCTCCGTCTTTAGGGTGGGGTAGTTGTTTTATTGGTGTGATTGTTATGTGTGTGTGTGTGTGTGTGTATATATATATATATATATATATATATATATATATATTCACTACCTTTTTTCTTGGTTCTCGACTTGCGTCTTTTGGGCCCAAATTGTTGCCTTTGGCTTTAGTAAACAATTTCTACTTTGGGTACTATTTAGTTAGTTTGCTCATAAGAATCTGACGGTTACACTGGTAAGTTCCAGAGACAGAGGTTTGAAAATCGAACTTGAGCTCAATGTTCTATGCTTCTGCATAGAGTTAACTCTTTCCTCTCTGGGGCAGTTTAAGTGCTGGGGCTAACTGCATATTGTCAGAATACAGCAAGACTCCATTTAGAAAAAACAACATTACTATGGTGAGTATTTTTTTCTTTTATACCGTACATAATGTCAGGGGTGGTCAGAAATCATGGGGCAGTCCCCTGCTATAGACTGCTAGCTAGAAGTTTTCTGTGGGATCCTGGTACATGCTGGCTTCAGTCCTAAAGGTGTTACCTGCTGTAAGAGCTCCTCTCGAAGATCTACTGTTACGGTAAGTTCTTACATAACTGTACTTTCCTTCTAAAGGTGGTATCTCAGTTTCACTTGAACCAGTCCATCACCCTTCCTGTATTTTTCACAGCCATATCCAGTTCAGGTGACTCGAAGCTTCATAGCTTGTACGTAAAAAGGTCTATCAGCTGTTACATTACTTGCACTAAGGACCTTAGGGATTCCTGCTCACAGCTGTTCGTTACCAATGTTGAAGTGGGAAAGGGCAGGCCTGCCTCAAAGAGGTCAGTTGCTTGTTGGATAGTATCATGCATCCAGTTCTGCTACAGTAAGGCTGACAAACAGCCACCACAGGGCCTCAGGGCACATTCCGCTCATGGAGCTGCTGCATCTGGCAGCTGCAAGGGACATTCCCTTGCTGGAAATCTGTAAAGTAGCTACCTGGAGTACAGGCCACACCTTTACAAAGCACTATTGCCTGGACATCCAGTCCAGGAGTGATGCTAGGTTTGGCACTGCAGTATTGCAGAACCTTTTCCCTAAACAGGTTCTGTACCCACCTCCCAAGGCACTGCTTGGTAGTCTGCACATGTCCAATACTACTGGGAGATTCCTGGGGTTTGAAGAAAAAATTACATACCTTAGTAATATTGTTTCTGCCAAGGGATCTCCCAGTAGAATTAGACCTCCCCTTACAAAACTGGAATCAGGTTCAGCAATACTTTTAGGTTGTTTTTTTTAATGTTACCATTAATCATTGGTTTAACTTAATGTTTTTGATGCACATTGGTATGACTAGGGCACCTTCAGGTAGTTCTCCTTTTAGTGTTTCTTCTTTTTCCTGTTTGGAACCCATCCTCTGTACCAAGGGAAGGGTATTATTGTTATGGTTGTTAAGTTACAATTATTTAATTCAGACAGACTAATGCTGTTTCATCTGCGAAAATGAATCTGGCAGTTAGATGGAATACAGTCCACGTAGATGCAGCAGTTTGAATGTATCATTCCAAGTTCCATGATTTGCATACATTCCACATTACGTCAGAGCTCCAGGAGCAGTCAGAGATTCTGAGCTGACTGCATATGTCTAATCCTACTGGGAGATCCCTTGGAAGAAACAATATTACTATAGTAAGAATTTTTTTCTTCTGGCACCTCATACCATATAGAATGTTAAGAATATCTACTAAGCCATCACAATTATGCATAACAGCCTCTTTGACACTGTCACTAAGTTTTATGTACCACAGCATAAATTAATTTTGTCCACATCTATTAGCAGAGGCACATTTGCAATCCATTGTTGTAACATTTGTCCACTGATGGACGTGTTGTTATCGCTACCAGATTAAACAAGCTAGCAGAAGCCAGGAATTGCACAGTAGCTGAGTTTGCCGACATGTGTTTTTCAAGCTTGGCCACTGACTTTTGAATGGCCAGCTTAAGCTTCTGGATTGCCCTTTCCTTTATGTGAGGCTCCATACCTGTCATTATGTTTTCATCGGGTGTCTCAGCTGTTGTTATTAATATCACAAAGTTTTGTTGCAGCATCTGTATTTTTTGTAAAAGCAAGTATGCCCAAGCCTTTTTGGTTTCCTCCAATTGTGTAGTTAAATCTGCAACTTGGGTACAGTGCGCTTTGATGAAACTGCACTGAAACTTAACAACTGAATAAAAGTTAGCATCTTTCAACAAACTTACTAGTGCTTTCTTGCTAGCTGGCCTCTGCTCACATTGTTCAAAAAAAAAGCTAGTAAAACATCCAAATAATCATTTAGATAAGACATTGCCCTGAACCAGGCATGCCACCTGATTAACACAGGCTGGGGATACAAGACAGCAGGATGGTCTGGATATTTTGTTTTAAGAAACCTTAAGTAAGCAGACATAAATTTTCTACAAAAAGAAAACTGTGTTTTAACCTTTGCCACTACAGAATTTAGCTCAGTTAAGTTATCTACAAATACATTTCCAACAGTGTGGAGTTTGTGAGCCCAACATGTCATGTGCAAAACCTGAGGTCCTAACAACACTTTAAGGGCACAAAAACATTTTGGCATGTATGCAATAGAGTCACTGACAATAACAGGCACATCTGAGTGTTCAGCATTGTAGCTTGTTAGTGTGTCCATGATTGCCTGTGAACAGGTGGTTGCATTTGCAGTTTCTAGGAAAAAATATTGAAGCAAGGTGAATGCTACTAGTAGCTTCAAGGGTCTTGAACAGAACAGCAAACACACATCATCCTGCATTGTCAGTGGTTTCATCACAGATCACAGCAAGATGTTTGCCTGCTATAGCAGACGGGGGCCCGATATTCATAATTGCGCCTTGCAATGGCGCAAGTGGTGGCGTAGCACAATTGAGTTGCACTGGAGCAACTAAGGGATATATTCAAAAGAAATGTGCCATGGTGCCTCTCTTCTGAATATATCAAATAATGCACGCTGCGCACATACAATGTGCCAGTGCACCCCCCCCAGACAGTTCTGAATATCAGGAATAGGAAATACACCAGCACATTAGAGATACGCTGTGTGCAAATCCCTGTACCAGGGACTGCAGTAGTACCCCCTCCCCATCCTGCCCCACCAATTGCCAAAAGATATGTATTTAATATCCCTGGTGGTCTAGTGGTACCCCCTCCCCATCCCAACCCACCGATAGCCGAAATATATTTATTTAATTTCCCTGGTGGTCCAGTGATACCCCCCTCCCTGCCTGAATCCCTGATCACTGTGAAAATGGCCATTTCAACTCCCAGCAGTCTAGTGGTACCCACCCCCACCCACAGGACTCCCAGCCCACCCAGCTCCTCCTGGTTAACAGCAGGTAGCATACCCACTCGCACACCTCTGTGTCTGCCTGCCGAATGACAGCTTACAGTATCGCTGTACACTCATTGGTCCACATTGTGGACCAGTGGGCTAACAGTACATACTGTAATAGTCATTCACAACTTTGTGAATGACTTCCATTCTAAAGTTGTGAATGACTATTACAGTATGCATTGCCAGCCATTGGTCCGATGTGGACCAATAATCTGCAACAATACTGTAAGCTATCATTCAGTGTGCAGTCGCAGAGGTATACGGGTGGGTATGCTGCCCGCCGATGACCAGTGGGGATCTGGTTGGGCTGGGGGTCCTGTGTGGGTGGGGGGTACCACTAGACTGCCAGGGAGTTGAAATGGCCATTTTCACAGGGATTTGAGAGGGGGTACCACTGGACCACCAGGGAAATTGAATAAATATATTTTGGCGATTGGTGGGTCAGGATGGGGAAGGCGGTACCACTGGATCACCAGGGATAGTGAATATTTGTTCTTACGGATGATCGGGGTTATGGAATGGGGAGGAGGTACCACTAGACTACCAGGGACTATTGTGTGTGCTTGTGCATGGTGTTGAGGGGGTTGCCACCCACAGCAGGCGACTGCTGTATTGTGCACTGCAATACAGCTGCCCGCCTGTGGGTATCTAGCACTTGAGCCATTTTTTATGGACTCAACTGTGAGCCCAGGTATGCGGCACATCTCTGGGTTGTGCCAACAGATGCGCCAGACATCCCGGGCTGAATATCGGGATGCGCCACATATGAATGGGCACACACCCTGGAGATGTGCTGCATACATTATCTTTGTGCCCTGGTGCATCGAGGATTGCACTGCGCAATTATCACTTTTGAATATTGCCCTGTGGTGCATTCTGGGGTTGTGCTGGTACAACTCAATTGCACCAGATGCAACGCCTTTGAATATCTCGGCCAGGACCTCTTCCTTTGCTAGCTGGCCAGCTAGCGGGAGATATTCATGCCTCAAAAGATCAACACTAGGAAGGTCACCAGCACCTAAAAGCAATGACAACAGGGTGCTTTACTATCACTGCTTAACGTAGATAGATTGCCTTTTTTTTTTTAAATGAAGTGCTAGCTCACCTGGTATATAGCGGCTGAAGTATTTTCTGACTGAAGGGTGGTCAAGTTCTCTAAGGGAATGTTTGCAGTGGCACACATCAACACTGTCTCCAAATGCATTTTTTCTAATTTTGCCTTCTTTGAATCTGTATTTTTTCACCAATGGTGGATTGAATGGTTGATTTCTTTGCACGTTCTGCATCACGAGCTTTCTTCTCAGAATTTCCATTTGAATGACAGTGTTTCACTATCGTGTCCCTAGACTCCCACTCCAGCCGACAATTACAACAAGCATTTGTCAATGCCGAATGTTGTCTCGCTGGCATTGGCATTGGTAGTGCTGGAGTTAGAGATGCATAATAGTAATGGCAGTGAAGTATTGAACTGACACCAACCTCACCCCCACCCTGAAGAGACACATTTCAGCATAGGCATTTTGGGACCTCCCCTCATAAACAGTGGCACTGTGATTTTGTTAATCTGTCCCGAAAGTTGATTTCCCACAGCGACTGTGCTGTTCTGCGTCAGAGGTGCGAAAACACATTTTGGGTAGGATGTGAAAAATGACAGCTGTACTGTTTATAAGGAGGTGTGGAAAAATACCAATGTTGAAAATCTGGAGTCAAAATATTACAAATTCACGAAGTTACGAGCATGTGTGGAAACTGCGCAACACACACTCATGAAACAGTCATTTTTTGGATTTTTTTCACCAAATTTGCAGCATAGGCATTTGAGAGCCCACTTCATGAACAATGGCATTGTCATTTTGTTAATCAGTCCCGAAAGGTGATTCCACGCAGTGACCGCAAACTCACCTTTCAGGACCGAATAACGCCATGACAGTGACTGAATTCATGAGGAGGGGCCCCAATAACCCCATGTTGAAAATGTGTTGCAAATATTCCAAAAAATGCCCACCATATGCACCAAAGTTGAAAAAACCCTATATATGCCATTATACAGCTTACCGGCTTCAGTTCATGGTCGGCTTTGAAGAGTGCAGAAGTGTTCCCAGTCCACCAAAGACCGTCGTGCCAGACTCCGGAGGTAAGTATGGGGTGAGGGGGGTGTGGGGAGGCAGGGTGCATAGAGAGTGGGCGCAGGTTGAGGGAGGGAGCAGGACAAACTGTGAGGGGCTGTTTTTTTCTTTTACAGGTTAAAAAAAAACAACATTGTGGGACGATTTCTATTTTACAGGGGCATTTGGCATGCTGGGGTAGGCTCACAGCATGCCACCTGAGTGTCTGGGGGGCTAGCCAACCGGGGATTGGGCACCCCTGTTGGCACATACCAAAGGGTGGGGCTAGAGCTGAGGGGGATTGGGCACCCCCCTGGCACACAACAAATAGAGGGGGTGCATTATGCCGACAGGTAGTGGGCTCCCCTGTCAGCACATGCCCTGGGTCAGGGCATGCCGACAGGGGGATTGGGCACCCCCGAAGTTGGCATTGTGGCAGGTGGTGGCGGCAGTCACTGCCGCCATGTTTGCTAGAATGCTTCACCAGGAAAGGCACGTTGGGAGGTGCCGCTGCATGACGAGCTTGACTCTCATTGCAGCAGACCTTTCCTTAGATGTGCTCAACACATTATGTATTCCTGGTGTGGCACCTGCATGCTGGTTGGGGAATGAGGGACGCACCTACTGATGTGTGCCCTGCATTCGCCCAACAGTGACCGCACCTGCAAATTTGCTACTAGTACAATTTGCTGGCCGCGCAAGCACGAGCCAACATAAAAATGGCACATACATAGAAACATAGACTTTGATGGCAGATAAGGACTGCTTGGCCCACCTAGTCTGCCCACATAAGGATGTTGCGGTGAGCCACATACATGCCCTCAGTCTCAAATTCTTTACATCTTTTAGAAATATCAACATGTGGTTTTGGGAAACAATGGTAGAAATGCTCACTGCTGAGAGATGCACGCCTTGCAGTCAGTTCTGTAGCCACCCACAAACATTTCAGTAGCTTTTTAAATACTTAGATTCAGTGATTGTCAGCTGAATCAACTCACTTACCTAATACAACAATGGTAATGACAGGGCACAATGTATTTAGCTGTATTTACCTGCTGCAGGAGTTCTCAAGCTTTTTTTTTATAATTTCCCTTATTGTTTTATTATTAATTCAGACAGAGCGGCCGGAGCGCTGAATGAAGGAACAATTTAACTGCCACAAGCACTTCCGTAGCTTTTTAAATACTTAGTCACATGCTTTTTTTTTTTTTTTATTTCCTAATTGTTTTATTATCAAATTGGACGGAATAGGCAGAGTGCAGAATGAAGGAACAGTTTAAAAGACACTCCCTCTAACAACCCACACAATGATTAGAAGGCAGCTTTCACCTCAAAACAATCTAACACAAATAAATACAATGAAACAAATGTACATAAAGGATGGAGCACTGAATGAATGAAGCTCGAATTTATACCTTGTATACCTTTTGCTGAAAGCTGAATATTAACACTGACAACAGTGATCGCAAGGAGAATGTACCCCAGACATAAAAATAACACTCCATTGAGGCTGAATTGCCGAAAGCAGAATATCTTTTTTCCATAGTGGTCACTACTGCCTCCCAAGTCTTTCAATCAGCTGATCGCGTCCAGACCACTTACTGATGCAGCAATAACTGGTTTAAAAAAAAAAAGGCTGCAGGAACCATTCGTGGATCCCGAGCATTTCAGTCACCATGATTTTGTGGCTGTGTGTTCTTTTACCGGGGTGGAATGGGCCGATCACTGAATGGTAAGCATTGAACCTCCATTTCATGTGCACTGTTGCATTTGGTCTTGGTTAGATAGTGTTATTTTTTATTGGATAAATAGACTGACTGACTGCAGGGACACATGCTATCTCACCATGCACTGAACCGGGGAGCTGGGAACGGGAGTTGTAGGAGGGTATCAATTAAAACAGTATCAACAATGGTAGGCCCGTTGGCACAGCAGTTGGATTTCTGCTTGCCACGCCGGTGACCCAGGTTTGGGAATGGCCCCGGGGAGCTGGAAGGCCAGCCTGGGGGAGAAGGATTGAGCGCCCCCAGGGCTGATCTCCTTCTCTGGGGGGAAGGTTGGGTCTGTGTCCAGCGCATGTAGGACTCCTGGCGGAGGCTGAGGGGGAAACGCAAGCACTGGTGCCTAGTCTAAAGAGGGGTGGAGTGGATGCAGGACATCATTGCACGTCCCCACGCCGGGGCAGTCCTGAAAAAATTGCATCAGCTGCCACGAATGACGCACACCTGGCACCACAGCCTTCATGGCTTCAATCTCCCCACTGATCAATTATGGTTCTGATGTGCCATCTGAGCCCCGAACCCTGCCCTGGGGGGGAAGCCAGGGAGGCAATGCCGGTCAGCACCTTTCCCATTGGAGATGGGCTGGATCCAGGCATCGGCCCCACCCTGGAGGGATAAGTCAGAGGGTATCAGTGGGGATATGGAGCGAGGTAGTGGTGTGCATGAAGGTGCCGAGGATTAGCTGGCAGTGACAAAAAAGAAGGAAATAAAAAAAAAACAGTATCAACAATGACAGATCTAACGGGGAGTTTCCAAGATGCCCAAACAAATGATTTGATGGGTTTAGATGTGTTTAATGTACTTACAGACTGAAAAATTTACTTCTTTTTACATCAAGTTGAGAATTTTGTTTCTTAGACTTGACTTTGTTTTATTTCGTGCTATTTCATATTTGCGAATCACATGGGTCTCTACTTATCCATCTGCATCATTGTCCTTAGAACTGCAAACTACCAGCCCATATGATTAAATACCAGAACAGCCTATGGAAAGCTGCTAAGACTGCAGCCCAGGCTCTACCTGAGGCTCTGCCAAGAACAAGCTACTTAAAACTTGAACGTCTGGGTCTGAAGTTGGTAAACATTTGCTAAGGTCTGCCTGTGATGTTTCTGTTGCTTCTGCTGGAGCTGCTGCTTCAGGTATATGCACGAGATCCTATTCTTGACTTAAAGTTGCTGGTTTTACTAATGATGTGCAGCAGGCAGTTTTGAATACTCTTATTTAGGGGTACAAAACCGTCTGGTTATGATGCTGAAGATACACTTAGGCCCAGATATTCAAAAGGGTTGCACATGGCGCAACAGTGTTACGCCATGCACAACCCACTGATGTGCCACGGTGCAATATTTAAAAGGGAAAAGTGCGCCTGCACAAATCCCAATGCTACCAAGCACATCAGATTGCATGCAGGCACAGGTGGGGGGGCGTACCCATGCATAAACTGCACAGCCCGATATTCAGCCTGGGCCATGCAGAGTTATGCAAGCGCAACCCCTACCTGTGCCTGCACAAAGTTACGCTGAAAAAAAAGGAACAAGTCGAGGGCCACCCACAGGTGAGCTGCCGCATTGCAGGGCGCAACACAGCAGCTGCCACCGGTGAGTGGCCCTGGACTCGTTCCCGCCGCACCTGGCAGCACCCCCCCATGCCCCGATCGCGGGCTGAAGTGTAACCCCCCCCATTAGCCCGATCGTGGGCATAATAGTATCCCCCGACCCCCCATTAGCCCGATTGCGGGCATAATAGAATTCCCTGAGCCCCATTGGCCCGATCGCGGGCATAATAAGTATCCCCGACCCCCATTAGCCCGATCGTGGGCATAATAGTATCCCCGAGCCTCCATTAGCCCGATCGCGGGCATAATAGTATCCCTGACCCCATTAGCCCGATCGCGGGCATAATAGTATCCCCGACCCCCATTAGCCCAATCGTGCGGTATAATAGTATTCCCTCCACCCCATTAGCCCGATTGCGGGCATAACTGAAGTTTCCTCCCCAAGTAGCCCGATCGCGGGCATCAGATGCCATGCAGTGGGTGTGGCCAGGGGCGATATTCAAAGTTGCGCCATAGCGCCTCGGTGAATATCTACCCTCTTGCTAACTATTTTAGTGGGCGCGGGGCTTGCGCCACAAAATGGTGCAGTTTGAATATCTGGGCCTTAGTCTTCAGACATCCAACTTGATCCTGAGATGTGTTAAGTCCCTTTATCCCACTTCTTCTAGGGGCAGTGGGAGGGGCTGTTTTCATCAGCCTGTTGCAAGAGGAGGTCATGTTCACTCTCAATAAAGCAAAGGTAGGGGAGGGGGCTTTCTGCCAGGACCCCTCCCCAGGTGTCCTATACAAAGCACCCAAAGCAATCAGTGCTGGTGGCTGTGCCTTCACTGCTTCTGCCCGACTCTTCTCACAGTATCACCCCACTTCCACTATTACCTCCAGGGGTGACTGTTGGGGGCAGGATCTCCCTGCACCTAAAACAGTAGCAGGAAATTGCAACAGACAAATGGGTACTAGAGATAATTGCAAGAGGGCATGCTCTGTAGCTGTTAGCAACCCCTCCAGATCATCCTCCTTCCAGTTTTGTTCTGGGACATTTGTCCCTTCTGAAGGAAGAGGTGCAGTTAATATTTCAAAAACAGGTTATAGTCCTCATGTCCATCTTTACCCAAGTCTGTCAAGAGATTATGGAAGGGGGAGAAATAATGGACTCTTGGTGTTCTGCACAAATGTCCATTATTCCGAAACCCAGTAAGGATTCGACAGAATGTGGCTCTTACAGACCCATATTTTTATGGACATGAACATTTTTACAGGACTTCTGGCAGATTGGGTCCAATCCGTGAATGCGACAATACTATACCTTGATCAAAAAGGTTTTATATTGGGAAAATATCTTCACGATAACATAAGGTGGCTGCTTAATATAGTCTCCACAGAGAGGGGCCAGGGGGCCTTCCAACTAGCCATCTCCATGGATGCTGAAAAGTCTTTTGATAGAGTAAATCGCCAATTTCTACAATAAGATACACCATAGAGAGAGTGAGTTTTGACCCAAAATTATACAGTCAATGCCCTTTTTTTCACCCCTTGAGCATTAGTATGAGTCAGCAGCATTAACTCTGATTTTTCCCTGACCCCAAGTACAAGACAAGGTTGCCCCCTGTCCCCTCTGCTGTTCGATTTATGCATAGAACCTTTGGCTGCATAGGTTAGGCAAGATCTGAATATTTCAGGTATTATGGTGGGTGGGGAAGAACAAAAGGTATCATTGTATGCTGCTGATTCTGTATTTTTTTTTTAAATACCCCAGAAGCATCAGTGCCTCAGTTGGTAATCTTACAGTACATTTCTTAGGTGCAATTTCGGGATATAAACTAAGCTTTTCTAAATCTGAAGCCCTTTTACTTAGTAGTCATTACCCTCCAGGTTTAAAGGAAACGTTCCCTTTCAAATAGACACAGAATACTCAAATCAGATACTTGGGGATTCAAATCACCGCAGATCTCTGTAAACTTTTCCATTCAATTATGATAAACTATGGGAAGGGGTCCAAGCGGATCTATCCTGATGGATGCTTCTGCCCCTTTCATTAGTGGGCAGAGTGGATTCTATTAAAGGAGAACTAAGCCCAGAAGTCGATTTAGATGCCCCCATTATTTTTTAAAACCATATCGATTCACCCGACATAGTCTTATGCCCGTTTTTGATAAAAACAAGATCTACCTTGGTCTCACGTCCCTATTGTCCCTCCTTGCCAGGAACTGTATACAGCCATCTTCAGTTACAGGTACTGTTTCCCCAATCTCGCGCGAGCAATTTTCCCCACAATAATGACGTATCCCAGACTGGTTCCTTTTCCCTATTCATCCCTGTAGTCTACTGCAGTTACCAGGCAACCTTTGTGCATGTGCAATGCATGCACAGTTTCTGTGCATTGATTGGATGATGGCGATAGTGTTCCCTTATGGCTAATTGTTGTTCCATCCTATTGGCTATTTGTTAACCTAAACATCTGGATTGGGCATTTGGAAGTTCCCTAACCATGCTTTTTAGGATAAATTTATGTCCCAATGTACTTTTACACTTGTTTTTTCCCTCCGGCAAGTGCCGTTGCCTGCGAGCCTACAGCAGCTGCAACCCATACCTGCACCTCTTCATCAGAGAAGGAATTGCAGCACAAGTCAGTTTGGAGTCTTGAACAAGCACGGTGAGTTACTTGTATTTGTTGTGTCTTCTCAAGGAATAACTGTAACCTTTTCCATGCGGCAGTATAGTTTGTAAATTGTGTCCATTTTCCCTCATTTAAATGTGTTTAATGGCATGTACATGTATGCCGGACGCCAACAGAGACTGCATCTTGACCGTATAGGAGGAAGCCTTAGCAGCCGAAAGTGCGATCTGCTGAATTTTGCTGAGCGGCCTTCCGACAAACCTAACCCCCCCCCCAGCACTCTGCTCCAACTGCCCGGACGAGAACAATGAAAACAAGTTGCCTAGTAAAAAAGCCAGTACAGTTTGCAGGCTGTTCTGCAACTGTCAGGGATGGCAATCGCACCCCAGTCCCTCATTCACCCTACCCGGCCCCCTCGCTGGCACCATCACCATCACTCCTAGTGGTTACAGGTTGGGTGCAGCCATAGGACTAGATGGGATTGTGCATCATCCCAGAGCAGTATTACATGCAGTTCCAGTGCAGCATGTTACATCTGTTTGTACCTCTACTACTTTCCAGTGCAGAGTTTCCATTTGCAAGTGACTAATCCATATGCTCTTTTTGTTCCTCCACTTCTGTCATCCCAACCTAGAATGCACTCTCTGTGCTAGCATGCATTACATGATTATGGACATGTTGTCCATACACTACTTTTTTTATCGCCACTAACACTTTGTAGCTATTCTGAATTTGCCTGATGGTTTCCGGTCATCATTGCCTGTGGCATCCCCATATCTAGTACTGAGACGATCCCCATGCTAACCATGGGACCCTCTTGTCAAGTTTCAATGAAAAAAAAAACTGGAGTACAGGTGACAGCACAGTATAGGTATGCCAGTGACTGACATCACATACCCTTATCACAGTCTGTGAACTGTCCCTTCACTGTATTTATTGATGCTGCCGCAAAACTCCTCTGAGCATAGCACCCCCCCCCACCACCACCCCCATGCCGTCTCATGGCCTCCAAATGCATGGCTTAGTATTTATGTAGCCTTACATAGTAAGCGCGACATGAAGTGCACCAGACCAGGGAATGCGAGTGGGTGTACACTGCTTACCGCAATGTGGACATGGGCTTATTACTGTGGTCGGGAGAGTCAATTGCCAGCATATGTTTGTGACACTAAAGTGCCAGTTGGGTCACCTGTGTTTGTTTCTCCAGCATCTCCTCCAATACATCCCCCCTCCCCAAGCATGCATTGTGGCCATGCGCTTGTCATTTATCCTATGTGTGCGTTCTGGTTTCCACCTGTACAGAAATGCCAAAAGTATATAGTGACTAGCTAAATGGTCCGACCTGTGCTGCCCAGCACTGAAACACTACCATATGGATGTAAATCATGACAGCGCTTCAGTCCATAGACGTGCATATTCCCCAACCTGAAATAAAAGCTTGTATGCCACGTTGTCATAGCAGTAGTGGTGGCACAATTATGTTTGTGTCTAGCCATTGACACATGCTGTAACTCAAGCGACAGATCGATTCAGAAGCACTGCAATAAGCTGCCAGAGGAGAGTAAATATTTTAGTGTCAAGATATTCATTTATGGCATACGTCAAATAGGGTGGTTGAATAGGCAGTGATAAGGCAATGTATTTTGATCCCAATACCGATGGTTTAGCTTACCACAACTTTTTTGTTTGTTTCACATGACACACACTACAAGCACTGATCTACACATTACCCAGTTTTATATTTTTAACATCCACGTAGACCTGGTACCACTGCTGAGGTAATAATTAATTTGGCATTACTAGCACAGTGCTCATCACATGATCAGGTGATATCTGCTTTCAGTTAGTGGCTTGACTGCTTTCTCATACATCTAAATGAGGTAGTCTGGCTCATAACAGCTATAAAAGAGGTGATAAGATCATCTCTCCTAGGTACACAATGGAGAGCAACTGCTCCATAGTCCACCTATTATCAAGTCTATAGACAGCACAGTTACTTCACTGACCTTGGCAAAAGCCACACAATAAAAGTAGCAACTGTGGGTCCAGTAGCAACAGCTGTTATGTATATCGTGACAACTTATAAGCAAGGCTGGTTAGTATCCAGATTATACATCTTGCAAGCAGTCACCAGTCCCTGGCTTTTCAATCTCATACAATGCCCAGACCATACTCATGTGCAATGCACTGTGTGTGTATACAGCCACAATGTACTGTTGCATCCGGTGACCTATTTCAAATGCTGAATTCATGCCTGCTGTACCCATATAAATAATGTGGTTATTGCCACAAGTTGTCCTGCCACTATCTAAGTTTGCAGTAACTATCATGAACATCTGCCATCACCCCTTCATTCTTTAGCAAGAGCTATACATTCCTATGTACCCTCACAGCTCACTCTCACTTGACACAGCATTTGTCATATTTTTTCTTTATTATTGGCAATATATACTGATTTGGTTGCAACAAACCACAGGTACAGCAAACCCAACCCCAAATCCGTCCCCCTACCTCTCTGGCCTGCCACAGAGATGCAATCAGTGGCTTCACCACACGTTGTGTTTCCATCTGTTGGAACGACACCCTTGCAATGCATTTCTGAATCCACCATTGGTGTAGCCCTATGCTATAAACCGTCACCCCCATACTGTTGCTCTGTACCAACAGTAGTAGGAATCCCCACTTGACACCTTTCAGAAACCTTAAAATAGTTGGGAGATGGAATAGGATCCTCTTGAGCCCAGAAAGGAGGAAGGGCATGGTATAAACTTGAAGGGTACAAACAGGGTGAGGAGAGTAAGTAAGCTTATTCAAAATGAAAAAAGAAAATTAAACATAGAAACATAGACGTTAACAGCAGATAAGGACTGCAAGGTCCATCCAGTCCGCCCATTTTTTCTGCCTTACGAATGTGCCATAGGCCTGTACTCTGTCAATGGCCTATCTATTCATACTCATCTGTATTGCTCCCTTATGCCTATCCCATGCCTGTTTGTAGCCCTGCACTGTATTCATATCCACCACTTGCTGAGGTAGGCCGTTCCATGCATCCACCACCCTTTCTATGAACTTCCTCACATTACCCCTTAATTGGCCTCCCTCTAATCTCATGCTCTGTCCTCTTGTCCTGCTATTTTTCTTATATTGAAACATGTTAGACTCTTTCATCTTGTTAATGCCCTTAAGATGTTTGAATGTTTCGGTCATATCACCTCTCTCCCTCCTTTGCTCTAGGGTATACATATTGAGCTCCCAGGGCCGGCATTAATCATTCTGGGCCCCAGTGCAGCCCCCTGCCGGGCCCCATCACTCCATTCCCTGTGGGCTCCCCACCACATCCAATATTTACACCTAACTAACCCTCCTGTCCTGTATTAATAAAGCAGTAGCAGGTCTACTAGTTAAACCAGCATCTTTTAATTAGTGCCATTGACTGCACTGAATTATTTGACTTCACCATTGGAAATTAATCTCACTGAGCCTGGAGCCAGAATTTACGTATGTATGTCTTAGCCCCTTCTACTGTATAATCTGTATCATGTGAACATGAATGTATGTATCTCATCCTGTATGTCCCCCTCCACCCTATTTCCCCCAGGCCACATCTGGAAATGAGTGGTTCTCCACTTAGTATGCCTGTCTGGTTAAACTCTTAAATAAATAAATAAATAATAAAACTTAAGTAAGTATGGTACTACTGCCGTATTCAGTTCTGTAAGGACAGGGACATCATCACTGGACACTCACACCTCAGATACTCTGATTTGCAAACAAGTTAATTAAACAACTTAACTTTTCTGGAGGTGTGAGAGAGAAGAGAGAGGATTATTACAGGAGGCAGTATAGTGCAGTGGTTTAAGGCTCTGAGCTGCAAACCTGGAAACCCTGTGTTTTGAATCCCACAGCCCCCAATTGCATACTGTGTGACCCTGAGTAAGTCACTTAATTTTCTTGTCCTCCCAGGTTGCACCTGTAAACAAGCTATTAGCTTAGTGTCTCTCTCCTGGTAAAATAATAAATAAAATCACGGGACACCTGTAAGGCTGCCACCTGTCAGTTTTTTTTACCTGGTGATCAGGTTTTCAGGGTCCCTATCAGGAAATCCGATTTTACTCTGTGCTGGTCATTGTGAGCAGGGGTCAACTGTAAAAATGTTTGCACTAGCCAGCAGGGCAAGTTGATTCAAAATTGCACTAGCTCGTACATGGTTGCACTAGCCCTCAATTATAATGGCAAATTTTGATCACTTATGCAGGAAACAATGTAAGCCAAGAAATACTCTGATTGCACATTTATCCTGCTCCCACATTGCTTCCAGCTCCCCAGCAGAAAAAAAGACTGCAATGCCATCACACACAGTGAGCCCCTCATTGTTTTGTGAGCCCCCCCCCATTGTTTGTACCATGCCTCCTCTCTTCCTCTTCTCTTTCTGCACACACACACACACACCCAAACCAGTGGATATCACAACAGCAAATGTTCAATCAAGAAGTCTTAGCTCTGTACACACACAATAGCTGACATCATGCACCTCACCACACTGTCACCACCCCCACAGGGCAATAGGGAGAGAGAGAGTCAGGCAGAGAAAGACATTCTCAGCCCCACCCCTATAGTCAACTAGAGACCTGCACTTCTGGAAGTTTTTGTACAGTCTCAAGTGAGCCAGGAGCACATCTAAGATTTATTTGGGGTGGGAGCTATACAAACCTAAGGGGCTTGGGAAGTAGAAAACTATGGAATGTTTATTTTTAAAAGCATTGATTTTAATATGCTCTGCCCCAACAATAACATATTTTTCTTTAACATTGTCCTTTCCTCAACCCAGGGGAAACAGTACATGGGTATAACAATGTGCTATCTCCATTTCTATATAGGATGATCTATGCACCCCAGGAATGCATACTTTAACCTTTCAAATGATGTATTTTATTAAAGTTTATTTTTGTACCATGCATGATCCAACGTTTTGTTTTTAGGATGAAAGGACATGCTGGGTGGGATTGTATGGACAGTGATGGCTGGCATAGTCCATTTAGAAGAGCTGGGGACCCCCTACACTTGACAGTAGTGGCAGCTATGGATCTGTGGATGGTCATTTCAGAGTCTGGTCTGCAGTAGTGTCAAGGGAAAGAACAGAGTTAAGAGATTTGGAAGGGAGAAGGAAGTTATGGTAAGGCTGGGATAAAACCCACCACCTGCAGGGTCGACCCTATATACCTCCTTGCATTTTGTCACTGAAATATTGGATACAGACACTCAAAATGTAAGGAAATGAGGGGCACTGGTCTTCATAATATGGGGCAAATTTTTAGACAGAGACCCATTCAGAAAACTGGAAGCTAGTGACTTAACACCACTCTACCCTTGATCACACCCTGAACACTAGCTGAAAGTCCTAACTGTAGAGTGATAATGACTCACATTGAATCTTTTGTCAGATCCCCCTCTTGAACTGCCAGATAATTGTAGCTCTTAATGAGCGGTTAACCACCCCGGGCCATCTGGAACATTGAGAGAGATTAGCATGAGGACTAGAGCCTGCTGAAGTAGAGACTTTTTTAACTTCATTAACAGCCGAGAAAACCTGCATTAGTCAAGACAGATAAGTAGAGAGAAACATAGAAACATAGAACATAGAAACATAGAATTTGACAGCAGATAAGGACCGCTTGGCCCACCTAGTCTGCCCATTTTCCTACCTAACAGATAAGCTGCAGATCCTAGTTAACCAACAGCTTACTTCCTCTTACCCGCCCCTAGGACTGCCTTATGCCTGTCCCATGCATTCTTGAAGTCCCCCACTGTTCTTGACTCCACGACCTCCTCAGGGAGGCTGTTCCATGCATCCACAACCCTCTCAGTGAAAAAATACTTCCTCACATTACCCCTGAGCCGTCCCCCCTCTATCTTCAAATTGTGCCCCCTCTTGCACATCTCTTTTCTGGAAGATGCTACCCTCTTGGACTTCGTTAATTCCCTTGAGGTACTTGAAAGTTTCTATCATGTCCCTCTCCCCTTCTTTCCTCAAGAGTATACATATTAAGCTCCTTTAGTCTTTCTTCAATATTTCTTCTGGTGCTGCTGACCTGCACCATTTTGGTTGCCCTCCTCTGGACAGCCTCCACTCTGTCTATGTCTTTGGGAGATGGGGTCTCCAGAACTGCACACAGTACTCCATATGGGGTCTCACCAACTGTCTGTACAGAGGGATAACAACTTCCTGTTTTCTACTATTGATGCCTCTTCCTATGCATCCCAGTATTCCCCCAGCCTTCCTTACTGCCTTCTCACATTGCTTGTCCACCTTTAGGTCATCTGATATAATTACCCCCAGGTCCCTTTCTATTTTTACTGTTGTCAGTATCTCACCCCCCATTAGCCCTGCATTAGCCCTGGACAATTTTCACTAGTGTTTGGGCTAGTAAAACAATGTTAAGATCGACCCCTGATTTTGAGTGCTCACATACTTTTGAAATAGATTCTGTCATATCATTCATTGTTTCAGCTATATGTCCAGGTTTCAACCAAGTTCTCTTGTCAATTGGATACATGGATTCTGTGAGGGTCCTGACCCAGAGGTCACGAGGGCTAACAAATCCAGCCCTCCCCAACCCCCCCAGACCATGCTCTCAGATTGGATACCTGGATCCTGTGAGGGTCCCAACCCGGAGGTCATGAGAGCTACCGAATAAAGCCCTCCCCACCCCCCAGACCACGCTCTCAGATTGGATACCTGGATCCTGTGAGGGTCCCAACCCGGTGGTCGCGAGGGCTAATGAATCCAGCCCTCCCCAACCCCCAGACCACGCTCTCAGGTAAATTCTCCGTCTGAGCTCCATTGCAAGCCATGTATTAAAGCAAGCAAAAGAAAACTGAAATACAAAAAGAAATACTGAAGTACCTTGCAAATAAGCGCTGCTGAAAGCGCCTAAAGAGGACTTCTGGTAGGGCCTTGCAAACTGCCACGCCGCGCAGGGTGCTCCGCTGCCTAGGAGCTACGTGCAGGATTGGCCCCACTGGCTTTGCCAGCTGCCCCACCACCCCCACCACCACCTATGATCGTCACTGTGTCTTATAGCAGATATCACGTGCTGTGTGAAAACCAATCAGCCCACTTTGCCATTTGTAGGCTATACATTTTCACCACTAGAGGCCCCTCTGTAGTAATCTGCCTGTTAGCTCAATCCTGTTAGTCTAAAACGTAAGAATTGAGCCTGTTTTCTCCAAATTGCATTGTCTCCTAGTTTCTAAAAGTTAGCCCCGTCCCCTGGTCTCTGCAACTCCTAACTACCTATCTCCAGGGTTCCCTCTGGATGGTCCACCCCAGACCAGACACCTAGGGTGGGACCCCAATTTGCTCACTAAAGTAAAATTGCCTTGTCTTCCTGTTAGCCAGCACCTGGCTAAGACGGCCACACTGCGCCAACACCTGCTGATGCCGGCTGCATTGCCACGTCACTTGGGATATCTCCTCTGCTTGGTACCTCACACATTCCTGCTGCCCAACACGACAAGGACCATGGCTCTGCTTGCACAGGCTGGCAACTTAACCAACTGTCAAGGTTCTCCGCATACCCCATCCTCTTTCAAGCCCCCCACAGCCTGGATGTCTGCTAAAGGTCTAAAAATAGCGCACCTCAATATCCGCAGCATCCTACAAAACCTAGCAGAACTCACGGCCTGGGTGGCCCACTACAAGCCAGACATTATGGGTATCACAGAAACTTGGCTGAAGCCTCTCATCCCCGACTCTGCGTGCGCCCTCCCAGGATACAGCCTCATCCGGCGTGACAGGACAGGCAGTAAGCGTGGGGGAGGCATGCTCCTATATATTTTAGGGTGCATCCTAACGTGTCTACAGTGTCTCATTCACCTCTTGAACCCCCAGCCTGTGAGTTCCTCCACTCACTCCTCCTACTTGGAAACACTAAAAAGGTGCACTTAGTTTGTGCCTACAACCCCCCGAAGGGTGGTGTTCAAGGACTCTCCTCTCTACTTGACCACCTTAAAGAAAAGGTTGGCTCAAATGAGCTGCTAATCCTGGGGGACCTCAATCTCAACTGGCTGGGGCCTAATACCAAGCTATTTGAGCCTCTTCTGTCAGGCCTTGCTCACAGCCAGATCATCACAGGGTCCACTAGGATCTCCTCTAGGGGGGGCAAAGGCTCACTTATTGACTGAGTTCTAAGCAACAGATTGGACAGAATTGTCCACCCGGGAAATTTCTCTGACATCATCTCAGATCACTCTCCAACCTACTGCATATGGGGCACCTCCTCGCCCAAAGTCTCCTGCAGAGTGATCCAGATGAGGGGCTATTCCAAGCTCATCCTAAATGATTACCTCAACGACCTACGCTGTGCCGACTGGTCTAGGATCACAGCTACAAATGACCCCGTTGCAGCCCTTGATCAGTTCCTAGCCATATTTGCCCCCTTGCAAAATAGGCATGCACCCCTCACTAAAAGGAGGGTGAGAGGCATGGTCACAAAATGGCTCCATGGTGGACTATTCTTCCTCATGAAGCAGAGGGACAAATGCTGGGTGAAACACAAGATCTCCCGCAACAATAACGACCTCCTCGAATACCGGCGGCTCAGAAACTCCTGCAAGAGAGCCATACACATCGCAAAGAGCGAGTACTGCAAATCTGCCCTGCTAGCCTCGGCCTACAACCCCTGGCGTTTTTGGCAAAACGTCAAAAACCTGGTCGGTGGGTCTGCCAAGGAAAAGACCGCTGACATGAATATTGGAGGGTCCAACTGCAATAACCCCTATACTATTGCCACTGCATTTAACTGCATGTTCACTGACCTGCCCGCTCCTCTGTCTTCCCAACTCTTTGCCCCATACGGCATGATGGGCACCCCCCCCAGCTGCCATTCTACCTCAAATGGATCTCAGTTGGGGAGACCCAGGAACTCCTAGCTGGGCTCTCCCATCACATGGGTGCAGGTCATGACAGCCTCGAACCAAAGCTGCTGAGCTTGGGGGCTCTCCTCCTCGTCAGGCCAGCCGCTCATATATTTAACTCTTCACTTATCTCGGGGATCATACCTGATGTTTGGGAAGTTGCCATGATTGTCCCTGTTTACAAACAAGGAGACCCCAAGGATATGAAAAATGATCGCCCCATCGCGATACTCTTGGCAACCTGTAAGCTCCTTGAAAAGGCAGTTGCCTCTCAACTCTCCCACTACCTTCAGGGTTATGTAGTTCTCTCTCCAGCCCAGCATGGCTTTAGGAAGGGGCATAGCACATTGACTGCGCTTGCCGTGGTTACCTCTGAGATCCGGTCAGCCTCTGACCAAGGCAAACTGACTGGAGCCATCTTCGTTGACCTCTCTAAGGCCTTCAATCGGGTTGACCATTCCCTCCTCCATACCACTCTTCAGTCCCTCGGATTCTCTCACTGAACCCTAGCCTGGTTCTCTGACTACCTTGGGGGAAGGTTGCAATACTCCTGCTTCAACCACGCCCTCTCTGCCCTCTCCCCTGTCAACTTCATGGTCCCCCAGGGATCTGTCCTTGGACCCATTCTGTTTTCCCTTTTCATAAATGAGCTGCCCTCCGTTGCTACCTATGGGCACCCAACTCTATATGCGGATGACCTCGTCGCACTGTACAGTTCTCATGACATTTCTAGCATCAACTCCCTCCTGAACTCAGACTTCGATTGTATCCAGAACTGGCTGGAGGGACACAAGCTCACCATCAACCTGGATAAGACCCAGGCCATGCTCTTTGGTTCAGTGGCCAAAACCACTTCCGGCCCTACTCCTCTAACGATATATGGAGCTAATGGCTCCCTCCTGCCGGTCACCAATGCCGTTAAGTACCTAGGTGTTACCCTCGATCCACAACTGGATCTTACCACACACCTTCGGAATGTCTGTAAAACCACAAACGGGAAGCTTGGACTTGCCTACAGGGCAAAAGATTGCCTCACCCCAGCTGCTCGCCTCACCATAGCCAGGGGGATACTGCTTCCCACACTTTGCTATGGGCTCGTAGCCTTTGCTCCAGTCCCGAATTCTAGCCTAGCAAAGTGGGATACTGCTTACAACAACTGCCACTTTGCACTCTCTGCACCTCACCTTATGCATCGCTGTGAGCTCTACTCCTGGCTGGAGTGGCTCCCCCCTGAAAAACACCGCGCATTTGTCCTTGGCAACTTCGTTGATAACATAGTTAGAACTGCCACTCCTTCTGCACTTGCCCTCCCCCTCAAATATGATACCCCTGCCTATCACCTACGATCTAGTGCTACTCAGATCCGCCTGGTTCCTAAGGCCTTCACCCTCACAGGTGACTGGGCCTTCTCCGTCTATGCGCCTAGGATGTAGAACTCCCTTCCCGCTCTTGTACGTGCATCTCCTTCCCATCTCTGCTTCAAAACATCCCTCTGGAACTTCCTCAAAGCCGCCACTGCCTGTCTTTGTGCTACATAGTTCCAGAATAGTCTCTCCTTCCCCCTGGATACACTTGGGAGACTGTGGGTTGATACACTGACCGCTGCTAATCTCTGCTGTTTACCTGCATAATGCATTTAAGCCCTCCTCGTGGGGAGGCGCTCCTGTCATAGCACTTCCCGCATCTAGCTGCACAATGTGTGAAGCGCATTCTCTCTAATGTTAGGCGCTCACGTACTCTCATGTATTTTGTTGTATTCTCTGTCATGGTGTTACCTGTTGCTAACCTACCTCTCTACTGCTGTTTTATATCCTGTTGCTTACTGCATACCTTACCATGAAATGACAGTTGTACCATGTTACTGTTCCACCCACTTGTTCGTGGGCCTGTATGTACCCTGACTCTGTATTGTGTTTCTTATGTACTCTGTAACCTCCGGGGTCGCACCTGAAAATAGGCACTTGCTGTCTAGTGTGCTAACCTGGTTAATAAAAGCAAGCAAATAAATAAATAAAAAATATAGCCCTCTGTTTGTGAAAGCAGTCTACCTGAGAGGTGTTAAGTATGTCCATTAATACCATTAGCACTTACTTAACCTAATCTTTTCCACTGCAGCAAAGCTTCCCCCACCTTTTGTAACAGTAGCACAGCCAGTTGTCTTCCACTTTGATTTGCTGGTAAATATTTTCATCTATAACAAACATTTAGGCATTTTTAAATGTTTAAAATGATTTTTGCTTCCTCAGGAAAAAAGTATGGGCCCCCAAGGTGCAGGAGCACAGTTTGCACCTAGCTAAGGCAGGCCCTGTGAGCTCCGTTAATCTGTCCTACTCCTCATATGTTTTCTGGTGCAGTCCGTGCACCATTTTGAGTGCCCTTCTCTAGACTGCCTCCATTTTGTTAATGTCCTTGTGCAGGTGCGGCCTCCAGTACTGCATGCAGTACTTCAGATGGGGCCTAACCAGTGTCTTGTATAGAGGGATTATTACTTCCCTCTTATAACTTGTGATACCCCTACTTATACACCCCAACATCCCTCCAGCCTTACCTATTGCTTTAGTGGTCTGCTTGGATGATTTCAGGTCATCTGTCTCTTTCTTCCCTTGTGATTGCCAGCAACTCCCCTCCCAACCTATAGGTGGCTTCAGGGTTTCTTTTCCCTGTCTGCATGATTAAAAACACATAAAGATTCTAATGGTTCCAGCAGCAGCCTTACCATTGACACAACCATCCTGGAAGCCTGTTCCAACCTACCCGTAATGGTGGTGATTGCCTTTGTCTTGTCACCTGCATTTACCATACCATCATATCAATATGGACCCCCTATTCAAATCAGAAGCTTTTTTTCCCCACTACCTGCTGTGGCTGGTCATTCAATGCATCCACCACCTGTTGCATTAACAATAACTTCTTCCCCTTGCCCCTTCAGCTGTTCAACTGTAGTCTTATGTCAGTATGGCAATATAGCCTAGAGGTTAGAGGAACGAGGTGTGAACGAGCTTGATACATCCAGCAGACCAGACCTGAGTTTGATTCTCACAACCTCCACTTGCAAACTGTGTGACTGAGCAAGTCACTTAACCACCCAGTGCTCCCAGGTCGCTCCTGAAAACAGGCACTTGTGCCTAGTGGGCCTTACCCGGTTACCAAAGACTAAAATAAAATAAAAAAAAACTAAAATAAAATGATCTGTTGTTATAGTGCTCAATATTTTGAAATATATTTTTCTTCTGCACCCCTGAGGCCACATGGGCCGGATGTAGCTACACAGGTGGCTGCCTTACATAGAAACATAGACTTAGACAGCTGATAACTACCGCTTGGCCCATCCAGTCTGCCCAGCTCCCTACCTATTGGATAAGCTGCAGATCCTAGTAAACATACGAACATACGAAGAAGGCAGGAGAAGAAGGCCATTTGGTCTATCAAGTCTGCTCATATTGCAGGGTCCACAGCTTGAGCTAATGTCCCTGCCCTCTCTCCCCACTCCTCCCATCCTCCCTACCCATGAGCCTTACCCACCCCTATACCTGTCCCAGCCTCTCTTAAAGCTGCCCACTGTCTTCAATGAGATTATCTGTTTTGGCAATGCATTCCAAGTGTCCACCACAACCTCATTAGGAAGGTAAGTCCATGAATCCTGCACCCTCTGCATCAGTGGTAATATACTTTTGCACGTTGCCCATAATACTGCACCACTCTGCTTTTACATTGTGCACCCTTGCTCTTGCACGTCTTTTTCCAATATATGTCACTCTTTTTTTTTTATTCCCTTTTGATTCCTTTTAGGTACTTTATTATTTATGTCTTGTCCCCCCACACCCTCATTTCAACAAGGGTATACATAGAAACACTGGTGAAAAATAGAAATTGTAAGCAAATAAGTACCGCCAGGCCCATGCAGTATGCCTGAAAACCATACACTAGTTTGTTTCCACTGACCTTACCTCGTAAAAGATTTTCCCCCGCTCCTTCCCACTACTAATGTACCCTTATGCCTGTACTATACATGTTTAAAACCCTCCACGGTGGGGGGGGGAGGGCGCTGTGGAGCCCGAGTAAGATGGCCGCTGAACCCTAGAGCTCCTTGCACATCGTTAACATGTTTGTTTTTTCTGGCTGATTCTCCCTCTCATAGCCAGACAAGAGTCATCTAAGCGGGTAGTTATAATATCAGAGTACAGCATGAGCAACCCACAGAAGGAAAAACAGCTTGGAGATGGAGCTAAATTGAAAGCACCCTCGGAGGCATCAACCTCGCGAACAGCACCGGGCCGAGAACCAGACCACGAGGTGGAAATCAGAGGAGAGACTCTACAGTCCCTGGGTGAAAAGTTAAATTAGCTAATTGCTTTGATAGTGGAGCTTTTCAACAAGTTTGATTCTCTCACCACAAGAGTAGCCGAAGTAGAAACTACTTTAGTGGTGGTTACTATCGCATTGATATCCGCAACTAAAACAGATGATGCTGTTATGGAAGCCGTAACCTCAGTGGTTAAAGAAAATGCACATTTATGCTGTTGACTGGAAATGTTGGAAAACCAGTCGAGAGCCCAAAATATCAGACTTTTGGGGTTCGCAGAACGTGCGGAAGGAGACCACCTAATTTTATTCTTGCAAGACTGGATTATACAGCAACTAGGTGCAGAGCTTTCCTGATCACCCAAAGAATTCAGAAAGTGTACAGAGAGGCCTTTAGGGGCAGACAAGATAATCCAGACACCCCACGCACAGTGGTTATGGTTCTCGATGGCATTGGGTTGAGGGACAAACTGCTGGCTCTGGCAAGGAGAAAAAAAGTTCTATTTGATGGCAATCAAATAAGACTGTTTCCTGAACTACCCTATGCCACCAGACAGAGGAGGATGTGGTTTGATGGTGTAAGGGCGATGCTGCATGAAGGAGGAATAATGCATGCCCTAATTTTCCTGGCACGATTATGAATCATGCACCGCAACAAGATTTTCCTCTTCTCTGAACCGGAGGAAGCTCTAAAGTGGTGCCAGAAGAATGTTCCCTCCCATAGGAGAGATGTGGAAGAGGACGAAATTTCCCCTGAAGAAGATGAATCCTGAAGAATTGGGACTGTTTGCCTATAATCCTTTCTGGTCTCTGTTGGCGACAGGACACGGAGGGGAGAGAGTTTACTGTTAAAAACTGAATTTAAAGTAACACACATATACATCCTATTAAGCCCGATGGGTTGGTTTTCAGCTGATCTGGACTTTAATATTGGATTGGGATCACCTATTCCACTACCTTTTCCCCCTTCTTTGTTGATGCTCCAATTAGCTTTAAGAACTTATTTTCTATATTTCTTATGAACACAGTTTTCACTAATGCCTACTCTGATTATTTAGCAAAAGCACCTATAATCCTGAATACTTGTAAGTCTGGCTTATGGTTAAGGGGAGTAGTCATTTGGGATCAGAGCTCTGAGGGTTTCCTTTTTCTATAAACTTTTGAGTGTAAAAACTATGATATCGCATGGTTGTTGAGTCCCTAAACTAGGGAAGGACTCTGATCAATAAGCTCTGGACTTTTTCTTTAATATATCATGCTACTCATGGTCTCTATTACAGCAGGTGGAATGTTATCTTAAGCTCATAGTTCAATAGGTATACCCCCATATGACGTATCTTATTTCATTTATCTAACCTTTTGCATGTATTAAGAGGAGTGGCGCCCTCATGGTTCTGTACATCTGCAATGTTGAATTACATTTTTTTAACTGCATGTTTGTTTGCATAAAGGAATACACATAAAGTAACAAAAAAACAAACAAACAAACAAAAAACTCCACTGTGCTCACCCCCACCACCTACGGTGCTAGTCTCTTCCATGTGCCCACCACCCTCGCTGTGAAGAAAAATTTTCTCACATTTGCCCTCAGCCTGCCACTCTAATATTTCTTGTCATGCCACCTTGTGCTTGTACATCTCTTATATTGTACAGTTTCTCCCTCCTGCACCTTTTTTATGTACTTCAGTTTCTTGAATGTTTCTATCATGTCCCCCGAACCCGCCTCTCCTCTGGTAACATGGTGGAATGAGAATGAAGAGACTGAGGTGTGTTCGGGACGGTTGGGGTGAGGTAGGTGGTGTTCACCTATATAAGGTAGGGGGTTAGAGGACAGGAGTGAGGAAGTACAAGTAGTCTCAAAGTGCCTTGACCCATGTACTCTGCTTCCTTTGTTTGTAACTACTTTTACGACCTCATCCTGGTCGTCTCACTATACGCGTTCCATTCTGTAGTTTTGCCACATTGATGCTAAATCTGTCTTTCTTTAGTGTATTTCACGTATGTGTGTCTGTTTCTAAAATTAGTTTACAGTGCAAATGTCGATGTGGATTTTATGATGTATACTGTTATGGGCCAAGAAAAAGGCACAGTGTTATGCTTTCGTTTCTCTGTGCCGAAGTCTTTTGTACATGGTTCTGCTTTATCCAATGGTGGAAGTGAAATACATAAATTGCATCCACCACCACCACCACCACCCTCGGCGTAATCATATGCAGTGCAATCACTCTTTTATTTATTTATTTATTTATTTTTCCTGCAGAAATTGCATCTTATAAATGGCCTGCCGGGGCAGTAACATTGTACCTTACAGCTTTGAACCCTGTCGTCCTGCGAATGCAGTGCCTCAAAATCCACATAGTGACAACAGTGTCAGTAGCAGCGATTCTGACAGTGAGGTTGAACAGGACACAATTGTCAGTCTCCGACTTCTGAATAGAGACTGGTGCTCATGTGAAAATTTTACAATGATGACCACGGTGCGGGAGTGCTACTGTTGCCATAATCACCGCGTGCTCATGTCAAACTATCATCTAGTGAGGAACCCACGAGCTGCATAATTGAACATGAATCCTTCACTAGGATGTTTTTATATAGGGATTACCTACGCTTTGTAATGTATCAACTACAAGACGTTCGTGATCGTGAGAATGACATTCATCGGTCAAACAGGTCAGTATTGTCTATAGCACTGAATTAACTGTTTTTATTTCATGTGTGACAAAATCATAATGTGCTGATGCAGCAACATTCTAATGGCAACTTCTAACAGAGAAGAAAAAAACAAAAGAAGAAAAAATTTACTCAAAATTACATTTAGCCCATGATCCATCTTGGTGTGCCTTTTTAAGTCTCTATAGCATCTTTGGTCTTGCAAAGGTAAGGTCGTCAGAACTAAGTCCTATACTCATATGTTGTGCCTCGATGTGGAACTACAGAGTGACATCAGCACATCACATCTTCTACTACTTAAACCCGCTGAATTCCACTGCAGTTCTGCTTTCACCTGTATGTAAAATGTATTTACCCAGGATAGTCCAGCTGAGATGCCACATCTCCATTTCCTGTGGGGGTCATACTTTTACCTGTGGGGTCCTACATGTACCTATTTGTACAATGTATTTACCCTGGACTGGTAAACTGAGATGCCACATCTCATTTCCACTGGTGTCTGGCTTTTACCTATATGCACAATGTATTTACCCTGATAGCCCAGCTGAGATGCCACATCTCATTTCCAGTGGGCTCCTGCTTTTATCTATATGTAAGACATATTTACCCTGCATTGCCCAGCTATCATGCCACATCTCATTTCCAGTGGGGTCCTGCTTTTACCTATTTGTACAATGGATTTACCCGGATAGCCATGCTGAGATGCCACATCTCATTTCCAGTGGGCTCCTGCTTTTACCTAAATGTACGACATATTTATCCAGAATAGCCCAGCGGTCATGTCACTTCTCATTTCCAGTGGGGTCCTGCTTTTACCTATATACAATATATTTACCCAGGATAGGTGACCTGACAAGCCACATTTCATTTCCAGTGGGTGCCTGCTTTTACCTAAATGTACAATACATGTACCAAGGATAGCACAGCTGAGATGCATCTCATTTCCAGTGGGGGCCTGCTTTTATCTATATGTACAATATATGTACCCAGGATAACCCAGTTGAGATACCACATCTGATTTCCAAGGTTGTCCTGCTTTTACCTATATGTACAATATATGTACCCAGGATAGCCCAGCTGAGATACCACATCTCATTTCCAGTGTTGTCCTGCTTTTACCTATATGTACAATATATGTACACAGGATAGCCCAGCTGAGATACCACATCTCATTTCCAGTGCTGTCCTGCTTTTACCTATAGGTACACTATGTGTACCCAAGATAGGCGGCCTGACATGCCACATCTCATTTCCAGTGTTGTCCTGCTTTTACCTATATGTGCAATATATGTACCAAGGATAGCACAGCTGAGATGCCACATCTCAGTTCCAGTGTTGTCCTACTTTTATCTATATGTACAATATATGTACCAAGGATAGTACAGCTGAGATGGCACATCTCATTTCCAGTGGGTGCCTGCTTTTACCTATATGTATAATATATGTACTCAGGATAGCCCAGCTGAGATGCCACATCTCATTCCCAGTGTTGTTCTGCCTTTACCTATATGTATAATATATGTACCCAGGATAGGCGAGTTGACATGCCACATCTCATTTCCATTGGGTGCTTGCTTTTACCTACATGTACATTATATGTACCCAGGATAGGCAAGCTGACATGCCACATCTCATTTCCAGTGGGGTCCTGTTTTTACCTAAATGCACAATATACATACCAAGGATAGGCGAGCTGACATGCCACATCTCATTTCATTTCCAGTAGGGGCCTGCTTTTACCTATATGTACAATATATGTACCACAGATAGCACAGCTGAGATGCCACATCTCATTTCCAATGTTGTCTTGCTTTTACCTATTTGTGCAATATGTTTGCCAAGGATAGCACAGCTGAGATACCACATCTCATTTTCAGTGAGTGCCTGTTTTTACCTATATGTACTGTATATGTACCCAGGATAGCCTAGCTGAGATGCCACATCTCATTTCCAGTGGGGGTCTGCTTTTACCTATATGTACAAAATATGTATCCAGGATAGCCCAGTTGAGATGTCATATCTCATTACCAGTGTTGTCCTGCTTTTACCTATATGTACCCAGGCTAGGCAAGCTGACATGCCACATCTCATTTCCAGTGGGGGCCTGCTTTTACCTATATGTACAATATATGGATCCAGGATAGGTATGCTGACATGCCACATCTCATTTCCAGCGGGGGCCTGCTTTTAACTAGATGTACAATATATGCACCCAGGATAGCCCTGCTGGGATGCCACATCTCATTTCCAGTGTTGTCCTGCTTTTACCTAAATGTACAATATATGTACCCAGGATAAGCCAGCTGACATGCCACATCTAATTTCCAGTGGTTGCCTGCTTTTACCTATATGTACAATATATGTATCCAGGATAGGTGAGTCGAGATGCCACATCTCATTGCCAGTGTTGTCCTGCTTTTACCCAAATGTACAATGTGTTTACCCAGGATAGCCCAGCTGGGATGCCACATTTCATTTCCAGATGGGGTCTGTTTTTATTTCAACATCCTCACCTCCCTTCAGTCTGCCTGTATCTCTTCCCTGTATCCCTCCCACTTCTGCAGCTGTCCCGAACTCCACCATCCCACGCCAGCGTCATTCTCTCTCTTTCCTTCTGCTCATCCATGGCCCCTGGCACACACTTGGTGGTCCTCTGGCTCCTTTCCAAACTCCATCCACCATTCTATCGGCAATCTGTAGACAATTCTGTTGTTATATACTGCACAGGTACTGTGAGTTGCTATTGACTCATATATACTTTCCCGCTTGCCTGCCCTTACCTTGTAATTTGCACAGCCCCATGGTAATGACTACTGTATTACCACAAAAAAGTAGAGCACACACCAAGCTCTAAAAATAGCAAGGTCTCAGGTCCATTACAAATTAAAAATACTTTTATTAAGGAAAAATATGCCACTCAACATGAAGTGTTTGAAAACAGATACAGCTATGGCAGTTATATACCGGTTTTAAAACATGTTGTCATGATGTCACACCATCTTATTAAATCTGTTTGGACAACCATGAAATGCCCCTTTCAAAACAACAACCACACAGTGTTCACACATCCTAACCAGATAAAAATATTTACAGGTAAAGACAATATCACAAAAATATTAGACAAGTTACTGTCAGTACTATAGTACATTACTGGTCCCCCATCGTACCACTCACTTTGGACAGTCAGGTTTCACACATTAATTCCCCAAATTCGGGTACTAACTCCCCCACCCACCCAAATACGTCACTAGCAGTGGTGCAAGTGGTAGACAAGAAGTACAGGAACTCAGGCACTGGCAATTATGAAATGCAGAATGAAGATCTTCAGTCTAAAGGATAGCGGTGTCAAGGCACAACTATCTAATTTGACACTAGTAGATTCAGTTAGAGATATTAAAGTATTTCTAGGAAAATAGCATTGTTGTACACGTCAAATGGTGTTATGGAAACCCTGATAGCAGATCACAGATCCAGAAACTGTCACTATGTTGCTGGTTTAAGAATTTCAGTTTTAGTGTCAGTGGGAAGAAGTACAGGAACTCAGTTCCTGCTGCAAAAAAGGTACAGTAACTGAGTTCCTGTGCATTCCTGCTCACTTTCATCACTGTTCACTAGTCCTCCCCCTCTCCATAGCCTCTGCATACATAAATTCCTGTCATCTAGCTGCTTCTGTTGTAATCCTTCTTAACAGCCATCCTAGGAGTCTGATGATCCGTGCTCAACACCCTTACTGAACCTTTCTTCCCCCCCCCGAGCTGACTCCACAGCACACTCCACTACCCCTACACATACCCCCCTTGCTCCTTCCCCAGTGGATTCAACCTTCCCCTCCACCATTTGTATCCTCCATTTCCAACTTGACCTTGCTTTTCCTGCCCCCTTGGCATGGTTATCCACGTCCTCGAGGAATCTAGCTTTGGGCAAGCCTCCCCCCCACTCATTCTATTCTTTCTTACCAACTCTCCTCACCTAATTCTGCCCTTTGGCAGGGTTCTCAGAATCCTGGAGAGGCCCAGACTTAGGCAATCTTCTTCCGCCCCCTCTATCCTTTATACCCAGCTAATCCTTGCCTGACTTTGCCTCCTGTCAGTGTTCTCAGCATCCTGTAGGGGTCTATGTCTGGGCAAGCCTCTTCCTTCCCCCACCCTATCCTTTCTTCCCAAGTTATCTTCACTTGATTCTGCCCTCTGGCAGGGTTCTCCACATCCTGTACAGGCCCAGATTTGTGTAAGCTTCTTCCCTCCCTCCTCGTCCATTTTGACCTTCACCTACTCTCCACCCCACCTTCATAACCTATCTTTCCCCCTCTTCCTCTCCCCCCACACTCCCTCATCCTCTGTTAACAACTACTGTATTACTCATCTACTTATCCATTTATAGCGATGTTTTTTGTCTCTCTTTGCTGTGTTTTGTGGCCAGTGTTGTGCCTGAAAGTGGTCCCCTGGATCAGTGCAGTCACCCACTTAGTGAAGAATTAAAAAAAATACCGAAAGGGATAGTGTGGTGTGTTTTGAGGCTGCTCTGTCTAAACTGCTCACAACATTGCTACACCTAGTTAAAACACCAAAATGGTGTCCTGTTTTTGGTATTTCACGTTGTACCGAATACTGGTGTACCATGCATATGTGTTGTGGGTCCATGAAGGCAGAAGGCTAGGATTCAGTCATCGGGTTGTTATTCCGTCCTGTGTGGTCACACGTATACATGCTGAATTTCCATCAGTTGAGGATGACTATGTTGGTTTTTTGCCCTTCAAAAGGTTTTGGGTTTTCCTAGAAACCAATTAACAGAAGTTGCACATACTGCATGCTTCATCACAGGATGTATCTCACACTGTCTTTGCACATCTTTAGTTAACGATGAACTGCTATAATTGTCACTGTTACGTTAACCTGCGCACACTGGTGCAATGATTGCATATTTGCACAAAGTTTTGTATGAGACTTAGTTTAGATGTTTGCACAAAGTTATATAACTAGTTGTTTAGACAATCTGCAAAAATTTGCACACAAACTGTAAATTTGCAGTACTGTACTAATTCGGCACAGCAAACACCCTAGCATGTATGCTCATACTGTAGTTTTTATTTATGTCCTCGTTCTTAATGTAGTAAAGTTTTTTTTTTTTTTTGTTAGTCATTTAACCAGGACTAGCACACTAAGCTGAAAGTTTTTTTACAGGTGCGACCTGGGAGCACAGGGAAGTTAAGTGTCTTGCTCGGGGTCACACAGTATGCGAGTGGAAGCTGTGGGGTTCAAACCCAGGTCTGGTCTGTTGGATGTCACCAGATTTGCAACTCAGAGCCTTAAACCATTGCGCTATACTGCCTCCCTAGTGTGCTAGTCCTGGTTAAATAACTCAACAAAAAAAAAGGTCCAACATCTTTGTCAGTGTACAAGAGCAAATGTAAGTTGTAAAATGTATAGTTTGTGCCTTGTCTTCCTCTGAAATGTTATGTTACTTCTGGTATTTTTACAGTGATCACCTGCTCTGCAGACTGCACTTACATACACAATGCGCACAAATGGTTACAGAGTGTTACTGTGGTTTGCTGCATGTCACATGTTAGATATCCATCCCAACTGTGGCCTGGACATGGTAGCTGCAGTTAGGAAAAAACAGTAGATAGCTGCACATAGCACACTGGTCCAGCTGTACAGCTGAAAGTTGACAGCAGGTGGGCAGTAAAGCAACAGGCAGTGGCTAAGCAGTTTATGATGGAAAAAAACTGTGATTTATCTGCCAATACCAATGTGCATAGTTAGATGGATTAGATTAAGTGCACCAAATGAGCCCTAGTTCACAACTGCTTGTACACATTCATTCCGCTTCCACATATTCAGAGAGTGCTACTCAAACTGTTCCGGGATCTGCCGACGATGATCCTGGTGGCATCTCTTTGGCCTCATCAGGTCTGGTTCCCCCTCTTACAACAGCTGGCAGTGGAAGATCCCGTTCCCCTCCCGATCTCCCCCACACTTCTGTCCCAAGATTAGGGTACTCTATTACATCCCAGTCTACACTCCCTCCACCTCCATGCCTGGCTACTGAAGACGTAACTGTTGCACGCTTTCACGTATCTCCTCAGGTTGCGGAGGTCTTGAGAGCTGCCAGAAAGCCCTCTACAAGGGATACCTACACCATTGAATGGAAATAGTTTGCTGCATGGGGCTCCAACCATGCAGCTGACCTGTATACCTGCACACCTCAACAAATTTTAGACTACCTGCTGATCTTGTCAGACGCCGGACTTAAATACTCCTCCCTGAAGGTACATCTTTCCACCATTTTGGGCTTCCGTGTCCCAGTTTCTGATCACCCCCCCAACTCAATTGGATATCATGAAGATGTTCCTAGAAGGTATTTTACACCTAAAACCACTTGTGTGCCACCCTCTCCCCCTTGGGACTTGAACTTCATTTTACCAAACGTTAACCCTGCCTCCTTTTGAACCAGCCATGACATGCGAGCTTTGCTTTCTTTCTGGGAAAGCATTATCTTTAGTTGCTATTAGTTCAGTTCGACATATTTCAGAGCTTCATGCATTCATGTGCAAGCAGCCTTATTTGATTTCCCACAAAGATAGAGTGGTTTATGTACTAATCCTAAGTTTCTCCCCAAAGTTGTATCTGAGTTTACTTTAAATCAGTCTATACAACTACCAGTCTATTATCCGGAGCATGCCAATACAGTGGGAGCATTGCTGCATACCTTCGATGTACATCAAATCTTCCGATATTATATTTTGCGTACTAAAGACATTCTCAATAGCTGACCTTGTGGCGTGAGGGTTGAGGTGCTGGACGCCACACCTTGCACCATGCTGGTGACCCGAGTTTGGGAACAGACTCGGGTCATTGGTGGTTAGAAGGAGGAAGAGAGGATTGAGCATATAGAGGACTGCTCTCCTCTCCTGGGGTGGATTGTTGGGGGTTCCCAGCTCTGTAGTGGCTCCCAGTGGAGACCAGGGGGCACTACAAGGTGCGGAGCTGCATACGGAGTGAGGCAATGGTGGACATCAATGGGAGGGGGCAGACTGGGCTCTCTATGCGTAGACATCACTGCACATCCATGCCTCGAGGGAGTAACCAAGGAGGAAAACTCCAGCTGTTGGGAAGGTGACAGCAGGGCTCGAGTGACCAAGCTCATATGTCTATGAGGGCCCTGACCTGACTTGACTCTCCATGGTCCCCGCCTCCTCCTTTATGGGTCGGTGGGAGAGGGGGGACCTAGCACTTGATTCCTTGGTTGGGAAGGGTTCAGGTGGGTGGTAGACGCTGGTCAAGTGAGTCCCCATCTGAGAAATGCCCCAGTAGTCAGTGACCAGGAGTGAAAAAGAATTGGGGGGGAGACATTCTCAAATCCATGCAACTTTTTGTTTCCTTTGCCTCAGGAAAGGAGGGCGAACCAGTTTCGAGGCAATGCTTGCCCAGATGGCTGGCCAACTGCATCACTTTTTGTTGCAGGAAGTACGGTAAGGAACTTCCGAGTGTTGTCAAGCCGTACTCCACTAGGGGTATGGCCACCTCGATAGCATGTTTCAGAGGAGTCTCTGCTGCTGAAATTTGTGAAGCAGCAAACTGGTTTACAGTTCACACTTTTACTAAACATTACAGGGTGGATATTATCTCCAGATGATGAGCGAATTTCTGTCGTGCCATACTGCACAGCCTTTTGTCCAAACTGGCCATTAGTCCGCCATCCTTCTGTTCCCTGGCAACTTCTAGGGACTCGATTCTACTTATGTGACCTGCTGCAAGAGATGTTCTTGAAGAAGATAGTACTGTTACTTGGCACTTACTGTAACTGTAGATCTTCGAGAGAATCTCTAGCAGCAGATCAAGGTGTCCCTCCTTCCTCCTGTGGTCTGCCTTGTGGTCTTCTGCTCTAACAGGGCATATTTTCTTTCTGAAAATTACAGGGCACCTCCCTTCTCCTCCATTCCCTCAGAGTGCCTTCACAGTGTGTACACGACACACATTTGCTGCCGAGAAAGAACTGAGGAGGATCAAGGACTGCCCATGCTTATACAGACCACAGCACAACATGTGACATCATTGTGGGTGGTCCCCAGATAAATTGGTGCTGAAAATCCTCCAGGTCAATCTGTGGCCAGTGGCGGGATGTTTCCTACTTGTGTGACCTGCTACAACAGATTCTCTCGAAGATCTACTGTTACAGTAAGAGCCAACATAACTGTACTTTCTTTCGCTACGTGCAACTTAGACATTATATAAATTCTTCAGAAAATGTGGTGAAACTTACACAACCTTGTTTGTCCTGGGAGGACTGTATCTACTGGGTGGTCACCCTGACTGGCCCTCAGAGATATATTTTGAGTACCTACAAAATGCTACAAAAAGCAAAGGGTCTCACAATAGTAAAGATTAAGGAAACATGGTAGCATGAAGTGACCTGTTGCATTAGGGAGGAAGATTGGTCCCTCAGATTAAAATTTCATTGGAGAGTATCCCCAGCTACTGATATGGCAGGAATTCTCTTGGAAAATACTCATTTGATATTTCAGAACCCCCACTATTACATGTCACTATCGCACCATGTACACGGTCAACTGTTGGAGGGCCAGTGGGGAGGAGGGCTCTCACTGGCATATTTTTTTGGGATGCAGCAAGCTGAACAGTTTTTGGGAAGAGATACACACAGAGTCCCAAGAAATTGTTGGGGAGCAGATTCCATTAGACTTCATGGAATGAGTGTTAGGGCTCCAAAGGGTAACACACGGGAGACAAAATAAGCCTTAAGCTAATTCTTATAGCAGTAGCCCTTAATAGTAAAGGAAAAATAACAGGAGTCCATGACCAGTTTATGGGGACAAAGGTTTGACGTTGTTTTTTATATGAATAAATGGTGCTAAAAAAGATGGACTTGGGGAACCATCTCACAAATTTGGGCAATTGCCACTAGGTGGCTAAATTCAATATGGTCACCAATAATCTCTAAAATGGCACATCTCAGCTCATAGTTCTTATATAAAGCTGTATTTGGTGTCAAAATGGGGGTTTTGAGGATCAAGGAATTATTTTCTTATACTAAAAATGTTATTTCTTGAAGATAAGTGTGTGTGTGTATATATATGTGTGTGTGTGTGTTATCTTTTCACAGGTGTGTCCAAATGAAATTCTGAAGATGTTGACACCCTTGATAAATCCAGTAAGACAGTCACGAGGAAAGAAGAGGAGTTGAGTTGAGATGATTAAAGAACTGTGTATATCATGTGAAAGTGTGATGAAGATAAAAATTACTATCCAATTGATTCATGGAACAAACTGAAAAACCTAGTACTGGAATGCAGGGAGTTGGATAAATATGGAAGTATTTTTGAGAAAGTAAACTGGGATGATGGTCCAACTGGCATGTTTTTTCACAAATTGTGTAAGGCTGGATTCACGAGTAAAAGGAAACTTCTGCAAGCCAGAACTAGGAAAGAGAAACAGCAGATGCAAGAAATCCTCGTATCCCAATCTGATCATGACAGTTCCTCTGAAAATGCTCCTGGCCCTTCTGCTAGACTTTCACAGAGTGGTACTCTACAGGACAAGGATCTCTGCATCTGGTGCATGATGCCAGCAGACAAAAAACATCCTGGCCGAGACAAGTGGTGTCTTAACCAACACATAGATGCATGGCACATGTTCAAGACTCACACAGTATACCTAGAAGATGCTACAATGCATGACTGTATCTTAGCTGTAATTGTACAACAGATCCTTTTGCCACTGAGATTCAGTATCATCGCTCCTGTTGGAAAAATGATGTCTCGCCAATATACCACCAGGACAAAGACATTAATTCAGATCTCCACTTACAACAGGTTCATCTTGCAGAAGTTCGAGAAATGTTCTTCAAACATGTGTGGACAGCTGTATTGGATATGAATGAGCCAAGAACATTACAAAGACTATTGATGGACTATAACAACCTGTTGATAAATTTCAGTTATGATACAAGTACAACAAAAATCAAGCACAATTAAGCAGATAATCCAAAAGGAATTTGCAAACAGGATTGGATTTCATGATTGTTTCCACAGAAATGAGAGTACCATAGTGTATGACACATCTGCAGGTGGAAGTTATGTGGAAGCAACAGTCTACTTGCAGGAAGTGAGCAATGAACAATTACTGAATACCATTGCCAGGCACTTGAAAGATAAGTTATCGCATGACACAGGCATGAACTGGCCTCCACATTTCGATGAGCTTTAGAACACTGAAAAACCTAATCCTGAGTTACAAAGGTTTCTCACCTGGCTAAAGAACCCTGCTGCTAGTGACTTCAGTGATGTCTGCCAGGATCCAGAGACTGCATCCATGTCATCACTGTTATTTTAATTCATCAGGGGGAAACACACTTCCTTAAAGGTCAAGTTATTAATGATGATGCATGGTATGACTAGAAGTCGTCAGATTATAGACATGATGAAGACATTATCACTTGGAATAAGCTACCAGGATGTTCTTAATCTGTATGCTACATGGGCCAAGTTTGAGCTTGAGAAGAATGACCGCTGTCCTGAAGAGCTTGCCAACAATTTTCCTGGAACTGCCATTCTAGACAATGATGGCTTTCAGGACAACACATTGACAGGAGCCTGTGCTCCCCTGAACTGGAGTGTTCAGTAAAGAAAACTGGCGATGCGACTGATTCAGGTGGAAGTCAGAAACTACCTTTGGTAGGAACTTTCTTTAACTCCTGAGAACCACCTTATCTCTGTGGAAAGAGATGTAATTCAGCTCTGTGCACAGGGTTTGTAGTTCACTAATCCAACTGGCTGAAGTGATAGCAACCAGGAAGACAGCTTTCCAGGTCACAAATTTCAGATGTGCTGTAGCCATAGGCTCAAATGGGGGTTCCACGAGTCTGGCAATGCAGACGTTGAGGTCCCATGCTGGCACAGGTTCCTGTGACAGGGGTGCAGATGAGCCAGTCCCTTGAAAGACTTTTTAAAGATAGGGTTGTATGCCATGGAAACACCTTTGCCAGCTGAAACGTAAGCTGAGACTGAAGCCAAGTGAACCTTGAGAGTGGTGAGCTGTAAGCCCAGAGCTTGCAGATGAGTGAGATAGTCTAACAAGGCTGGCAACCCTGCCTGTGTGGGCACTATATCATTACCAGAACACCATATGGAAAACATCTTCCATTTGGAAGCATAAGTCTTCTTGGTCGAGGGCTTCCTGGGTCCTTATAAAACACTGAGAACACTCTCTGAGAGGTGTAAACCAGCATAATCTAGGTCTTCAAGAGCCAAGCCTTGAGCCTGATAGACTTGAGGTTCGGGTACAGAATCTTCCCCTGTGAGAAGGTCAGGAGACTGTGCCTCTGAGGGAGGTGTATGGGAGGAGCTGCTGATAGGGACAGCAGCAGTGAATGCCATGGCTGCCTGGCCCACCTGGTATCAGCTTTGAAAGAAAGTCCCTTCTCTGGCACCAATGTGCCCTGAGATGGAATTGAATGTCCCTCATTTGAAACCTGGAACCTATGACTGTGCCTACAGCCAGATGCCCGAGTAGCTGTAGAAAGTGTCTTGCTTGTCTTGGTGAATTGAGGCTAAAAGTGCCAGCAATCTGTAGGATGCTGTCCACCCTTTCCTGTGGGAGGAAGGCCCTTCCCCTTAGGGTGTCCAGCTCTGCACCTATGAAGTTCAACACTTTAACTAGCTGTAGGACAGACTTTCTGGTGTTGACCAGAACCAGTGCACAACTTGGTGAGCCAAGCTGCAATAATCTGCACAAATTCATAAAGCCGCTCAGCTGCTTGCCAGCCGGCTTTATGCAAATGAAAGTACTGAAGCACTCTTTCATTGGAGTATTTCAATCCTTTCAAGTACATAAAGTTTCTACCTATGAAACTGTGACCACTGTTATACTTAGCTTGGGCAGTCATTGGTCTGTCAAGGACGAGCCCAATGTATCTTGCCCTACATTGGGCTAGTCACTGACACACCTCTGAAATTATGTTCTTTGCAACAAAACATTTCTTGCGCAAGCACAAGTAAAAATAAAAAGGGAACAAAACTAAAAAAAGAAAACTTATTGACCAGGTAGCCTTACATCTGTAGTATCAAAACTAACTTAGGAGATCATAAGTATCATAGGTACAGATAAGCCCTTCAGGATGAAGCGCAGTGTCACAGGTTTACTTCATGACAAAGGGGATTAACTCCCATTGAAACTGCGTTGTTTACTGCAGTAACTCTACTGCCGAATTCCGCAGCACTGCGCTTCATCCTGGAGGACTTATCTGTATGTCCATGCAGAGTAGAGTAGTGTCCATTATGCTCGCTGAGACTAACTAAAAATATCCGCTGATTTTGGCACTAGCACAGTTTACATCAAGTTTATTCTTGAATTCTGCCATATTCTTACATCCAACCATTTCCTCGGGGAGTGAATTCCATAATGCAACCACCCTCTGATTATACCAAAAGAACCTTTTCCTGGTATGACACAATTCTTCTCTGGTTTGTAGAACATGTGATCTGGTATTGTGTGTTAGATTTTTCATCTCCAGACCCAAATAGTCCCACAAATCATGATTTGTTAATGCTCTAAACAGCAGACACATATCACCCCCACAAACCCAGTATTCAAGTGTAAACAACCCCAGATTTCCCAGCCTTTTCTCATATTCAAGCCCTCAGAGTTCCTTGATCATCCTAGTGGCCCTTCTCTACACCCCCTCCAATGCCCTGGTCTTTGTTTTTGTGGATGGTGCCCAGAACTGAACGCAATATTGTAGGTGAGGCATGACCAGCGAGGCAGCCAATTGACTACTAGTGATGTGTCTGCTATGCTAGCCATTAATTCTCACACTTTGTGATAATGAACCTCCCCCAAGCCATGGAAAACATTTTGAGCCTCCCTGAAAACTGCAAAAAACATTGGGCCTCCCCATAGAAAAACATATATTTTGCACAGTACACCAGGAATAAAGTGGGACTAATAAAGTTGACTTAGTATATTCTCTTTTTATTCAACTTATCGTTCTCCACCACCAACTCCACACCCCAGGTTATCCTTGTCATTCCACTTTTCAGATTCTTGGGTCCTTGTTACTCTGTTTCCTCTCTATCTGGAACAACTAACCTAGCCACCTTCCTCACTCCCCCCTTACCCTGTTGTTAAGCAGCTTCCTGTACCCTTACTTCATGTCACACCCGAAACAAACACTGGCTCTGTGTGCCTTTCCCAGTCACTAATTTACATATAAATAAACACCTACTATAGAAACAAGTCTTGGGCCAGTGTGCCTTTATTTATTTATTTGTTCTTACAATCAGAATACACCTCTGCGCTCAGGAGTTGATTTGCAAAGGTTCCTTATCACAGAAGCACTTGACTGGGCCTCCCCAGGACAGTTTGGGGTATTCCTTGGTAGGCTGGCCTCACCATTTGAGAAACACTGTGCTAGTCAATATTTAATTCGCTCTTTTGGTAATAGCATTACAATAGTTCTTAAAGGTAAGATCCCTTGATACCATTATACCCAAATTGCGTTCTTCTATTACCTCCCTCAAGGTCTGACCCCTTAATTTGTATTCTGCATGGATTTGTATTCTTCCTAGATGCATGATAGAACACTTATCGATGCTAAATTGCAACTTAAGCCTATGAGCTCACCCTTCCAGTTCAGCTAATGCTCTCTGCAACTTCTCACTATCCTCCTTGTTTTCAACAACTGTACCAATCCTCATGTTGTCCACAAATTTTGAAATCCATATGCTGTCGTCACACCTCATGGAAGCCATATATAATTTAAACAAACACAGTCCCAGCACAGATCCCTGCAGAACTACACTGGTCACCTCTGCCCATCTTGAGCTGATGCCCCTCAAGCACACTCTTTGTTTTCTATCTTTTAGCCAGGATGCAATCCATTGAATTATATTCTCATGAAAACCCATTTCAATTAATTCCTCAATTAACTCTCTGTATGGCACCTTGTCAAAGGCCTTTGTGAAATCCAGAAAAAAGACTTCCACTGATTTGCCCTGTTTTATTGTCTTGATGACATTTCCATAAAATGCCAGAAGGTTTGTCTGGCACGATCGCTCCTTTGTAAAACCATGCTGTGACATGTCCACCTTTCCTGTCTCACTTAATATTTTATCGATGTAATCCTTGATTATTCTCTCCAGGACCTTCCCTAAAACAGAGATCAAGCTCACTGGTCTGTAGTTCTTTACTTCCTTCCTTCCTACTCCCTTTTTATAGATAGGTACAACAGTGCCCAACATCCAAGAGTCTGTCACCTTGCCTAGTCCTAGAGATTCCTGGAAAATCATGGTCAATGGTCCTGCAAGCATATTGGCCAGCTCTCTGACAACCCTTGGATGAACTCCATCAGGTCCCGGGGCTTCATTCAAATCCATCTTTGTTAGTCTATCCCTGATGTCATTAATCTCCAAAAGGAGTGGGCTATTACTTACCCCCTCATGCTTTATTGAAGCACAGTTAGATTTTTCATTAAAAATGGAGCTAAAGTATTGGTTCTACAGTTCAGCTATATCTGCCAGGTCTGTTACTAGCTCTCCATTCTTATTCACTAGTGGTTCTACTCCTATTGCTCCTCCTGTCTTACAATTGATTTGATTGAACAAGGATTTATAATTATCCTTTACCCTCTCTGCTAGGCCCAATTCACAGTTACACTTTGCCTTTTTGGAGGTCCTTTTAGACTCTCTCAGGATCTTGTATTTCTCCCAGTTCTTCATCTCATTACTCTTTTTAGCTCTTGTATATACGTTTCTCTTTTTATGCAACAAGGGTCTGAACAAATCTGCACTGATAAATCCATTTATCTGTGCTACTATATGGATAAATTTATTTAGCCACATAGTAACTACATCATCACCCATTTATCCACACAGTAACTACATTACTAACTACCACCACCTATGCTGCCTTCTTACCAGCACTGTCTCCCAGTTTCACTTTCACCTCCTCACAGTGCTCTTAAAAGCCAAGCTATCACAGTGCCAAACACTCACAAAATGCACACCCTAACCAACCAACCCCCCAACTGGAACCACATTTTAAATGAAAACACTCTCAAGAAAAAAAAAGCCATTTTTTCCTCTTTCTCAGCACAGTAATCCTGCAAACCAAACAGCAACCAGGCACAGAGAAAAAACCTGAAAAGGAACTTAACTAAAAAAAAAAAATTATGACAAACCAGAACCCTCCAAAAATCCTGTTGCATAAATCAAATATGCAGGGGGTGCCTGTGGAATAACAAAGTTATTTGTTCAGTTGCCAGTGACCACAGTAACCCTCACTGAAGTGGCCGCCCGCGGTGAGGTTACCGGGTACAGAGCAAATGTACAATAACTTGATCCTGAGCACCCTCTATATCCCTTATTTATTTAATATTTTCTTGAAGTTTGAATTCATTAATAGGGGAATCCTACACAATTTATTATATTTTGACGTTTCAGGTACATGTTTCTTAACAAGACCATTGAGTCTGCCTATTAATAAATTCCACATGGCATTAAGATCTTTGCCTTCAAACTCATCCACCCAGTCCCATCCTCTAAGCTCCTGTCTCATGCTATTAAAATCTGCCTTATCAAAACATCTGATCTTAGTAACTCCTTATCCTTGTACTCTGCCTGTTGATATGAGTATGTCAATCTGTACCATAGTGTGATCGTTATTGCCTAATGGCATTATAACAACACAGTCCTGCAAGTCTTTCCCCATGTTGCTGAGAACGAAATCCAGGATATTATCTCCACTGTTGGCTTGACTCACATACTGTTCCAAACCGACTTGACCTGACAAGTCCAATATTTTTTCTTCCATATCTTACATGCCCTTTCTTGTCTCTCAGTTTATGCCTGGCACGTTAAAATCCCCTATCAAAATTATATTATCTTCTAGAATTAAGCTTTCAATCTGTTCACACATCTTCCTTGGTGTATGAGAGGGGCCTATATACCACTCCAAGTATTATTTTAGCACCTTTTTGGGGGATTAGTTTAATCCAAAGTTGCTCCAAATTATGTGTGCACATATTCATCTCCTCAGAATGAATAGAGTCCTCAGTATATACTGCAACTCCCCCGCCCCTTCCTGTGTTGTCTTTCTTTACTAAATAGTATGTATCCTTGAATATTTCTATTCCAGATGTCGCCAATATCCCATCAAGTCTCCATAACTATGCAGATTTTGATGGATTCAGAGTTCAAAATGTATTCTAGTTCCTCTAACTTTTTTACTAGGCTCCTAGCATTTATTATCAAACATTTCCACCTCAAACTCTCTGACTCCACCGAATAATCCAGGTGTATTTCATGTTTAGTTGTGTTGTATGAGTTCCCTCCCCCTTTCCCCTTTCCCCTTTTTATCAGTCTAAATAATCTGCAATGCTAGCATTTACCCTGTATGTTGCTGTCTTGGTTCCATGTCTAGTCAGGTGTAGACCATCAGCCCCAAGAAGTCCATTATCCATAAACCTGTCCCAATGACATAAGAACGTAAACCCCTCATGAAAACACCATCTTTTAAGCCACTCATTTAAGTTCATGATGTCCCTCATTTTAGCTCTTCCAGCTCTTGGCACTGGGAGTATTCCCGATATAATGACATCACATCCTCTTTCTTTTAATACTGCTCCCACTTGCTCAAAATTGTTTTGAATATCCAACATCCTTCTCCTACCAGTATCATTCACCCCAAAATGTAGGACTGTTATAGGATTTTTTAGAATTTTCCATTAGTACATTAACATAGAAATATAGAATCTGTCAGCAGATAAGGACCATACGGCCCACCTAGTCTGCCTATTTACCTACTTACTGCTACAGCCCCAGATCCTATTTGATCTACGGCTCTCCTGCTCTGTACATCTCTAGGGTACCCTTATGCCTATTCCATGCATTCTTGAACCCCCGTATTGTTTTTGCACCCACCACTTCTGATGAAAGGCTGTTCCATGGCTCCACCGCCCTTTCAGTGAAAAAGTACTTCCTAACTACCTCTGAGCCTTCCACCCTTCAGCCTCATATCATGCCCCTTGTTCTTGTGCAGAGTTTTCTCTGAAATATGTTTTCTACCTGTACCTTCTTTATTCCCTTGAGGTACTTGAAAGTCTCTAGCTTATCTCCCCTCTCCCTTCTTTCCTCCAATGAATAGATATTAAGGTCCTTAAGTCTTTCCTCATAGGGCGTCTGGTGCAGTGCATGTACTATCTTCATTGCCATTCTCTGGACTGCCTCTATTTTGTCAGCGTCTTTCCAGAGATGTGGTCTCCAGAACTGGACACAGTACTACAGCTGAGGCATCACCAGTGATCTGTACAGTGGCATAACCACCTCTTTCCTCCTGCTTATTATACCCCTCCCTATGCACCCCAACATTATGTTTGTTCTCCCCACTGCCTTTTTACACTGTTTGGTCACCTTCAGGTAATCAGATATGATAACCCCTAGGTCTCTCTCCTGACTTGTGGTGGCCAGAATTTCTCCACCCGTCCTGTTCTACTTCCTTGGACTCCTGTGACCCAGGTGCATGGTCTTGCACTTTTTAGCATTGAAACTCAACTGCCAGACACCCGACCACTCCTCTAATAGGCTTAGGTCCTTTCTCATTTTTTCCACCCCTTTTGGCATGTCCACTCTGTTGCAGATCTTGGTGTCACCTGCGAAGAGGCACACCTGTGAAAGAGTAAACCCACCCCCCCTTTTATTTTTCATTTTTGTTCTCTCATGCTGGGAAGATAGTGGATTCTGGGTTATTCTTCTGTTACATGTTTTGTCTGAAATGTCTTGTTTGTTGGGCTGGCCACCCACTTTGTTTATATTCTTTTATTGTTAATTGTTCTTCATTTTATTTTATTTCTGTTGTCTCCTGTGTCTATCTAGAATCCCTATCATGCCCATGCAATCAGAAAGAGAGAGCTGAAATAATAATATGGGGACGTCTGGACTGTTGTCATTAATTATCATAACGCCTGTGTTTGTTTGTTTATGTATTTGGAGTCTTTTACTCCTGTTACCCTTGTAAAATTACATGTAGATATCTAGATGGAGCTGTCTATGCTCCGCAGGGCTTTATTTTCTCGGTCTTTATTTAATTCAACCCCTGTTTAAAAAGTCAGTATATTATTGTATCATTTTTGTGATATTCCCCTGTAACACAACCTTCAGGGCTCTGTTTGCCTGAGCCAAGCCTCGGTTTGCTTACTTTGCCATTCGGGTATAACTACCCACGTATTTAAATGCTAGTTTAAGCATTCTCCTGGTTTTGTACTTTGCCAAGAGCCCCTAAATGAATGAGTCAGGTTTTTGTTTTTTCCCTGTACTAGCACTTAAGAAGTTTACACGACTGTGCGAAGGCGAGCGCCGGTATGGCAAACCCGCTCGAACACGCGCACAGTCATGAAGTTGTTTGTTTTTGAAACTAAGCCCAGAGAAGGTTATGTTTTGAAATAAACACCTTGGTGTCATTCTGCTTACCCCAGGAGCTGAAATAGAGCTCTTTCAAGGCTATCCTGAGACTTTCTAAAAACAAAGGATTTCTTGGAGCCAAACAGCTTGTCAGAGCACTGTGTACCATTCCCCTTCAATGCAGCATTTCCTAAGAGCTGGCCAGCCTCTATCAAGACACTTTTATGCTGCCATTGAAAGGGGAGGTGCCTCCTGAAGCTGAACAAATGAGCTAAAAAAAAGACTGTAATTCACTTCATGAACTGTCTTCAAGTTAATAAAGTTTTTTAAAGGGACCATGTTATTATAAATATAAAATTTGCAATCCAAATAAAGAATGTATGTATAAAATAAAGTATAGGGATAGAGCTAGGTTATTACATGATACATTTTTTGTATTTAAGTGCACATCTAGGTTAGGTAGTCAGATAGGATGGAGTGTTGATGCAGAGAATGCATTTGATGAAAGAAAGCTTTGAATGGGGATGTGATGCTGTAAACACCCCCTAACAGCTAGTAACTTCTAGCCTTCTTTTGTTGACTTGTTTAATTTATTTTGTTTTGCCATTTTCAGTCCACTTTATATAAAATAAATATTCTATTTCTTTGCTGCAATTTGCCTCTGTGGTCCATCTGTTCTCATACCTACAACAGATGGTGTCAGAAGTGGGATCCCTTTACTGAATTTGCACTCAAATTCTGAATGGGCCCCAGATGCAAGAAGAAGCAGCAGCTGTGACTGGTGTAACTACAAGGTCCATTGCAAAGAAGCTACAGTTGCCATTACTGACCAGACTGGACCCTGTGGTATGGAGGAAAATGGATAGAGGAATCATGATGGAGAATCTACCCATGGAAGACAAGAAACCAGTGGAGGGAGCCCGGACAGTTGAACCTGAGGTAGAAGAGCCACCTGAAGAACCCCAGGACTTACTCCGCTGGCTCTGTATTCAACAGATGGAAATGGACAGGGAGAGGGAAAGAGAGAGGAGAGAAAACCAAGCCCACTGGGAAGAACACCAGGCCAGGTGGGCAGATACTCTCTGAGCCATCCAATCCACAGGTACCAGTAGACCTCCCTCACCTATGAATGTACAGAAAGACATTAAACTGGTAAAACCTTCTGTATCCGATGATATAGAAGCATTTTTATTGACCTTTGAGAGGGTGGCAACCGCTTGTGCCTGGCTGAGAGATCAATGGGTGATCCAGTTGGCCCCATACTTGACTGATAAAGCTCAGCTTACATATAGCCATGTGGACATTATACATGCTAATGATTATGATCATGTGAAACAGGCTATCTTAAAGAGGTACGATATCAGTACCGAGACATACAGACAACGATTTCGATCTTTTAAGTTTCATAGTACTGATAATCCTCAAGATGCCTATACTCAGTTGAAGGATTTGTGTAACAAATGGTTACAACCCACTACACAGACAGTCACACAGATACTGGAGATTATTATCTTAGAGCAATTCATAAATATCTTGCCTCAGGACGTCCAACTGTGGGTCAAAGAACACCGGCCCGAATCAGCAGAGGTGGACATTAGGTTGGCGGAGGACTATATAACAGCACGGCCTCATAGACACCGACCATTGGGAAGTTCCATCACACAGCCACCTATGGTAAGACAACCTTCATTCACACCTCATCCACAGCATAATAATACCCCTGGAACCAAACAGAGCATTAGATCTTGAAAGGGGTATAATACAGACATTGTTTGTCATCATTGCAGTGAGAAGGGACACATAGCAAGGTTCTGCCCCAAAAGGAAAGTTGATGACACCCACTTATCTCTAGCCAACTGGGGACATTATTTAGTGCCAGTTCAGGTTGGAAAGAAGGTGGTAACTGGACTGATAGATTCTGGAAGTAAACACGCTTTGATTCATGCTTCCCTGCTTGATACGCATGCAAATATAAAAGGCCCAACTACTGGGCCTACATGTGTCCATGAAGATATACACCAATATCCACTGAAAGAAACTATAATAGAGGTAGAGGAACACGTCCAGAAGATGAAGGTGGGTGTGGTTCCTCACCTTCCTGTACCAATAGTTATTGGACATGACTTTTCCAATTTTGAGACTGTATTAATGTCCAATATCAGTGCTGTTACTACTAGAGCACAAACCAAACAGGAAGAGATTTTAGGACAGACATTCCCCTTTCAAGAAGATCTGTATGAGACTGGCGGTAAAGAAAGGAAGCCAAAAAGCCAGAAGAGAACAGAGAAGAAATTATGGACTTGTAAATACAAGACAAATGGTGTATCGGACATTAAAATTGATCCTATTCTTGATCAAATATATACTAATAATAGTTCTGACTTTAAAGAAGCACAGAAAGATGATGATTCACTAACACCATTCTTTTCACAGGTTGGAAAGGTTGATGAGTCAAAAGGTCATGTTTTTGAGCTTAGAAATGAACTATTGTATAGGGTATGTACCAATGCAAAAACAGGGGAGACAGTAGAGCAATTAATGGTCCCACAGACATATAGAACCCAGCTACTTAATATAGCTCATGATATTCCTATGGCTGGGCATTTGGGTAGGGATCAAACTCTGAGTCGCCTTCTACATCATTTTTTCTGGCCTGGTATTCATGAACAAGTAACAGATTACTGTAGGAGTTATGAGGAATGCCAAAAAGTGACTAAAACTAGTCATAGAGATAAAGTACCCCTGTTACCGTTGCCATTAGTATCCACTCCATTTGAATGACTAGCAATGGATATTGTTGGCCCACTACCAAAAAGCACAAAAGGAAATAGGTTTATTTTAGTAGTGGTGGATTACGCTACAAAGTACCCAGAAGCCATACCTTTGAGGACCATTACAGTCCCTAAAATAGCTGAGGAACTGATTAAAATCTTTAGTCGGGTAGGTATACCAAGGGAAATTTTAACAGATAGGGGTACAAATTTCTGTTCTGCATTGCTTAAACAGTTATATCAAGCTTTGGGTATTGAAGCACTCTTTATTACACCCTACCATCCCCAAACAGATGGGCTAGTAGAGCGCTTTAACCAAACAATGAAGCAGATGCTAAAGAAATTTGTGGTGGATAAAGGTAGGAAATGGGACATCTACTTACCCTACCTCATGTTTGCATATAGGGAGGTTCCACAAAGCATCCACAGGTTTCTCCTCTTTTGAATTATTATATGGATAGAAGCCAAGGGGACCACTTGATGTAATTAAAGAGGAGTTGGAGGACAATAAACAGTCTAAAACAGTTTTACCCTTACAATATTGGCAGCAATTACGGCAGTGCTTGAAGACTTATATACAGAAAGCCCATAGTACTAACCTACAACAACAAGTACAGCAGAAAGAATATTATGACAAAGGGACTGGGCGTAAGGAATTTAGTGAAGGAGAAAAGGTATTATTGTTGCTACCATCTTCTGATCAAAAACTTCTTATGAAGTGGCAACGGCCTTATGTGGTTGCCCAAAGGACTGGTCCTGTGACTTATGAGATTGAAATGCCAGACAAAAAAAAAAAAAGCGCATTTATCACGCTAATGTGTTAAAGACTTGGGTAGAAAGACCAACTCCTTTATCAGGTTACGTACTACCCGAAGCTAATAATGAACTGGAGACAGTTTATGAACGTTTGGAAACAGTCAGAAAGATTACTGATTTACAGATTAACCATAATCTAACCGAGGTCCAGAGAAATGATTTAGACAATATTATATGCAAATTTAAAAATACTTTTACAGGCACACCAGGAAAGATCAAGAATGCTACCCATCATATAAGGGTAACAGACACACAACCCCTGAGACAGAAACCTTACAGACTTCCTGAAAGGGTGGGAAAAGATGTAATTCAGGAAATAAGGAAAATGCAGGAAATGGGTATTATTGAACCATCACATAGTGAATGGTGTTTTCCCATGGTAGTGGTAGACAAAAAGGAAAGAGGCATACGTATATGCCTAGACTTTCGGAGACTAAATGCAGTATCCCAATTTGACAGCTATCCGATGCCACGCATCGATGATATTCTTGACCATCTAGGGAGTGCCAGGTACATTAGTACCTTAGATTTAACAAAAGGTTATTGGCAGATACCTTTGAACCCAGTAGACAAGCAGAAAACTGCATTTAGTACACCTCTAGGTCTATTCCACTTTACAGTTATGCCGTTTGGTCTTCATGGGGCCCCTGCCACATTTCAAAGGGTAATGGACACTTTATTAACCCCTCACACCGCTTACAGTGCTGCTTACCTAGACGATGTTATTGTATTCAGTACTTCCTGGGAAGAGCATATAAAACATCTGACGGATGTATTGACTACAATAACTGAAGCCGGGCTAACCATAAATCCTAAAAAGTGTGCCATAGCAATGCAGGAGACAAAATATCTCAGGTTCCAGATCGGTAATGGAACCATAAAGCCGGAAATAAGTAAGGTAGTGGCAGTAGCAAGCAGCCCTAGACCCCTTATGAAAAAAGATGTGCGTTCTTTTCTAGGACTTGCTGGCTACTACCGAAGATTCATACCCAATTTTTCCACTTTAGCTGGACCATTAACTGATTTAACCAAGAAAAGGAATCCAGAAAAGATTAAATGGATGGATGAGTGTGAGGATGCTTTTCAGACTATCAAAGCTAAATTTTGCTCTTCTCCGATTTTAAGAACACCTGATTTTACACAGCCTTTTATTCTTCAAACTGATGCATCCAATTTTGTAATAGGAGCTGTGCTCACTCAGGTCATAGATGGAGAAGAACATCCTATCATTTATATAAGCCATAAAATGCATGAAAGAGAAACACATTATTCAGTCATAAAAAAGGAATGTTCGGCCATCAAATGGGCCATAAACGCTCTCCGATTTTATTTATGGGGTGCAGAATTCGAACTGTGGACTGATCACAACCCACTGTGCTGGTTACATGTAATGAAGGATTAGAACCCTCGCATTATGCGATGGTATCTTTCTTTACAGCCATATAGGTTTACTGTAAAACACCGGAAAGGTACAGCACATGGTAATGCTGACTTCATGTCCCGTTACGGGATGGAAAATGCAGATACTTATCATCAGACCTCAGGGTAATGTTTGTATTAGCTCAAGAAGGGATATGTCTTTCATGATAATTTTTGTTTAGTATTAATAGGGACTCTGAGGTGGAGCCCTAGGTGAGGGTGGGCTATGGCTCCATCTCTCCTAGTGAGAGATCTGATGACAGGTATTCCCTCAAGAATTATTTCTAAACCAAAGCTGCTAGTTTGGTTTTGAGTGGGGAGGAATGTGAAAGAGTAACCCTTCCCCCTTTTATTTTTCATTTTTGTTCTCTCATGCTGGGAAGATAGTGGATTCTGGGTTATTCTTCTGTTACATGTTTTGTCTGAAATATCTTGTTTGTTGGGCTGGCCACCCACTTTGTTTATATTCTTTTATTGTTAATTGTTCGTCGTTTTATTTTATTTCTGTTGTCTCCTGTGTCTATCTAGAATCCCTATCACGCCCATGCAATCAGAAAGAGAGAGCTGAAATAATAATATGGGGACGTCTGAACTGTTGTCATTAATTATCATAACGCCCTGTGTTTGTTTGTTTACGTATTTGGAGTCTTTTACTCCTGTTACCCTTGTAAAATTACATGTAGATATCTAGATGGAGCTGTTTATGCTCCGCAGGGCTTTATTTCTCGGTCTTTATTTAATTCAACCCCTTTTTAAAAAGTCAGTATATTATTGTATCATTTTTGTGATATTCCCCTGTAACACAACCTTCAGGGTTCTGTTTGCCTGAGCCAAACCTCGGTTTGCTTACTTTGCCATTCGGGTATAACTACCCATGTATTTAAATGCTAGTTTAAGTATTCTCTTGGTTTTGTACTTTGCCAAGAGCCCCTTAATGAATGAGTCAGGTTTTTGTTTTTTCCCTGTACTAGCGCTTAAGAAGTTTACACATCTGTGTGAAGGCGAGCGCCGGTACAGCAAACCCGCTCGAACATGCGCACAGTCGTGAAGTTCTTTGTTTTTGAAACTAAGCTCAGAGAAGGTTATGTTTTAAAATAAATGCCTTGGTGTCATTCTGTTTACCCCAGGAGCTGAAATAGAGCTCTTTCAAGGCTATCCTGAGACTTTCTAAAAACGAAGGATTTCATGGAGCCAAACAGCTTGTCAGAGCACTGTGTACCATTCCCCTTCAATGCAGCATTTCATAAGAGCCAGCCGGCCTCTATCAAGACACTTTTATGCTGCCATTGAAAGAGGAGGTGCCTCCTGAAGCTGAACAAATGATCAAATGAGCTAAAAAAAAGACTGTAATTCACTTCATGAACCATCTTTAAGTTAATAAAGTTTTTTCAAAGGGACCATGTTACTATAAATATAATATTTGCAATCCAAATAAAGAATGTATATATAAAATAAACTATAGGGGTGGAGCTAGGTGATCACATGACACATTTTTTTGGGTATTTAAGGTGCACATCTAGGTTAGGTAGTCAGATAGGATGGAGTGTTGATGCAGAGAACGCATTTGATGAAAGGAAAGCTTTGAATGGGGATGTGATGCTGTAAACACCCCCAACAGCTAGTAACTTCTAACCTTCTTTTGTTGACTTGTTTAATTTATTTTGTTTTGCCATTTTCAGTCCGCTTTATATAAAATAAATATTCTATTTCTTTGCTGCAATTTGCCTCTGTGGTCCATCTGTTCTCATACCTACGACTGATCCCTCCAGATGCTCTGCAATGTCACTAATGAAGACACTGAATAGGACTGATCCCAGGATCAGCCCCTATGGCTCTCTGCTGGTCACCTTCCTCTCCTCAGATTTCATGCCATTTACCACTACCCTCTGAGTCCTGTCCCTTAGCCAGTTCCCAACCCACTTTACCACCGTAGGACCCACTTCCAGGCTCCCTAATCTATTTAGCAATCTCCTGTGAATTTAGCACTCTTTTAGCATCAACTGTTTTAGCTCCAGGTAGGGTGCTCACTGTTGTATGATCCTTGCACCCCTTACAGATCAGTGAGTCAGTAAATTGACCAATATATCCCTTCGGTCTGATTTCTCTTTCCTCAAACCATTACCTTCTTCACTGACCTTTGTCTGCTCAGGTAATATTGCTGCAACTGGAATTTGGTGTGGTTGGGGGTTGCCCCTGTAAAGGATAATGTGCTGGCCCTGTTAATTTCCTTTCCACTCCTTCTATTGTTGTTGGTGCTGGGGCATGTAATTTCTCTTTCTATGGCATCTATCTCTTTGGGCATGTGTATTATCTCAGTATTGTTTGGACCTGCCCCATGCTCCTCATCATCTACAAGCGCAGTGTATGTGTTTTATAGCTGTAACAGTGTTTCCTCCGGAGTTTGCCTCTTTCTGTATTTGGTACCCCCCCCCCCCGTACCACACTTCATTCCTCAGTTTTTCCTCCTCCTGATTATGTTGCTCTCCAGCTATACCTTTCTTTCTTTTGTCATTTATCTCCACGTTAATAATGTACCCCAGTGCAAATATTTCCTCTGAAGCACCCTTGTTTGAATTATGCATATTTAGAGCCGCATTATCAATCACTGTTTCTAATATAAATATATCATTATGTACCTTCAAATGATTATTTAATAATTCTGTCTCTTGCTGCAAAGTCGTTACTAGCATACACTTGTCACACACAAAATGATCAATCCATCCTCACAATAGTTTATTTTCTCTCTCATTTTGCAGTATGGGTTTAGTTTGACCTACCCCACGACCTAAGCTTTTATCAGTTGGTGGTAGTGTCCATATATAAATCAACAGTTACTCACCACAGAGTGATTTAGAGCTCTGTTTGATGTTGACTTTTATCTGTATTGTTTTAGTTTTAGGCCCGCTGTCCCAGCGGATGCAGCAGACATGTGCAGATGCATTTGTCTGTGTGTGTGCTTGATTGCTCGTGCCACTCACAGAGTGGCTTGAATTTAATGTGCAAGGGAATCTGGCATTAACTTTAATTGAGATGGCTAGTGACATAAAAGAAGTTAAAAAAGAATTGGATAGTCATTCATGAAAAATCTCTAATGCAGAAGCTAGAATTAGCAGTGTAGATGATTTATGTGCTAAGGAGCAGTTTGAACACTTTAACAACTCTAGGAAAATTTCTAATTTGATAGATAAAATAGAAGATCTGGAGAACAGAAGTCATAGAAATAATCTGAGGGTGTTTGGTTCAAAAGAAGAATTGAGGGGTCTGACCCTATTGAATTTGCCAACAGGCTCTTTATTAATATAGCAGATCCTCCTGCTGGTGCTTCCAGATATTTCATAGAGAGGGCACATCACTCCTTAAAGCCCATACCTGCTAAAGGGGAAAAGCCCAGGTAATTTGTTCTACGCTTCCTTGATTTTCAACAGAAAGTTAGTGTACAGCATGCTTTTGAGAGATACCATCTCAATTAACTTTCAAGGATGTACCATTAAGGTGTTTAATCATACCTCTTAACCTTTTGTCCCCCAAATGTGGAACATTGCCTCTCAAAATGTGGAACAAATGAGCAAAATGTGAAACACTTAATCAAATATTTACCTAGGAGGCTCAGAACACTGTTAAAATGTTTGCATTTATGTTCAGAAAGTCTGCTATTAATTGAATAATACATTTTTTGCATCATTTACTATAGATTTTTGCTTTATAATATTAATACTGAATGTGGAACAAGTCCTCACAATGTGGAACAGGGAACTTTTGTGAAATAAAATGAGGAACGTTCCTCGTAATGTGGTACAGTTGAAAGGTATGTGTTTAATGATCTGCCCCCTGAGACAATTAAGAAGAGGGATGCTTTTTGTCCTATTAAAAAATGGCTCAGGGAAGCTGGCTTAAAGTATGGCCTGCTCTTCCCACCGAACTGAAGATATGGGCTCCTTCTGGCAAAAATTAATATAATGGTATAGAGGCAGCAAAGCAGGGTTTACCAAAGGATTTTCCTGAATTGTTCAAGAACTTTCAGTTTAATGCCTAGAGGTTTTTAATCAAACATATTATGGTTTGGCTTAGTTTGGCCTACACATAACCCCTGAGGTTTTGATATATTGGCCAGTTGGTGTGAGGGCTTAATTTTGGACGCCCTTCTGTTTAGCAGCGGGGGTTATGGGGTTTGGTCACCTGGATGTAAACATATTGTCTTTATTATTTATAAAGGTTATTTTCTGGAGTTTGGGGGGGGGTTCACATAGGCAAACTTTGCAGTTGGCTAAGCATTATTCTGTTTTTAACTTCATGCGTGTTCTTTTGCATTATGAGAAGGACTATGTTATTAGGTCCTTGATGGTGGTACTATGAACCTCCAAACTAGCGGCTGGGGATACAGATCCACCGGGTAGGCTCACCGGGGTAAATCTGTTACTCTCCATTATGTTAGTAAATGAAGAGTGCCTCCCTTGATTTACATAACTGCTCTTTTAAGGTTGTGCCCTTGTGGACCTGGATTTTCCCCTCTGTTGCTGTGAATGAGCTCATGGTACTTGACTACGGGAATGCAGGTTTCATACTTTGCTGGTTTTTGCAACGTGTGTCTGTTTGATTTTGAATCCCTCCTCTCTTTCAAGAAAAAAAAAACTCTCTTCCTTACCTTTTCAAAATTGTATTTATATGGCCTTTGCCATCCTCCTATCTCTGGGCGACCTTATCTGGATACTGTAGCTGTCGACTGGGCGGGTGTCTCGAGATTACCCCACCCGGAGCCAATGGATACTGTAGCTGTCGACTGGCCGGGTGTCTCGAGATTACCCCACCCAGAGTCAATTGAATTTTCTCCTTGGGGCTGTTTTTGTGTGGTTGCTTTTACTTAGAACCTGTAAACAAAAAATCAGTTTTTGCTACCCTTTTAATTTTTGTAATTTTTCCCTGCAGTCCACCTCTGTGTCAGCTTGGGGGCTCAGTACAACTTGGTGCTTTGTTACAGGTACTCTAATGGGTGCATTGTTGGGTCCTAAATCAAAACAACTTTTGTCCACCACAGGAGATTGCCTTTTTACCTGACTTTTATGAAAAATGTTTAAAACAATGCCTTTCAGGGTATTTGCCGGGGAGATACATTTTTTTTATTCTCTTCTAGCCTCAAGGGTTTACAGTTTCATAAGAGAATATGTGATGCACATATTATGAACTATTGCTTTAATATATTTTGTGTGTAGTCGGTTGGTTTGCTTTAATTTTAAGTTTAAATTCCTGTTATACAGTGGTTGTATGAGCTTTCCTATTTATGGCCTCAAAAGTTAAATAGTTAAAATGTCTTATGTATGGGTAAATATTCTCATCTCAAGATGTGCAAGTGTAGGTGGGTTATATATAGAATAATGCATATGTAGGAGGTTGATATGCAGTTTTTTTACTCACCCAAGGTGTGTGATAATAGAGAAACCTCGAGAGCGAAGCTTGAGAGGTTTCACTATGATCACACACCGAGGGTGTGCAAAAAAAACTGCATGACAACCACTTACATATGTTTTATTTTTTATAATAACTGGTGCAAAAAAAAAAAGGCTACCTTATGTTATGGTCGTCCGTTCGTCTGGTAAAGTAAATCAGGATCTTAAGAATGAAGTAAAAAAAACAAAAAACAAAAAAAAAAACATTTTTTTCTAGTTATTTACATTGTGTGCCTAATTTGTTTAGCTTCAGTGTGCATGTGTGTTGTTTCGTCATCTCGATGGGTCGGGTCATTACAGTCGCTGTGGAACTGAGGTGAAAGTTCAAGCTGCCTGTGGAAACAATAATGGTAGTTGGGAAAGTATGCTTTTACTGAAGAGATTTCCTGCTGGTAAATACTACATGTCTCAATAACAAAATGGTTACAATTTGTTACTTGGCCCTGTATGTTTCTGTTAACATTGAAGTTATGCTATGAGTGAGAATCTGTGGTCAGAGAACAAACCCACTGTTGATGCCTTACTGTATTTAATTTGTATGGACCGCTGCAGGCTTCTTTAGTGCGATTGTAAAGTCAGATTGAATCAAGGGTTGATACGGTTTTTTTCGTATCAACCTGCGGGTTGATATGACTTTTTACAGCACTTGAAAACGAGTTGATAACGGGGGTCACCAGTTATTATAATACTGTTTATGATTTTCAACAGTGTGTACCTGGTGAATTAAGCTGCACACTGTATCTGGGATGATCTGCTATGATCAGACATCCCAGTATACTGTATATCCTTTATTGTGAAACAAGTATTCTATGATTTTTTTTTTTTTTTTTTACCAATTATATAGAACCTGCCCCATTTCATTTATTTACTATGAGGACTAGACTGTTTTACCTACATTTCCATGTTATGTAGTTATAGAGCTCCCCCTTCCCCCTCATGGGGCTTCTCTACCCCCTTCTTCTCTTAGTTCACTAGCATTTAGATTCATAGGAGGAGCGTTTAGCCCACTCAAACTACATTCAGGAATGGTTATGGGTCGGGGGATTGTTGTAGTTTGTAACTTACTTTTACCAGTTTCTGCTGTACTGTTTCATTTTATGAGAATTTTGTCTATTTATTATCTTAAGAGCTCAATGTTTATACTGTGCGATGGAGTAGTGTCTCACATTTCCTCTTTCCTTTACTACTTTTTCTCTTCCTTTCCTGGCTTTCTCCTCTCTTTTCTAGTCACTTTAATATTGAGTGCAGGCGATTGTCTGGGAGGTCTGCGGTGGTTGCTGCCTAGCAATATTAAAATTACTTATGTTTTTTAAATACAGCAGGTCAAAATAATTTAGTATTAATCTCATGGAATGTTAGGGTTCTGAACAATAAGGTTAAAAGATATTCAGTTTTAAGTCATTTAAGTAGACTTAAACCTTCTATTGTCTTTCTGCAGGAGTCCCACTTAAAATTGGATTATTATAACCTAATGCATAGAGAATGGGTGGGTCAGGTTTTTGGTTCAGGTAACAACTCAAAACATGAAGGGGTTTTGATTCTTTTTAGCAGGCCCACGCACTTCCAGGTTTTCACCCAAATAGAAGACCCTTGTGATCATTTTTTGATTTTACATGGTCAGCTAGGAGAAGACACTTTAATTTTAGTTAATCTTTATGGTCCAACTAATGCCACTAATGAGGTGTTTGATAAAATTCAAAAAGAAATCTTTGATCTACCCAAGGTGACCCTTATTATTGCAGGGGATGCCAATGCCATCCTGGTTCCCATTCTGGACAGATCTACTTTCAGACCAGTGGGTTCTAAGCCAGATAGAGATTTTCAGGCACTGACTTCAAATTTACATCTCACCAATATTTGACGTCTCTTACACCCTAATGTTAAAGATTACACATTTTGGTTGGTCTGTCATCAATCTGGTTCCAGACTGGATTATATTCTTATAGATAAGGGCATTATTACCAGGGCAGTCTCTGCAGAAATTAAACCAACAATGATTTCTGACCATTCTCCAGTTACCTTGATTTTCTCTAAGGGAACTAGCAGTGAAAGGACTAAAAGGTGGCAAATTAATGATTCAATTTTAAACAAAGATGGTAGGCTTGCTGACATTCGTGCACATCTTAAAGATTTCCTAGACCTTAATAAACCAGAAGATACTTCTTGGGGTAATTTAGGGGATTTACTTAAACGTTGGCTGAGGGGGTGTCTAATTGGTGCTGGAGCAAAACAGAAAAAGGAAAGACTAGCTAGACAAACTGAGTTGCTACTTAAAATAGAACAGGCTGAGAAAAAACTAATCAATTCTGATTCCTTAACAGTTTGGGAGGCTTGGTTGAAGGCCAAAATGTAATGTAATGAATTAATTAGAGAGGATGTGGAATTTGCAGTTAGACGAGCTAAAATTAAATATATTGATATAGGTCCTAAGGCTTCTAAAACTTTGGCAATACACTTAAAACAAAACTCCGTTTCTACTTGTATCCCTTCCTTAAAAGCGTTATCCAATGGTGAGGTGTTAACAAAATACAAATCTATTAGTGAGGAATTCTTTAGATTCTATATGAATATATATTCAGCAGATCCTATATGTCCCAATGCTTCCCTTAGAGATTTTCTAAATGATATAGAGGTCCCCACAATTGGTGCAGAGGTGGCAGAGACCTTAAATGAGGAGATTTTGGTGAAAGAAATAACATGTGTTATCAATTCTTTAAATAAAAATACAACACCTGGGTCAGATGGCTACTCTGTAAATTTCTATCAAGCCTTAAGAAATAAATTGGCACCTTTATTAAAAGAAGTATTTGAAGAAGCATTGGAAAAAGGGTCACTCTCTGGGGATCAAACTAGAGGGCTCATAACTCTTATTCTCAAACCTGGAAAGGACTCGCAAGACTGCAATAGTTACAGACCTATTTCTCTCATCAGTACTGATGTTAAAATCCTGGCCAAAATTTTAGCTTGTAGAATAGAAAAAGTGACTCCTCTCCTTATTACTTCCAATCAAACGGGATTCATGAAGGGGCGTATTTCTTCAGACAATATGAGGAAATTGTTTCATGTATTAGAAGTAGCTAATAAATCCACATCTCCCTGTGGACTGTTATCACTGGATGCAGAAAAAGGCTTTCGATAGGGTTTCCTGGTCTCATATTTTTGAGGTTCTAGAGCTCTATGGATTCCCCAAGAAGTTAATCGATTATGTGCAACTTCCTTACACAAATTCCACATCTGCTACAGTTACTAATGGCATAGTATCTCCCTTTTTTAAAGTTATGTGAGGCACAAGGCAAGGTTGCCCCCTTTATCCCTTATTATTTAATTTAACTTTGGATCCTGTTATTAGACGGCTTATTGCAGATCCTCCTTTGGTAGGCATAGTAGCTAGGGGTAAGGAGATTAAAGTTTCTGCTTATGCTGATGACTTGCTTCTTGCCTTGTCCAGACCGACTGAATCCATCCCGGGTGCCTTGAATATTATTCAGCAGTTTGGTAAATTTTCTGGGTTTAAATTAAATGTCACTAAAACATACTTCTTACCACTTCATGTGCTTTGTATTAAGGAAGACATTACCTGATTTGGACTAGGTTGGGCTAATGAAAGCATTAATTATTTAGGAATCAAGATATATAAAAGTATCTCTATGACAGTTAACAAAAACTTAGCTAATCTTGAAAAAGATGTACTCTCATCCCTAAACAAATGGAATAAGTTACCTTTAAGTACCCGGGGTTGATTGGAAGCGATTAAAATTAACATTCTGCTCAGGATTCTGTATTATTTTATGATGATTCCAGCACATATAAATAAGAAATTAATCAAGACATTTAATTCTCATATAGCCAAGTTTATTTAGGGGTATAAAAGGGCTAGCCTGGCTTATCATAAGCTTGCCAGACATAAAGATAATGGAGGTCTGAAGGCTCCAGACATGTACTTGTATTATCTGGCGGCCAGGATATCTCAATTACACAGTTGGATGAGTAAGGAATCAGAAGGGTTATATGTACCAGAATGGAAAGAGATTGAAGCCAATTTATGTAATGAGAGGGTGTATCAGTTCTCTGTTTTTGCCAAAAAATGTAAAATAAAGGATGTAAAAGTCATCACAGATTCATTTCAGGTACTCAGAGTCTTAAAAGGGTTAATTAAAATAGACCTTTCAAATTCTAAACTACAACCTCTCTGGAAGAACAGCAACATATTATCAAATGGATGGATCCTTTATAATGATGACTGGGAACATCTAGGAATTCATAGACTACAGGACGTGCTGGAATCTGAGAACTTAATGAGTTTTGATAGGTTGGTCAGGAAATATTGTATTCCTAGAGTTGAGGAACATCATTACCAAGTACTTAAGCAATCTCTGTTGCTTTCTTCAGTTTTAGAAGTAGATTCTTGTGACATCGCAAAGCAGTTTTTGGGTGCTTTGCAGTTATCTCCATCTATTTCTAACATGTATAATTTCCTCCTGTTGCATTCCAGGCCTTTGATATAGGAACCAATCGGATGGTGGACTCGTGACCTGGGAGTGAGTACTGTTGCTTGGGATTGGAATAAGATATGGAATTTTTCTTCAAAGGCTTTTAGACCCAACAACCTTAAATTAATTCAATACAAAACTTTATATAATCTGTATTATACTCCTGTCCACATGAATAAAATGGGCATTAAAAATGATGTGTATTGTCCCACATGTAAAACAGAACGTGGATATCTATTGCATATGGTTTGGTAGTGTCCAAAGATTCAACTGTTGTGGGATGGGGTTAAGTTTTTTCTTCATAATGCACTAGTCCTTTCTGAATTTCTGGGAATTAATACCTGCATTGTGGGTCATTTTGATGAGAATAGGGTCTGGTCTAATGAGCAATGGTATTCTTTACTATTGGTTGGAGTGTCTGTCCTTAATATATTACTCAAATACTGGTTAGATGACAGAACCCCCTCTATAATAGAATGGAGATCCTTGCTCTTGGATCTGTTGAGGTCTGAAAGGTTGACACTTTCATGAATAGATTGGGTCACAAATTTATCAACAAGTATGGTATCATCTATGGTCTGTTAGGAGGAGGTTAACTGATTACTTGTAATGATAATTTTTTGGTTTTTTCAAGTGGATAATCTCCTCACTAGTCTTTGGTTCTTCCTTTCCCTCTTTTTCTCTAGCTTTTCATTACTTTGCTATTACTGATCTATCTTTCTACTACCCTATCTTCCCTTCTGTCTCTTTGGAGCATTTTCTAACTCTCGCAGTGTTACTTAATATTATGTATATGTAAGGGATATGCAGTGGTTCAGTGTGTGATAATGCATTTATCTTGTACAGTTTCCAGTGACTTCAAGTAACCTCACGAGTGCCAAAGGCATGAGTGAGAGTTACGATAGGTCACTGGAAACTGTACAAAATAAATGCATTATCACACACTGAACCGCTGCATGTTCCATTTATGCAACAGGTTTAGATGTTGTGTGAACATTTTGATTTTGGTAGGTGTAAATCATTTGTCAAAAAAGGGAAAAGAAAATGGAATTTTATGCTGTTTTTTGCTCATTTTAAAAAAACAAAATGGTATCTATAAATGAAACACCATTCATTTTGTAGATATTTTTGAGCTGAACATTTTTCATGCTCACAGTACCATGCTATCATTTTTTGTTTTAAAGTTATTCATATTTGTTTGTCAAAAAAGTGAACAAAAAATTACATTTTCTTCTATTTTCTTGCTAATCATATACAATATACAGGGTTTATATAAATGAAACATTATTCATTTTGTAGATAATTTTGTGCTGAACAATTTTCGTGCTCACAGTACCATGTTATCTTTTTGGTTTTTAAGTTATTCCCATTTAAATATGGTTAGTACTGCTTCTGAGGCTGAACATTCTAAATGAATTCTGAAGAGAACTGTGCAGATAAATGAGCTACTGATGTAGTTACTGTGTGGATAAATGGGCGATGATGTAGTTACTATGGGGATAAATAAATTTATCCCCATAGTAGCACAAATAAATGGATTTATCAGTGCAGATTTATTCAGACACCTGTTGCATAAATTCTATTTTGTACTGTGTGTCTTTCTTCCACGTACTAGCTATGTATGTTATTGGGTTATCTGGGTATACTCACTACGTGCAATCACAGTACAATGCAATCTGTTAATAGTTTTCTTATAGATGTTAATGTATATACATAATTTATATTTATTTATTCTATATTTAATTTTTAACTTTCTAGTTTAGATTATCCTTATGGTATACGAAGTTTGTAGTATTAAGATTATTGATTATTGAAATTAATTACCTGTTTATTTATTGATAGGTTATTCAGATTTTATTTGTGTTATAATGCATATATCTGTGCTTTACTATGTTTTCATTTCCTGTGTCACTTATTATTTTAATTATTTAATAAAAAGTGTTATTGATAAAAAAAAATAAAAATGTGTCAGGTCCCAGAAGTCGGCTCCGTGGATCCTGTTACCCCATCCCCTCCTTCTATTAAAATACAGATTGTTGCTTTTAAAAATAAATTAAATGTTCTGTAAAAAAAAACTCTAGAGTCCTCCTCAGTGCAAATAAAATGCAGGAGAGTCTATGTCACTCACAAACAATAAACTAGGTGTATTGCCCATGAGTGCTAAGCATCCTATGTAGTTACTTATACAATTAGTGAATTACACTTTCAAGCCTTCATGCTGTGGTTGCTGAGTAACGAGCTACACTACTTCACCAGGCTGCAAATATCTATTGTTAGCCTGGAGTGATTCTGAACGCCTGCAAATATATATTGCTGGCTGTAAACTGGTGTATGCTTGCTTTTTCCAACACTATCTCACTTAGGCAAAAGTCACAGTAGACTGCTGCATCCTGCTGGCTGTAAACTGGTGTATGATTACTTTTTCCAGCACTCTCTCACTTAGGTAAAAGTTGCAGTACACTGCTGCATCCTATTACAACAGCTCTCTAGACATGTCCCCCTGCAGAACAGCTTGAATTTATTGTGTCAGGTTCCAAAAAGTCAGCTCCGTGGATCCTGTTGCCCCGTACCCTCCTTCTATTAAAATACAGATTGTTGCTTTTAAAAATAAATTAAATGTTCTTTTTTTTTTGTCCTTGAGATTGCAGGGAATTTATTAAACAAAGAGGATGAATCCCCACATTGATTCAGGAAAGGGTACGCACAGTCAATATTGGGCACACACACACACACACACACACACACACACACACACACACACACACACACTGAATACAGGATTTGGAATCAGAAACTCCAGACGGCACTTCTCAGGTGATCCATTATAGAATGTATTGTGCAAAATCAAACATGAATGTAGTTAAACTAGGCAAGATGTAATAGTAGTATACACAGTCATCACCACAGGACTGGGAAAGGAAAATCATGTGTAAAAAATGTAATTAGCTTTGTAGAGCCAGCTAGTGGGCTGGTAGTATAGCCTAGAGGTTAGAGGAATGAGGTGTGAATGAACTTGATACATGCAGCAGACCAGACCTGAGTTTGATTCTCACAACCTCCATTTGCATACTGTGTGACTCTGAGCAAGTCACTTAACTGCCCAGTGCTCCCAGGTCTCCCCTGAAAACAGGCACTTGTGCCTAGTGGGCCTTACCTGGTTACCAAAGACTAAAATAAAAAAATAATAGGGCACTTGTTTAAAATCTTACAGTAGATGTCATATTTCTCAATCTTAGTAAAGCATTCTATACTGTTCCACACATAAATATGTGCAACAAACTAGTCACTTGATATTCTGGATTTGAATATCAAGTGGGAAGATGCTGGCTATTAAACTGATGCCAGAGAGTGAGAATAAATGGTAACCTATCAGACCGGGTCAGAGTAACTAGTAAAGTATCACAGAGCTCTGTGCTGGGACCTTTATTATTCAGTCAGGAAAGTACTGGGTGCCAGTCCTCTGCTAGCTCGGCCCCCAACTCCTCCGACCTCCCCCTGATACAAAGATATATAGACACAACTGGGCTAAACTGTGGCAAAGGAAATCGCAGGAATCATATCTTGATATATTGCCTAACTAGGTAGAAGGTAATATGCATTTAAATGCTGAAAATTGCAAAGTCTTTCATGTTTGAAAAAACAATTCACAAGAATATTGTGTGATGCTATTAAACTTTCATTGTTGGAATTTGGCCATCATCATAAGTAAGAACCTGGAAAACAATGCACTGTCTGAAGTAGCTATAATGAAATGCTACCAGACAGGGAGATGTATCAGGAGACATTTTGCTAGGAAAGACAGGAATGTCTGAGGCTGCTCTACCGTGCACTGGTTAGGCTGCATGTGAAGTATTGCTGGCCATTCTAGGCACCACAAGGTATGGGGAAATTGGAAGGCTGGAGAAGATGCAGCAAAGGGCTTCGAGGACAGTGAGAGAGAATAGATGGCCTGTTTTATTAAATCTTTTCTCATTAGACAAAAAGAAGATGGAGAGGGGATATGATTTGGGTTTACAAAGATGATAATGATAGAATGCTTCTCTCATCATTTAAAGGGACACTGTCAACCTTTTTTGCATCGTATTATTTTTAGGTAAAAACACACATTTTATGATTGTTTACTTTCTCTAAAATGCTTTGATGCTGCTGGTTGTTTTATCTGCCTCCTTGCTTATTAGAACAGAAATGCATGATAATGTATAGCTATGCCCTGTTTCGTTTTGCTTCAAATCACTGAACCACTCTTAATCCACATGTTCTGAATATTAGAAACACCCTCAAACAGTGCAGCCACTCATGATACAATAGTCTTCTCTACTACCATTGCATAATGAGTGTTGAGATTGTGTTGGGAGTGTTTCTGAGTCCAGGAAAGATGCAGTGGGAGCTGGTCAAGAAACATTTTCATTTATTTATTTATTTAGCTTTTGTTTACCAGGTAAGCACACTAGACAGTCACGTGCCTATTTTCAGGTGTGACCCAGGAGAGTTAAAGAAATACAAGCAATAACAGTACAGAGGCTAGCATCAAGTTACACAAAAGTGCAGTCAGAATACAAGCAAGAAGGACCAACTGAAACAAAGTACAAAGGCTTGGGTCCAACTGTCAGGCAAGGTACAGACAGGTATAAGCAATCAACTACAGTCACAAACATGTTTTGGTGTGGTAACACTAATATGGTGGGAAGTCAGTTTTTCACTTTTTAAACGAAAAAAGGGATCTGAATCAAACTACCAGTTGTATCAACAGTCTCTACAGAAAGTGAGCAATCATAAAATCTGTTTTTTAAACTAGGGACACTTTGAGGCCTAAGGGGGTTGATGGTGTCCGTTTAAACACTATGAAACAAAAAAAAATTTTAGCTATTACTTTTATTCTGCCGGCTTGCATCTAGAGGGAGCCCCCAGCACCATCCCCTAATGTCCACCATCTGGCACTGACCCGGCTCCAGGGTTTACCCCCCCCAGCAGGGCTGGCGGGGTTCCCTAACCCCCACCGAAGACCAAATTCAAGGGGCCAGTGCCGTGGCTGGCCGGGAGCAGAGCCTGTGAGGTGCCCTCCATCATTCTGCTGCAGCAGTTGGTTTTCTGTTGTTTTCTCCCCTGGAGTCGAGGCCTGCAATGACGCCTGCAGAATGGAGCATGCACACATCCGCATGCGCTTTCTCCAAGCGTCTGCCCCGACTCCTCTCCTGTCTTCAGCGTGGCAGCCATGTCTCCCAGCCTCCGCTAGGGAGCAGACAGGCACTGACAACTGGGAACCCCCCCTCCCCAGAGAAGGAGTGCAGTCTGTCAGATGCTCAATCCTTCTCCGCCCCTGCCAAACCCTGGTGGCCTGTGCTCATTCCCGAACATGGGTCACCAGCATTGCGCGAGATAAGGTGCCCAGCACCTTAGCCCTCAGCACCACTGGGCCAGCTCAGAAAAAAAAATATTTTAATACCAGAGGACACCAGCATCAGTTGATGGGAGGACACTTTTGAACAGAGCAAAAAAGGCATTACTTCACCTAGCATGCGGTAGAAGCATATAATGTTTTGCCAGCCAAGGTGGTAGAGGGCAACTGTATTAGGGTTTTTTTTTTTTTGCATAAAAAGTTTTTATTAAAAAAAACAATTGTAAAACAGTACAACAGTTCACATCCATATGTCCATAATCATTCACATGACACTGCATTATAGCCAACATAGATTTGACAAGAGACAATTGCATCCTTTCATGTTAATAAAATAGGAGGGAAACAACCCCCCTATATTTAAAGCTCAGGCCAAACCAGCTCACCCCTTACCTTGTACTCAGGTGGGTTCATAGCACCATACTCCCTAACACCCTTACCCCTCTATTCCTTCCCATAGTGACATGTTTTCTACCAGGCTTAAATCTGCCAGTAAAGGTGCCCATTCCCTTGCAAAGCCCTCCAGTCTGTCCTTAACCAATAAGGTAAGGCGCTCTAATGCCAAAATCCGAAGGATCATAGCCCGCCATTGTGGTACCAAGGGAATCACTTGGAAACCCAAGTATCCTGAATACAATGTCGGGCCAAAATGAACAACACCCTCATGCACCTAGGTAGGGGTTCCCATTCTCCCTCCTCGGTCTCCTTCACTCCAAACAGACACATGAGGGGGTCAAGCCTTAAGGCCCTCCCAGCTATTCTTCCCACTTCTGAGGCCACCGCCTTCCAGAATTTCTGTAAGACCCAGCACTCCCAAAAACAATGATAATAAGTCCCCGTCTCCTCCTCCCACCGTCCACACTTTGGTGAGACAGCTTGGTGATATATGTGCACTGTTGCAGGAGGGCGATACAGTCTGTGAAGAAATTTGTAAAAGGCTTCTTTAAACTTATGCACATGAGAAGACCTATATGTAAAGACAGTATCATAGCCCAGTTCTGGTCCAGTATCGGGCCCCCTAAGTCTCTCTCTCTCCCAGAGTCCCCGTACCAGTTGTAACTGATCTGGAAAGCAACTCCTACATTCCTTCATGACTTTCCCAATAAAACCCTTTGAATCCTCAGCTACAGACATAATTGAAGCCTCTATTTTTAAAATTTCTTGCCTACCCACTCCTCTTCTGTCCATCCTGGAGAAATATGCTCTAACCTGAAAGTAACAAAAAAATTGGCCCCCCCTCCAGCTCTAAACCCTGCTTCACTGTTAGATAAGGGAGTATATCATCCCTTTGGCATAAGTGCCCCAAACTTCGGTCTCCCTTCTGCTCCCACCTCCTCAGCCCGGGGTCGTCCTACCCCGGCAAAAAAAAGGGGTTCTGGGCAACGGGCACCAACAAAGTATCTATCCAGCCCACACCTCTCAGCTTTTTAAACTTCTCCCAACTTTTCAAAGTGGCCAGCGTCAGAGGGTGTTTCCCGGCCTGAGCCCTGTACACCCGAAGGCCCCTGCTTTCCAGGTACACCGAGAGCCTAGCAGGGCAGCCCCATTGTTCCAAGTCTACCCACCTTGCCACCCTGGGAGCATGGACCCAATCCCCTATATACCTTTGTTGTATCGCTAGAAAGTAATGTCCCAAATCTGGGAAATTAAGGCCCCTTCTCCCTGACTCCAACTTAAGCCTCTGCAGGCTGACCCTCGCTCATTTCCCATTCCAAATGAACGCGGAGAAGGCCCCCTCCAACTTTTTAATGTCCCTCCTTGTTAGTCCCACATGAAGCATCTGCATTATATACAGAAGCCGAGGCAAAATATTCATCTTTTTTTTTTCAACTCTTTTTCTCGCCTCTGGAGCTGGAACTCTCTCGGGCCTCACCTCTGGCCGGTACTGCTCTACCGCCCACTGTGAGCCCCACCACCCTCAAGGAGGTTACTGTTCCTTCCTGAGCCCTCCAGAGGACATAGAGCCCAAGGAGATAGAAGGGGCGGTGGAGGGGCTCCAGTATTGGACGTGTGGCAGCGTGGCTCGGAGCGGGCCGTCACCTATCCAGCCCAGAGGGGTTTTTCCCTGTGGTGTTTACGCCTCCCCAACACGGGATGTGCAATGCCGTCCCAGCCTGAGACATGGGTGCTCCCAACCACGTCCGGAGGACAGCCGCTCGACGTCTACCCCTTCGCTCAGCCCCATGTGCGTAGCAGTGCTGCTGGTCTCCACCGGGGGCCGCTGCCACACCGGGCTACCCCTGGATCCCTCCCCAAGAGAGGAGAGCAGTCCTACAGATGCTCAATCCTCTCTCTCCCCTGCCGACCCCTGGTGGACCGGGCTCGTTCCCGAACCCGGGTTGCTGGCGTAGCGTGAGGTGTGGCGTCCAGCGCCTCAACCCTCAGCGCCACCGGGCTGGTGCAAAATATTCATCTTGATCAGATTTATTCGCCCTAGCCAAGAAATCTGAAGGAAGGCCCACTGCTTCAAATCCGCCAAAATATTTTTAACCATAGGTGTATAATTCAGATCATAGAGGGTCCTGAGGGACCTTCCCACCCTGATTCCCAAATATAAAAAAAATGTTCATTCACCCTTTTGAACCCCCACGTCTGATCCAACCTACTACCCCCGGGGAGTTGCATCAGCTCAGATTTATCTAGATTTAACTTATAACCTGAGAATTTAGCAAATCTTTCTACCATATCTAGCAATATTGGGACGGACTTTCCTGGTTCCGCCACAAAAAGTAACATATCGTCAGCATACAACGTGATCTTATGCTGCTCCCCAGAGACCCCCCTATCCCTTTAATATCTCTATGTTGCCGGATTGCGGCGGCCAGCGACTCCACTGGTAGGGCGAACAATGGGGGGATAGAGGACACCCCTATCTCATACCCCTGCCCAACTGAAATCCTTCTGATAAGGTACCATTCACCAGCACTATGGCCTGAGGAGATCTATACATGGCTCTTATCCACCCCCCAAAAGATTCACCCAGACCAAACCGGGACAGGATCTCAAAAAGATAGCCCCACTCCACTCTATTAAAGGCCTCTTCAGCATCCATCGATAGAATGCACGTATCCTCCCTCCCCTTATTTGCTCTCCAAACAATATTCAGGAGACGACGTACATTATGATACGAGAGGCGACCCCTGATGAACCTGGTTTGGTCTGGGTGAACCAGCCCCAGGAGTAGCACATCCAGCCGGGCGGCCAAGACCTTTGCCAGAATCTTCAGGTCACAGTTCAGCAAAGAAATTGGTCTATAAGATGCACACTCTGTCAGCTCTTTACCAGCTTTAGGTATTAGGCATATAACAGCATCTGAGAAGGTGCCTGGTAATTCCAGACTCTCTCCCTCCTTCTGTTGGAAATTATCACACAGTGGGCCCACCAATTGAGTCCCCAGGATCTTGTAATACTCGGAGGGAAAACCGTCTGGACCGCTAGCCTTCCCCTTCTTTAATCTTTGTATTGTGATAACCACCTCAGCCTTCGTAATGGGTTTGTTCAGCGCCTCAGCCTGTTCCCCAGTCACTTGTGGTAACTCCAGGTTTCTTAGAAACTCCTCCAACAGCCCCAGCTGTATACAATGTTTTAAAAATTCACTAAAGCATTTCCGGATCTGTGGTTCCTGCCTTTGGAGATTGCCCCCCCTTATCCTTAATAGCAGTAATATGGGTTGGACACCTCCCCCCCCCATCAATCGAGCCATTAATGGGCCGGATTTGTTACCCCACTCAAAAACTTGCCTTTTACAGAATGTCCAGGCCTTTCTGGCTTCTCCATGGAGAAGGGTATTCAAAGCTTTTCTAGTAGCTGTTAAAGCCACCCTCGCATCACCCCCTCACCCCCAGCCACCCGTCTCTCCAATTCCCTCAACTGCTCCTCTAGTGGTACCTGTCTCTCCCACTGTTGTTTCTTAATCCTATTGACATATCGAATAATCATACCTCTCATATAGGCTTTTCCTGCATCCCACAATGTGGCCTTGAATGCAACTGTCCCCACATTAGTTCACATATATTCCTCCCATTGCTCCTTCAGGTAGTCTCCAAACTTTTTGTCCCCCAACAAATATGTAGGAAATTTCCAGGGTGGAGGACCCTCCCTCTGAATCCCCATCTTGAGGGTGAGAATCACCATTGCATGATCAGAAATGAAGACGGGGCTATGTTTTACATCTAACACTCTCTTATACCATTCCCTCAGTAGGAACACATAGTCTATGCGAGACCAGGTGCCATGTGGGTTGGAAAAAAGGTATATTCCTTAGCTCCCAGGTTTACTTCTCTCCACCCATCAATCATTCCCAGCTCCACCAATCCAAGTCACCACTGCCGGATTGCCTCACTCTGCCAGTCCTGATCCAAGGAATGATCCAACACAGGATCCATAGGGTAATTTAGACCCCCCCCCCAGTACCAAACCCAGAAACTGCTCTTTTATCAACAATGAATGAAGCATACTATAGAAGGCAGGTTCAAAAACTGCCGGGGTGTACACACTATTGAAGGTAACTCTCTCCGCCCATAATTCACCCACCACAAAAACATACCACCCCCCTCCCGCATCCTTCACCACCCTCAGTATCTGGAAGGGTAATTTTTTATGCAGGAGGACAGTGACTCCACGCTTATGTGATTTAAATGAAGCTGAGTAACATTTCCCAACCCACCCCCTCATCCATTTGGCATGTTCCGAATCCGTCTGGTGGGTCTTCTGCAGCAGAGCCACTTGCACCCCCTGCCTCCTTAACGCAGTGAGAAGGCCAGTGCATTTTACTGGAGTCGCTATCCCCCATACATTCCATGTACATACAGTCAAATCCTGTATATTAGCCATTATATCCAGCTATAGAGTCCATTTGCCCCCCACGAGGAATCTGATGGTAACCATTGGGGCACCCCCATATCTTTTTACATCTCCCAGCTCTACCTCCAATCACCCTGAGCATACAGCATATATGGATGTGAACACATGAACGTGCATAACAGTGCACCATAATATAAACAAACAGAAACAGAAACTATCAACTGTATCAAGAGAAAGAACCTTAAATCCCAACTCATTCTTCCCTTGTCTCCCCCCCCCCGTCCTAATAATTGACCATCAGTTATCCTTCCCGTACCTCCTGGTTCCCCTGTTTGAACTTCCACCTCCATCTACGTCCTCCTCCCCCTACTCCTATCCAGCCAGAATTGTTGCCATAAACTTGCCCCCCACTTACCTCCCCTGCCCACACATTCTATGGACACTAGCTGCCAATGATGCAAGAGTGTCCAAGTACCCTATCGTTTGACCGTGTTCCCCTTTGCCCTCCCACCCTCCACGCCAGAGAGCAAAACAAAACAAAAAAAGTAAATTTTTCTTATCCGCCTCTTCCCTCATCTAATCTTCGATGACCAGAGTGGTCAGCTATCCCCCAGTGCCCCCAAAACCTTAGCACAGCAGGACTTGTAATAACCCTTTCTCTGGAGGCCAGAATCTGAACCCCTGGAGTTAATGGCCCAGGATTCCTGTACTATTCCATTTAAATCCCATCAATAAAGCACCCAACCCCCCCACTAGAGTATTCACAGCATATGGTCCCTTCCCCCATAGCCTAAATAACTGATACCGACCAAATTATATAACATTGATATTAATATTAATATTAATAACCCACCTCCACCCAACTAAGGGATCACCAAAAGTAGCCTCTGTTTTTCTACCCTGCACCTCCATTTTAGGAGCGCGGGCCGCAATAGTCCGTTTCCATATTCTTAAAGTCCCCGGATACATATCTCATAGAAAAAGCAGGAAAAACTCCACAAGTCCCTCTGTCAGATCCACGTTCTCCACAGGGCGACTACGAATTAATGCAACTGGCACTCTCTCCGAGGCCAGGCCGCACGGTGCTGATTGCAGTCTAGCTCCACCTCCTGCACCTCCCCTCAGGGAGCATGGACACTCATCAAGACAGTCCCATCTCAAGCACACATCCCTTTAGTTTTAAGATGGCACTGGGTGACAGTAAACAATAAACTCAATTCTTCATATAAACAACAGAATCAGTAACACAGTGTTTCCCGAGCCTCTCGAATCCCCAGAAGCTCCAAATGTCTCAGCAACATACCATGGCCAAAAAACAGAGACTTGCTCAGCCGACCTTCTTCCTGAGTTACTCCACAAAGATTTCTGCCTTCTTCACCTCCCAGAAGGAAAACACCATGCCCTTGTGCTTGATTTTAAGTATTGCGTGGTAAATCATGAAATTCTCCACTTTCAGGGCCCTCAGACTTGCCATCACATCATTAAACATTTTATGTTTTTTTAACAGTCTAGTTGAATAATCCTGTGAAATAAACAGCTTGTGTCCCTCATACAGGATCAGGCCATTTTCCCTGTATGCTTGCAGTACCCTCTCTATCTCCTGGTAATAATGGAACCTCATGATGAGCTGTCGAGGTGGTTGGCCGGCAGCGGCTTGGGCATGACCACTCGGTGCACCCTCTCCTTCGTGAGCCAGTCTTCTTTTAGCTCTACCCTCAACAGGAAGGCAATTTCACTGCACAGAATTCCAATGCACTCCCACCTTCTTTCCCCTCTGATAGGCCCCGTAAATGGAGGTTGAGCCTCCTATGATAGTTTTCCTGGTAGTCGGCTGCTTCCTTCATCTCCTCCAGTTCACGCTGCAGTGCCAGGATTTTCTCCGGGGTACCCTGCATTTTGTCCTCCAGCCTAGAGATTCTCTCCTCAGCTTCAGTTATACGATGTGCCTGGGCTGACTGCTGGATGAGGACTTCTTGTATTTTGTCGTCGATCCGGGATTCTAGCTTACAGAGTCAGGGTTTGAGGGCCACCACAACCTGGCCTGTGAGTTGGCGGCCGAGTGCTGTTATCTCCGCTGCTGAGAGCGAAATCAAGCTCTGGCTTTCGCTCTGCCCTCCGGCCGCACCTTTCTTCCCCATCTTAGCTGCCGATCGCTGACTCTTACCTGGGCCCAGGGTTAAATATTCATCCATACCACATTCGCTACTCGGTCATATTATTTTGAACCGAAATAAGAAGTGAAAATGAACTTTTATTTAACTTATTTCCCCGACGGTGAAGAGCGAGGCGGGAACACATCTTAACGGTTTACCAGCTCATGAGCGCCCCTGTATTAGGGGTTTTAAATCTTTATTGGATGAGTACATTAAAATGGCTAACATAAATAGATACAACCACTGAGTAATTGGGGATGACCACATGGGCCATGGCCTTGTTAGATCCACATTTTCATACATTCTTATGTTGTTAACTGCCTTGATGGGAGGACCCGGTGCCTTACTTCCACCTTGGTGTTAATGTCAGGGAGGCAGTATAGCACTGTAGTTTAGGGCACTGGGCTGCAAACCTGGAGACCTGGATTTTAATCCCACAGCCCTCACTTGGATACAGTGTGACCCTGAGCAAGTCACTTAATTTCCTTGTGTCCCCGGGTCACACCTGGAAAAAAGCTTCGACTTAGTGTGCTTTTCTTGGTTAAACAGTTTCCCCTTTCCCATAAAGCACCTCTAGTACAGTCCTCAGCAGACCTGTGGACTTTCTCTGGATGTCCCTTCCAATGCCGTCGTCATGTTCCGTGGTCCTCACACTGCAGGATCACTTGGTGTCTAACGTTAAACTCAGATTTGATAGACACTTTGAAAAAAATGGGGTGATAGAGCAGGGCTCAATATACAAGCCTACTAATGTGTTGCAGTTTTCATTTGTTTATAGCAAAACATGATTGAAAGGACAGTCACTGAAAAAACCCATAACTAAGGGGTCAGCAAAAAGTTGCCTCTTTAAATTGGAGCACTCGGCTACTCTCCACTGCAGGTCTACACATTTTTTGGTTATGTAATTTTTTTACATCATTCTTTTTTCTGCAAATTTCTCTTGTTTTCTCCTGACCCACTCACCTTTCACCACCCTTACCAACTGCTATGGGATGCTGCCAGGGTCTTTGGACAGTCCATCGTTTTTAGGGTTCGTGTTCCCCAGGACTCATGCGGGGGTCAGCTCCCTGACTAGTTGCACTGATACCAAACCATTGAATGGTGGGCAGTCCCTCCTTACCAGCATCCTTTACATGGGTCCACATTGTGTGGTAGCAGACCAGGGAAAGAGGGGATGCTCCTCTCAGGTCGAAAGTCACTGCTGTTTTGGAATGCCTGAGGTGTCATAACACCCTAATGACAGAGTGGAGTCCAACTGTCAGTATCTCTAAGCTGTTTTTCAGAGGGGCATCCTCTAAGCTGGATTTAGGCAGATGGGGGCCAAACAAATGTAGATTCCTTGTAGAACAACTCTCCTATTCCATCTAGGCCACCAGGCAGCAGTTATTCCTTGAGGAGTGTGGGAGGCTTCCACCCGCAAAAAGACAGCATTAATTGAACAGCTGCTTTATCTTCCTGTAACTGCCGATTCAGGCTGTGGGCTCAGGCACTGAACTGTTATCCCCCAAATGGAAAGTGAGTGTCCTGAAATTGGAAGGAGAGTTCCTTAACCATTAGGCCAGAGGAACGACTCATGTAAATTTTAATTCACGGTCTTGCAGTGGGTGAGGTTTAGCACATTTTCAAAAAAAAAAAACATTAATGTATACAGTAATTTTATTTGCAGGAATACTTGTAAAGTACTAAAAGGATACTGTCATGTTTTCCCTTTGAGTAAGAGAAAAAGCAAGGGGTCTCAACATGAGAAAAACAAAGTAGTGTGACTATGCCCATTATTTAAAATTCATTAATAACTCTCTGTATACAAGTGTCTATGAATCTGAGTATAGTTTCATATGTGTCTGCACCAACACCTAAATATGAATTAACTATGATAAAATTGAGTACTATTCACCTGGAAATGTGAATTGTAATGCTGTATTTTGTCTGTTTAATTTATTCACATACAGTTTGTTTCTGCAATCTGAGGAAGCAATTTTAATCCTGAAAGGTTGGTGTCCATTTACCAAGCAAGTGATTTGTTCTCACATATGCTGTTTATGTATATAACTTTTTATTGAGCTCATTAAGTGAGTGGGTCTAATTTCCAATGGTTTAGAATCAGTATTTAAGGGCTTTATTGGAACAGACTCCTCTAACTTGTTTATATATTTGTTTCTAGGCTTGAGAGGTCACACTGCATTTTGCTGAAATGCCATCTTTTTTTTAATCAATTACATTTTTACTAGATTTACTATACATAAATACAAGAGAAATATCATCTTTGATATACTGGTATTCCACCTAAAGTATTACTTTACCAAGTCACCACTCTGCAGTGTTAGTCTATAGCACTGATCTTTTGGATAGGTGGAATACTATACCCAGAGATAGAATACCAAATTTGATGTGTCTGTGTGTCTGTGTGTTCTACCTCCCACACCAGATTGTTGCCGTACTTTCTGTCCCTGCTAAGTATTCCCACTGAGCTGGGGGGGATAGAACTTGATGGGACAATGGTCTTCTTTCTTTCCTAAAATCATATATTTGTATGCATCTGAAGAGCCATGCCCCCAAAAAAGAACATTAGTGAAAACAAAATTCTACATTGAAATCGAATGAAATCAAATGCTCTTTGGATTATTTTTTTTCTGATATTTTCAAAAGTCTTTTCCCTTGTTTTTTCCCTTTAAGGTAATGTATTTACGTATTTATTTTTGAATGGACTTTTTTTGCTGTGGGGGTGTCTTTAGGCAGGTAACTGGTTGTTTAATTTCTCCCTATCCCACCTCATTCTGACTGTTGATATTTTAGCACATGCTCTGTTATGTTTGTTCTAGGAATGGTCAGGAAGAAGAAATTAACTTCATACTTACCATAATTTCCTTTTCTGTTAGCTCCAACATTGTCAACAAAACAACTGGGTATAGTGCACCCCTACCAGGGGAATGGCACAGCCCAAGCTTTAGAATGCTGGGCATATGAGGATTCCAAGCAGCAGCAACTCCCGAGTTATTACTTACCTTGCAGTGCCATGAAAGCTACACATTGCTTATAATATAAACAATCACCTACTGTATTAAAAAAACTGTCTTACCTTCCTAGCCAACATCTGAGGAAGGAATTGTACTTCATGGATCCAAAAAGGCCTGGAGTATTTTGTTCTTCTTGTAGGGAAGGCCATGTAACAGCAAATATGCTTTGTAACTGTCAACAATATGTGAAACTGAAGCTAACATGCAATGAGGTATATCATCTCTTTTTTTTAACTGAATGCAGAGAACTGCTGTACCTGCAACAGCAAAAATCACCTTAAGAAACTAATGAAAACCTGTTAACTTGTGGTCACAGATAATTGACAGATCAATCCATAAATACACATATCAGAATATAGTGCAGCAGAATAGAGAGAGATCTAAGAAACAATTACTCACCAAAGTAATATTACTTCTTCCAGGGTATTCTTTAGCATTATTTTTAGGGCTTTAAAAGATGTTTCCTTATTTGAAACTCTTTGTCTTGAATTCGGAAATAGCTTAAGTATTACCAGGTCTCATAATGTTAAAATAAAGACATTTAATATACAGACTACCAAAAGGAAGAATTTTATAACCCAGAGAGTTGTTTCAGTTTGGAACTCCCTTCCTTCAAATGTAGTAAATAGTCCCAGTTTTAGTGTCTTCAAAATTAATCTGGATAATTATATGGGAGATAAAAAATACTATTTCCATCCTGGATAATGGATGGCGAAGTCATAATGGGCTGGTTCCCTCGACTTTGTATTTTTCCTATGAACCTATTATTGACAGAAACAGTATGCCAGCTGGGTTCAGCTGTCCCAGAGAGGAGGAGTCAATGCAAATGAGGTAGGCATTGGCCAATCAGGATATAGTTAGAGTAGACTGCTGCCCGCAGTCAGCCTGAGGGACCTCAGAACACATTCCGGAGCTAAAAAACAGCAAAAACTGTGCCTGTTAGGGGCAAAAAAAAAAAAACTGTTAGCAATAACCCACCATATATTCTAATCCACTATAAAGAAAAAAAATATTTGTTTATTTATGTTTTGATCACAGGAAAGAATGACGGTCGTCAAATTTGGCTAAATCCCCTAATAGAGCCTTTAGACAAGGTTTCCTGAGGAGGAAGGGTGGGAGTGTCAATAATGCTAAAGAATACCCTGGAAGAAGTAATATTACTTTGGTTAGTAACTGTTTCTTCTCACCCCAGGAATTCTTTAGCATCTATTGACAGATGCAGACTTCGAAGCAGTGTAGTTGGGAGGAGGGCACAGAAACCTATTTTAAGAAGAGGCTCTGAAGTACCGTCCTGCCAAATTTGGCATCCTATCAGACTACACATCCAAGAAAAGATCTTATTAAATGTGAGAAGCAAATTTCAAATAAGTGATCTGCACACTTCTAGTAAGGATATAAGGAGGCAGCTGTTCTCCAAGAAGTAGGCCCTAAGCCTGAGAAGGGCTGAATGTCAGCCTTGATGTACCAGACCCGAAATACGGGAAAACAGTCCCATGGGAAAATACTCTTGGTCACTGGTTTCTCCTTTTCAGCGAAACGCAGGAAAGGATGGGATGATAATGACAAGGGGACACAATTTGAAGATAGAGGGAGGATGGCTCAGGGGCAATGTGAGGAAGTATTTTTTCACAGAGAGGGTGGTGGACGCATGGAACAGCCTTCCTGAGGTGGTTGTGGGGTCTAGAACTGTGGGAGAATTCAAGAATGCATGAGACAGACATAAGGCAATTTTTGTGGGGGGTAGGAAGAAATAGGCTGTTGGTTAAATAGGATCTGCAGCTTATCCTGTAGGTAGGGAAATGGGCAGACTAGGTGGGCCAAGCAGTCCTTATCTACCATCAAAGTCTATGTTTCTATGTTTCTATGACAGTACCTGAACTGCTAGGACCACTGACACAGACCAGCAGGACTAATTCATGTCCCGTCCGAGCAGCTTGAGATAGCCTAGACAGAACTTGCCTGAGAGCAGTACAAGCAGGGAAAAAGGGCTGATGAAGGTGGAAATGGTAGACACTTGGGAAAAGGATTTCCTATCCATCCAGAGGACTAAATTGTTCTTCAAGGCACTGAAAGGATAAGGCCTAAAAGAAAAACTTGAAACTCTGAAAATCCATCTGACAGAGGAAAAGACAAGCAGAAATGTTGTCTTCGATGTTACTCATTTCAAGACAGAATTGTCACAGTTTCAAAGGGAAACCCCATGAACTTGAATATACAGAGGTTTGTGTTCCATGGGAAAAAAGTCCGGTCCCTAGAAGGGTCTGGAAGTGAAACGGCCCCTTGTGGAATTCTTTGAAATGGTCTGAGAAATAATAGATTTCTCTTGCCTGACAGAAAAAGAATCCAAGTAACCACTAGATGTACTCCCAAAAAAGAGGCCTACTGACCTACTGTAGATAAAAAAATAAAAACCTTTATATTTTTACAGGAAACAAGTCACAAAGACCAAACTAGTTCCATGTACAAGATAGTAATGCCTGGATATGAACTAAATAATCCAGTCATAAGAGGAAAGAGGGTTGAAAAACTCAAGGCTCTTGTCCTTGTACCAAGGGGAAAAACCATTTCCATTAGGAAACTGAGGTTTTCTTGGTGCTAAAACCTTTTTTTTTTTTTTTTTAAGACGTTCCAGGCTTTGTTTGGCTATAGGGACTCTAGGAGAGCTAGCCTCTCAAGAACCAGGCCTTGAGGAGAAAAGACTGGGAGCAGAGAAAACACTACCCCTGTGCAAGAAAGGAAGTAGCTTGTGGAAACGAAAGCAGCCAGAAGGCTGTTTAACCAAAACATTTTTTATCAGAAAGTATCAAAGTTGTCCGGAGCCACCGGGATTGTGGTAGCTGATCCCTTAACTAGAAAGGTACTTAGGAAGCAAGGGATATATGGGAGAGAGAGAACACTTCTCTGACCAGTCTTGAGATAAGAAAGTCAGTTGGAAGGAATTCCAAGCTGGGGCCTGCAACAGGAAAAAGGAAAAAACTGGTGGTTCGGTCTGGAGGTGAAAATTCAGATCTGGACCTGACATTGCCCCCTGCATGATGTGGCTAGGACTTGTGTGCTGAGGGCTCACTTGTGGTGGCCCTGACTAATGCGGCTTAGAGGACCTGCCAAGGAGTCCACTTGCGGTGGCCCTGACTATGCCAAAGTATTGTCCTTGCCCAACAGATGGATGAGTGACTAAGACACCTCCAAAGAAGCCAGCTAAAGATCAAAACTTGTAGCTATTGAGGATAGATTGGAAGCCTTGTGTCCCAAATGCTCATTGATGTGATACAGGGCAGGAATATCATCCAGTCCTCTCTGAACTAAATGAACTCTGGACTGAAATAAAGCAGGCCTGGTAGAGATGCTCTGAGATTCCAGGGACTGATGAAAGAAGAACTCTCTCAGAAACCAAGACCCAATGATGGAACCCCCCGAAGGGAAGCGCCCACTGGAAAGAAGCCTTTGTACTGAAGATTTGAAGGGGAGAGGTGTGAAGTTCACTGTTTCCTTACACCAGTCCAGCTTGAAACAGGGTTTGGGCTTCACGAAAAATTCTGTTACTTGTAATCTGACCTAGAGGTCTAGCCCCTGGGACTCTAGTGACACAATTATGCACCATATACAGGGAACGAACTTCCCCTGACAAGAGATGAGCATTGTCCCTTAAGAGTTGCCGAAATTTAGATGGTTAGGGAACTTTTTTCTAATAGGTATAAAAAAATACCAAGTCTGTAGGAAATAACATGTCAGACTTAGGGCTTGAAAACCAAAGTCAAGGAGAACTGGCTAAGGATGGCCAAGCCTCTGGGAAGGGAAACCAGGGATTCCCTGTCTTCAGGTGAGAACTGGCAACCTACCCAGATACCTGAAGATTATCCTGAATTTTTACTCCATATCTGAGAACACCCTGGGGGCCTGGTAGCAGCCTGAGAAAACCCCTAGGCTAAAGAACTGAGGACATAGAATGTAACAAGAGAAACAAGAAATCCCCTACTTTTGCAAAAGAAAGACCTGAGTCAAGGCAGCCGATAATGATTTGCTGTTCCCTAATTTCCTTTAAAATTTAGGTAATAGTCTGGAAAAAAGAACCAACTCCCAAGGAGAAGGGAACCCATTTCATGACTTTGAACCTCACGAGGTTCTAGTGTTCTAGTTCCCACTGCTGACATGCTACTGGAGAAAAACAAAGAATGCAGCACTTGAGGTAAACTTTAGTTATTTATTTACTTATCATATATATATATATATATGGGATATGACATGGCCCGACTGAAGATATCATATTTATCTTCACGAGAGGCAAATGATATCTTGATGTCATTGGCCTCGAGTGAAGATAAATATGATATCTTCAGTCAGGCCATGTCATGTTCTGTTTATACAATATGTGTTTTGGGCCACATGTGATAGAATCTCTTCAAACACAGTTCTCAATACCCCCTCCAAGAGGCTCCAACACAAAAGATGAGCTACAGTATATGTTTTGGAAAAAAATTATTTGGTGGATTTTTGTAGTTTTAAAGAAATTTATCTGGTCGATCCTGCCATTATTTTTACATAAATAATCATTTAAATAAGGATTTAAAATGTGAGTGGTTGATCCTGTCCTTCAGAGTTTTGTTAGCCCACTAGTAGCCATATTGATAATTTCACTGTTTTCCTGAATTATTCCCCATCAAGATAACTGATGACATGTTTCATTAAAAAAATATAACTCTATCTCAACAGAGATTATTAGTTGAATGTTTTAAAACACTCTATCTGGTTCATCCGCCACACCGCACTCTGTTAGCAAAGAAGTCATTTTCCCCAGTATAATCTAGGCAGAAGAGACTCCACACCGCCTCCCAGACTTCAGAGAAGAATTCTATGACAGTGAAAAAATGTGACTTCTGGTCATGCAATTTCACAAGCCGCCGGATCAGGCTGAGTAGAGAGACTGAGCCAGGAGCTTTAGAGCAGCAGAGGAAGAGGAGTGTCTGCTGCTATAGCAACAGACACTCACGCTACCTTCTGCTTTCTCCGCTGCTGACTCGGCCCTCTCATTCTCGGTACAGTCGGCAGCTTTTTTGTGGAGAAATTCAGTTAAAATGAAGCAGAAGTCCACATTTTTTCTTACTTAGCTCATGGAAACCGCTTTACTATGAAGGTCTGGGAGCGAGTTATTGAGTCTCTCACTAGCGCCGTCACGCTACATTCTGGGGGAAAGTGGAACTCTGGGGAAAGTGAAACTCTTATTATGCCTGCCGGGCGCAAATGTAGCAGGATCAACCAGATAAGTGTTTTTAAAGCAGTATTTAGCTAAACAAATATGGCAGGAAAGTGAAAGTCTTACTACCGAAGAGCAGAGCGGCAGGGTCAACCAGATAAGTGTTGATATACAAATTGTGTTACTATTTAGAGATTGACATTATTTTAAATGTATGGCAGCAGATTAGCAGTACTATTAGCGCCGGTCACGCTACACTGGAGAACAAAAGTGAAAGTTGTGACTGTGAGAATGGCAGTTTCAGTATGATGTATAGGAGTGTGGAGATAACAGCATGACGTATAGGAACATTGAGATAACAATATCTTCACAGGGGAGCAGAGATATTACTTTTTATACAGTCATTTATCCCAAAACACGTATTGTATAAATATATATATACAGATCGATAGATATAAATATGTCAATATCTGCATACATTTATCTCCTTTTATTTATTTATTTTTACACCAACTGAAGAAGGGGTGAAAACTTGAACCAAGAAGAAAAGTAACTGAAGAGAAAGGGATTACCAGGAATGAAAAGAGCATTCCTGCTTAAACCCTTGGAAAACTTCACATTTGGAAATTTCCTAATGTGCTGGCATAGGGAAAAAAGGGTTAAAGGGAAAATAATTCCTAACCAAAGTCCCCCATATCCTGAGACTTCTTGGGAAGGAACGTTTATTTTTAACTGAGTACTAGGAGAGTTAAACTCATCCATACGTGCCAGTCAGTTTTAGTTTGCCATAAAGACCAACCAAAATTTGCACCAAAGCATAACCCAAAAGGCCGGAACTTTTCAGACAGGCAAGCCTGAGGGAAATGACCTATGCCAAGACTCCAGAAGCTGTAGCATTATGACTTAAGGCTATGAGAGCACAGCGCTATCATATGCCATTTGGGTATTTCAGCAAACCTCCTTGTGAATACTGCTCCAGAGCTGTTGCACTATGGCAAGGATAGGAAACATCAAATAACTCTTAATATATAATAGCGTATGTTACAAAGGTAGGGGGTATTACATAAAATTTCTCACACATGGTACAGTCAAACCCCGTTTATCCGACCCCCGAAATACTGAACCTCCCTATCTAGCGAACCCGACCTGTGTCCCCCAATATTACAGCTTCCCTGTCATGTTTCGCCTGTCAGTTCAACTTTGCTTCTCTGAATTGCAGTAATTGACATGTAAGCTGACCTCCTCGACCTGGTGAACACAGATGTCTCCTCAGCAGAAATTTAAATCCTTGCTGCTGACTTCCCTGATCCTCCCTATGCAGAAGAAGTGCTGATCACAATAAGAACCAGGCAAGGAACCCGACGATAATGAATCGGAGACAGAAGCGTCTCACATTTATTCTCAGTGTCTGGCGCTACACAGGGTTAATGCTGATCTCTCCTTCCCCTTCCCCCCTTACCTTGTTTTGGGATTTCAGTCTAGATCTGATTTGCAATCAGTTTTTCTGGTGGGGGGGGGCTATTCCCCCTGCAGCAACGGGCTCCTTTTTACATCGTCTCAGAGTCTGCCAACTCCATCACTGAGGCAGTGCAGCACCTGGAAAAATCATGCTACTCTGGAGTCTAAAGCAGCGCGCACCAACTCTCCCTGTGCCAACTCTCTCCACGTCTTGTGTGCTTCCTTAAAAAGCCAGACTACAGTACTGTATTTTGATCGTCTATACCAGAATCTCATTTATCCGACCCCCCGGTTATCCGACCATATCGTATGTCCCCCAAGCAGGTCGGATAAACGAGGTTGAACTGTATATGATTATCTAGAGTCTATCTCTGGAGGGAAAGTAGACAGTGGCACAAGACTGAGAAGCAGGCCACTGTTTGCACTAACTCTCTTTAATCTGAAAGTTTACAGATAAAAACAGTAGAACACTTACCGAGCTGGTATTTCCTCTGAATGCTTCTGTCAACCCCGAAAAAGAAGTAGGGGTTTCCAGAACTTACCTGTAGGTGTCTTCAGGGAGCTGTCAACTTCTTTGGAGGACAGCAACCACCAGATCTACAAAGTCATCGTCCTCCACTTCTTTATCGATGTTGTCCTGGAGGAAAAAGTCCAGGGAGTCCACCGGTTGAATATAAATGCCTCATTATAACATAACCTGAATCAACCTCAGGGTGACCGACTGGGATTAGTGGGCCCCGAGAGGAGTTCATGAAGGAAAATCCTCTCCTAAATTACTATTAGTAATAATAACAATAATATCCTTGGGCGTAAGGATTAACATGAGTGGAATACTCGGACCCAAAGGAACCGAGAAGACGCCCAGAAATATAAAGTCTGGAATAATTTTCAACCTCACAAAAAATTCAGTTGCAGAGGGCATAATTTTGTCAATCTCTGATGATTCCCTAAATCCTTCAGGAAGGAGGATCAGAGGAGATTAATCTCTATCTTTGTGCAGGGAAGAGGACACCCTGCCTATTTTCAAATTAAAGGCTTGGACAGAGAAACATTACTACAGAACCAGACTTGTAATAATAGAAGTCCCAAGGGGACTTGTCATTTCTTTTGTTTTAACTTGAGGTACCCTCCTCAGCGCTTTTAGAGGAGGGGGAGGTAAACTGAAAGTCAAGATAATAATAGGTAGGCCAAAGCTTAAACAAATCAAAATCACCTTTAAGAGATTTTATTTTACTGTATTTTTTTTTTCACAGAGGAAAAAACAGAACCACCTCCACATCTCTTGTCAACAAAGCCCACTGCACAGCAAACAAGAAAGTCTTACCCCAAAAGAGTGGGAATTACCCTTCAAATATCAATCAGTTTGAATTAACTAGAGAAAAAGGTTCCAGATTCGCATGAAAAGAATAGAAAATTGGCACACGTTAAAAAACAAATCAATGATTTTAGCTCAAAAGCATTAAAAAAATGATAAACACTAAAACTAACTAATTAAATAAAAGAAGCACAATTTATCGTGCACGTGGGTGAATTTTACTTCAGAAAAACCACTGAAGTGGGAAAAACACGGAAAAATCCTGCAACTGCGTGGAACCCAGCATGGATGCGGTAAAAATAGATAAAATTAAGAAAATGTACAAAATACCTTAAAAGCAGCATTCAAAAAGAAAGAAAACGGCAAAAGAAGATCTCTGAAAAGGAGTGCTCCAGGGCAGTGTTGCCAGTTAAGTGGAGAAAAAGTTCTGAGGTCCCTCAGGCTGACTGCAGGCAGCACTCTACTCTTACTGTATCCTGATTGGCCAATACCTTCCTCATTTGCATTGACTCCTCTCCTCTTCTCTGGGGTAGCTGAACCCAACTGGCAAACTGCATCTGTCAATAGATGCTAAAGAATTCCTGGGGTGAGAAAGTAGGGAATTTTTATGAAAATAGACCTCTCTCCTAGCATGCAGGATAAGATTCTCCCTCAGGAGCCAGGCTCCTGGGTGGGCCCCATTGACAATGTTAGAGCTAACAGAAAAGGAAATTACAGTAGGTATGAAGTTAATTTCTTCTTTCTGTAGTGCTCCACATTGTCAATGGGTAATCAAAACAACTGGGTTCTAAGAAGCAGTACCCAGACAAAAATCAGGAGGGGGGAGAATATTATCCCATACGCAAGATGCAGCAGAATTACTTGCAAACTGCTGCCTGCAACACTCTGTGACCAAAAGCTGCGTCAGCCAAACTCTGAAAATCCAATTTGTAATGTTTTGTGAAGGTGTGGATGGAAGACCACATAACTGCCTTGCATAGTTCTAAAACTGCGGCTTCACCTCTCTCCACCCAGGAAGTTGCCATTGGCTTGGTGGAGTGAGCCTTGATGAGAGCTGGAGGCCTATTCTTTTTTGCAACATAGGCCTTAGCAACACAGGCCTGCACCCACCTGGCTAAGTTGGGCTTAGAGGCTTTTTGTCCTTGTTTGGCTGCCCCAAAAAGAATAACTAGATTATCTGACTTACGAAAATCAGCCGTTTGTTTAAGGTAGATCCTAACTACCCATCACAGGTCTAGTTTGTGCAACTCCTTCTCCTTGGGGTGAGAAGGATGCGGGCAAAAGGATGGAAGGCAAATTTCCTTTCTTCACATGGAAAGCTGTGGGCACTTTAGGGATGAAGGACTGGACCGTCCTGAGTACCACTTCGTCCCTGTGCATAATAAGGTGTGGCTGTTTCTGAGTCAAGGCCTGATGTTCGCCCACTGTCCTGGCTGAACACATGGCCACTAAGAAACAGACCTTGTAGGAGAACACATCCAGTGACACAGATGATAGTGGCTCAAAAAGTTCTACACAGAGGATATTCAGAACCAAGTTAAAATCTCATGGAGGCACCAGGGATCGATACAGCGGTCGACTCCTGCCAACTGTGTTCAAAAAACAAATAACCTATTAGTTCCCAGGGGGATCCCCAAGAAAGCTTCAAGAGTGGAAACCTGGCCTCTCAGCATGCTCAATGCCAGCCCCTTTTCCACACCTTCCTGAAGAAAGTCCAGAATTTGAGAAATGGAGGCTTTTGAAGGCTTAAACCCTTTCCCTCTGGACCAAGAAGAAAATATGATCCAGACTCGAGTGTAAGCTGCCAAAGTAGAGGTCTTTCTAGTCGCCGTCAAGGTTTCAACTACTTTCATGGAGAAACCTAATTTTAGGAGTCTTCTCCTTTCAGGAGCCAGGCTGCGAGCTGTATTGCGCCTGGGTTTGGGTGGAAAATGTGGCCTTACAGCAGGAGGTCCCTTCATACTGGAAGGTGGAAGGGTACTTGCTGAGCTCGATTTACTAGATTGGAGAACCACAGTCTTCTTTGCCACTCCAGGGCTATCAGAAGAAAGTTTCCGCTTTTGTGTCTTATTTTTCTTAAGGCCATCTGAAGAAGAGGCAGTGGAGGAAAGGCATACGCTCTGTGGAAGGACCACACTTGAGTCAGAGCATCCACTGCCACTGGCTGTGGATATCGATACCAACTGAAGAACCTGTGGGTCTGAGCATTGTGGCTTGAAGCAAACAGATCTATTTGTAGTTTCCCAAACCGATTGTTCAGGAGTGAATACTTCTGGGTTCAACTGCCACTCTCTGGGGTGAACATTTTCACAACTTAGCCAGTCCGCCTTAATGTTCAATTTGCCTGCAAGATGTACTGCTGACAGATAGAGAAGATTCTCCTCCACTCATCTCAGGAGTTCAGAGGCCTTCCGAAGCATTTCTCTGCTTTTTGTGCCTCCTTGGAATTTTATGTACGCTACTGTGACAGCATTATCTGACCGCAATTTTACTGCAGTGTTCTTCAGTACAGACTGAAACTGAAGTAGAGCAAAGTGAACTGCCCTCATCTCCAGGACATTTATGTGGAAACGCTGTTCCTGTACTGACCAAATCCCCTGGGTGTGAAGATGATCCAGGACTTCTCCCCACCCATGAAGACTTACATCCGTCGTGAGGATCACTTCTGGCGGTAGTTCCAATGGAACCCCATTGCTGAGATTCTGCACATTCAGCTACCAACTCAGGGAGTGATGCAGCTGAGGGGTGAGGAGAATTCTGACTTGATATTCTTCTGATGACAGGTATTAGACCACCAGCAGCCCCGTCTGAAGGGACTGCATGTGGAAACGGGCCCATGGAACTAAGTCTATTGCTGCCACCATGAGGCCAAGAATCCACAGCAGACTGTGGGCAGATGCCGAGGACTGATTCCTGAGCCACCGTATCTCCGACACCAAGGTTTCCTCCCAGGAGGGTGACATAAACACCCTCTTTACTTTCATGCCGAAGACTGGCCCCAGGTGCTCCAAGGGCTGAGATGATTCAAGGGAGCTCTTCTCCCTGTTCACTATCCAGCCATGTGATTCCAGGATCCCCAGGGTCCTGAATACTGACCTCCTTGCTAGATGCAAGGTCAGTGCCTGAATCAGCAGATCGTCCAGATAGGGTAGACATGATGTTCCTCCTGTCATAGCTGAGCCACCAGAACTATCAATCCCTTCGAGAAAACTTGAGGGGCTGTTGCAAGGCCAAACAGAAGTGCTCGAGCTGAAATGTTGGCTCAGTATCGCAAATCTGAGGTACTTCTGGTGGGACATATGGATGGGGATGTGAAGGCAAGCATCTGTCAGGTCTATTGAGGCTAAGAAGTCCCCCGACTGAACAACCCAGGTTATCTACCTTAGAGAGTCCATCTTGAACATCTTATGGTGAACAAACTTGTTCAGATGCTTCAGACCCAGAATAGGCCTGAAACCCACAGACTTCTTGGGAACAGATGGAATAGAACCCCTGACCCTGCTTGTTTGGAAGAACTGGCACAATGGGCCAGAGTGTCCAACACTGCCTGGTGTTTTGTCACTTGCTTTGAAACTGGGGACGGCAGAAAATATCCCATTGAGGGAACTTGAAAATTCTATGGCATAGCCCGGTTGAAGGATTTCCAGAACCCAGGCATCTGACGTTGTTTGGGCTCATCTTGCAAGAAACTCCTGGAGTGTTCTACCAAGGGAAGGGGGGGGCAGTGATGTACCCATTTACCTTCATTGTGAGGTACCAGGCTTTTGTACTGGTCCTCCTCCATGGCACCTGGGAAAGGCCCCTCTATTGCCATAACCCCTGTTGCCTGAGTAGGCACCTCTGTTTCTTAGGTTACCAAAGTTTCAAAAGGGATGGAACCCCCTTCAGGACTGCCTGCACCAGCCCTCACCTTGACCCCATTAGGGTGCTGTCACCTTGCGCTGTTGTTTAGACACTGGAAGGTGGCCCTTCTTATCCTGCACATCCTCCAAGATAGGCTCCAGACCAGAAACAAATAAGCCTCCTTCAAATGGAAGGCTAAACAGCTTCATCTTTGAAGTCTGATCAGCAGATCAATGTCTGAGCCACATGCCCCTCATGGCCAATGCAATGTGGTACGCAAAGCAGACTGACATGCGTAAATTGTCAACTGAAGAATCATCAAGAAGGGTGGATGCCATGGCCACTAACTGCAAAATGTTGCACCTTCCGAATCAGGTGGAACAAAATTGGTCAGTGTAGTGACCCACTCTGGCAACAATAAATGAAGCACAGGAGGTATGATTGTTTGTGCTGGTAGAGGCGAAATCCCTCCTGCATGCAGTATCCACCCGCTTGTCATGTGAATCCACTAGTGCCAGAGCATATTCAGTTGGAATGGTGTTGTGTTTATAGAATTATAAACTGCCTTGTCTGCCAGAGGGAGAGATTCCCACTTGAGACCTTTCCCTTAAAAAAGGATGATTTCTAGTTTTTGGTTTGGGAAGATTTTTTCTCTGATCCACACCTGCCCATTCTTGCTCAATAATTTGGTCACAATAAATAAATCCTGGGAAACATTGTGAAGCAGAGGAGGATGCAGACAGAATTGGATTAACATTCACCATCTTCACGGACTGCTCCTCCTTAAGCTGTAAGGATCTACAAGCCTCAGCTATCAAAAAGGACAAGGACTTATTATCAAATAGGGGTGGAATCAGAATCCTTGACTTGGGTTCTGTCCACTCCCCTTCCTGTACCTGCTGTTTGGAGGGACGTCATCCTCATTTGAGAGTAATTTATTTAGGTCAGAAGTTTCCCCAAGATCCCTGAAATCCTCATCCTGGCCTTCTAAGATGTCAGTGTCTGGGTCTGCCTGCACATCTGTTTCCGCAGCCTGTTCTTGCTGCGTTGCACCTGGACATGCCTGGATGTGCCCCCCCCAACCTGAGGGGTCCAGTCTGGGGTTGGGTTTATCTGCTGGGATGTTCTGCAGGACATTGGGGCTCAGAAGCTCACTGAGGAGCAAGAAGAAAGATTTTCACAATTCTGCTTTGCCGCTGCCAAGAGATGGACCAGGTGCCCCCCTCCCCAGCTTGAAGAACCGTCTGGGGGGAAGCATGAGAGAAATATTATGCTGAGCAACACAATGAGGGCAATAGGTGCCCATGGGGGAGGGCCTCATCACCCTTTTGCAGGTCTTACATTGTTTCATAATTAATGGTCTCTGATGAGCCATGGTGCCATTAAGAGAAAAATTGTGACAGAAAAAAAACAGGTTTAAATGTGTTAGTGTTTGTTTGCTATCAATCAGCCAAACCAACAGCCAGATTGAACCAGTGCACTCAAAAAACACTACACTGAATTCCGGCCTGCCAGCGCAGGGGCAGGGTGCCTGTCTGTGATGCCGACAGCCCAGGCTTAGGAACGGACCTGGAATGTCGAAGGGCCAGCTGGGGGGAGAAGGACTGAGCATCCTAGGGACTGCTCTCTTTCTCCAGGAGGGAGGGGGTACAATGTCCAGCACAACACAGACCCCTGGTGGAGGCTGGGGATACCTCCATGCCAGTGCCGTTATTTGTGGGGGGCGGACACAGGATGTCATTGTATGTCCCCGCCCCTCGGGAAAAAAACTAGTGTACAAAATAGCGGCCACCATCTCTGACGCCCCACTCACCCTGGCCCCGACTGTACGCCGTGGCACTTCTGGGGACCTGACCTATCCTGTTGTCCACTATGGCCAGCTGACTCCACTCCCTGCCCTGCCTTGGGGGGTAAGCCAAGGAGGCACTGCTGGAGGGCACCCCTTCCGGCACCTTTGTCCCGTCATCGCGGAGATCATACTGGTGCGGTGGCCCCATCCTGGAGGCAATCCAGGAGGTATTGGGTACAGGAAGGTAAGTCCCAGAGTGTGAGGAGGAGGCTGAGGGTTAGCAGGGGCTAAACTAAAAGGCGGCCTGCTAAAAAAAAATAAAAAAGCTAAACTGAGTGTGTAAGTGCCTACTAGCGTGCTGGAGTGTTAGCATGCTTAGCCGCACTTGGCAATACATTCTCAATGGCAATAAAGGATCAAAGAATGCATTTAGCATGGCGATGCACATCACACTGCGGTGTGTGTGCTCTAGACATTGGTGGAAGCCCAGTTGATGAAGGAGTGCACACCCAGCCCTAATGGTGGCTGCGCAAACAGGAAAAATGGAGGTTGAGGTGGAAAATCACCAAAACACCTCAGAATTACACCAAAATCACAAAATACCTGTAAAACACTGCCAAATACAAAACCTCAAGCTAGTGTGGGGGGGGGGTGCAATGGGAACTGATGCCAAAGTCGAGTGACCCCAGAGATTCAACACTCCAAATAAATAAATGTGTACCTATCTGTGGCCCCTTTTTCTTTTTTTTTTAAATGGAGAACATTAAAACACTCTAGCAAGGCAGAAGTGGCTCCCAATCCACACAAGGAATGAGAAAAAAGACAGGTTATTCAATTTTAAAGCCACATCTTAACAGGCACAATTTAAATTTAGGGGTGCTCCCTGAAACAGGCAGCCCCAACCTGCAGAACAGAATTGCTGCCCCAGCTGAAGTCTTGAAATCATTTTTTTTTTGTAAAATCTTTTTATTGGTAGTAACCAAAACTGTACATAACAACAAGAAACAATAGGTACTAGGCATGTACATCTCGAAACCTGAAATTCTTGAGAGAAGAGAAAAGTAGCTCTGTCCCCTTTGAATGGCATAGCTTAACTGGGGACTTGCTGCTGCATGGAATGTGCACCACATTCTAAAGCTTGGGCTGTGCCATTCCCCTGGTAGGGGTGCACTATACCCAGTTGTTTTGATTGCCCATTGACAATGTTGAGTGCTACAAAAACAGCATTCTATTTTGCATCTTTCATACACAGTGTATCCTAAGCAACAATCCTTGAACAGTCCACAGTTGCCAAAAGGCACACTAAGAAAAGTAGCACATAGAAACATAGACTTTGACAGCAGATAAGGACCACTTGACCCACCCAGTCTCCCCATTTCCCTTCCTATTGGATAAGCTGCAGACTCTAGTTAACCAACAGCCTACTTCCTGCAACCCCCCACTACAATTTTCTTACGTCTGTCCCATGCATGTTTAAATTCTCTCACTGTTTCAGACCCAACAACCTCCCCAGGAAGGCGGTTCCATGCATCCACCACTCTCTTCATGAAAAAAATTTCCTCACATTACCCCTGAGCCATCCCCCCTCTATCTTTAAATTGTGCCCCCTTGTTCTTACACATCACTTTTTCTGAAAAATGCTACCCTCTTGGACTTTGTTGATTCCCTTGAGGTACTTAAAAGTTTCTATCATGTCCCCTGTCCCTCCTTTCATCAAGGGTAGACATATTAAGCTCTCTCAGTCTCTCTTCATATGGTTTCTGATGCAGACCCTGCACCATTTTAGTTGCCCTCCTCTGGACTGCTTCCATCCTGTCTATGTCCTTGCATAGATGGGGTCTCCAAAACTGCACACAGTATTCCAGATGGGGTCTCACCAACTGTCTGTACAGAGGGATAACCACTTCCCTTTTTCTACTTGTAATGCCCCTTCCTATGCTTTCCAGTGTCCCTCTGGCTCTCCTTACTGACTTCTCACATTGCTTACCCACCTTTAAGTCATTTGATATGACTACCCCAAGTCCCTTTCCATTTCTGTTGTTGTTAGTACCTCCACTGCTATTGTGTACTCTTGTCTTGGGTTTTTGTTTCCCAGGTGCATTACTTTGCACTTCTTTGCATTGAATCTAAATTGCCATATGTCTGACCATTCCTCCAACCTTGACAAGTCCCTTGTCATCCTTTCTACCCCCCTTGTGTATCAACTCTATTACAGATCTTTGTGTCATCTGCAAAGAGGCATACCTTTCCCTCCAGACCCTCTGCAATGTCACCTATAAAGATGTTAAAGAGGACTGGACCCAGTACTGAGGTACTCCACTAGTAATCCCCCTTTCTTTGGAATGTGTTCCATTCACTATTACCTTCTGTGTCCTGTTGTGCAGCCAGTTTGCTACCCAGGCTACCACACTGGAACCCACTCCCAGGCTGGCTAACTTGATTATTAGTCTTTTGTGCTGGACTGTGTCAAATGCCTTGCTAAAGTCTAGGTAGGCCATATCCACAGCCCCTCCCTGGTCTATTACTTTGGTCACCCAGTCAAAGAAATCAATTAGATTCATCAGACATGAGCTTCCTGCTGTAAATCCATGCTGCTTTGGGTCCTGTGCCCCGCTGGCCTCTAGGTATTCAATAATTCTTTCTTTCAGAAGTGATTCCATCATTTTCCCTACCACTGAGGTCAAACTTACAGGTCTGTAGTTTCTTGCTTCTGCCTTGCTCCTACTTTTGTGAAGGGGAATCACATCTGCCCTCCTCCAGTCCTCAGGTACCACCACATCCTCCCATGATTTGTTAAAAAGTGTGGTCAGTGGTGTCATAGGTCCTCCCTTAGTTCTTTTAGGACTCTGGGTGAATCTCAATAGGCCCCATTGCTTTGTCCACCTTGAGTTTTAAGAGTTCTTTCAGGACTCTTTCTTCTGTAAATGGACTGGTGTCAACCCCCTACCCAGAGTGCTTCTATTGTCTGGTTTAGGTAACTCCTCCTCATCTTCTTTTGTGAATACTGAGCAAAAGTATTCATTCAGTATCTCTGTCTTTCACTGTCTCCTCTGCCCACCTCCCCTCTCCTTTATTAATCTTCACTATTCCTCCCTTAACCTTTCTATGCTCCCTAATGTACCTATAAAAGGTTTTATCCCCCTTCTTAACTGAGTTGGCTATTTTTTCCTCAGTTTGGGCCTTTGCTATTCTGACTGCCTTCCCCACTTCTTTCTGCTTTAATTGATTCAGTTCCCTGTCGTGCTCCTTCTATGATTCCTTATACTTTCTGAAAGCAGCCTTTTTCTCCTTAACCTTCCCTGCCACCTCTTTTGAGAACCATAGTGTTTTTTTACTCCGCTTTGTTTTCTTTATTTGTCCCACACAAAGGCTTATTGCCTCTATGATAGCAGTTTTGATTTTTCTCCATTGTTCTTCCACCCCTCCTTTTTGGCCATTTGGTAGTGCATTCCTCAGGTATTCACCCATTTTGCCAAAGTCGGCCCTTCTAAAGTCCAGTATCCCTGTTTTTGTATGGCTTGTCACCATGGTTGTGCTTATTGTGAAGCACACTGTGCAGTGGTCACTTGTTCCCAGATGTCTACTGACTTCTAAATTTGTGATCCTCTCTCCATTTGAGAGTACCAGGTCTAGTATTGCTTCCTCCCGAGTGGGTTCCAACACTAGCTGTCTAATGCCTGCCCCCTGCAGGGCATCGAGAATGACCCTGTTCTTGGATGTGGCTGCAGTACATGTCATCCAGTTAACATCTGGCATATTCAGGTCTCCCATCAATAGTAGTACGAACAAGGGAGGGAGGTTAAGGAAAAGTACATAGAAAGGAAAAGTGAGATGGAGGAGGTTAAGCACAGGGCGATTAAATGACTTGCTTAAAGTGACACAGTAAGTAGTGGAATTCAAGCGTGTGTCTGTGAAATCATTGTTTCTGTGTTCTAACCATCAGGTTGCACTACCCATACCTTTTGTCCTTCCTACCAATTACATAGAATTCATTTTTTATTTTCCATAATTAACTTTCATTAATTTCTTCTGTAATCTTGTTCAAATCTACTGAAATGAAGACATTTGTAGTAAAAAACGTTGCTCAATCTGTATCTTGTTGTCCTACGTACTTTGAATCTGTATTTCCTGTACTCTCCCGGGTCATACCTAAAAATAGGCAATTGTCTTGTCTAGTGTACTTACCTGGTCAACAAAAGCTAAATAAATAAATAAGGTTCTTGTTACTGTAAGGAACTACTGCATAACCATGAAGACAAATTATTTTGCACTGATTTATTTATTTGGACAGCCCTGGTCAAGATTTGGTGAGGGATGGGCCTCATATCTTTTTTGGTGATCTTAAAGCTGTCTTCAGGATGTGATGCAGTAAATGTGATTGATAGACTGCGGGTGAACTTGGGGATGACTGGCCCTGTACATACATGGTTTCAGTCATTCCTTTCAGGATGGCAGCAGTCAGTTGCAATGGGGATTTTCTGGATGTGGACGACTGGCCCAAGCTGTAGTGTGCCCCAGGGATATCCTGTCTCCAGTGCCATTTTTTCCAGATACATGCTTTTGCTGGGGGTGATCATTACAAAATACAGAGTCAGGCATTGCTATGCAGTTGACAACCAGCTGTATCTTTCCTTTGCACCTAAGTAGAGCTTGTCCGTACTTATGCTGTAACATTTATCATCGACAGTCAGTAACTGGATAGCTGCCAACTGGCCCACTCTTACCAGAGAAATGGAGCTGTTACTAGTGGGTTCAGATAGATGGGTCTCTACACATAGGTGTAACTTCAACCCCCACCCCCATCCTTCATGGGGTTCAGCTTGAGGCAATACAGGTGGTTTGCAGTCCGGGAGTAATCTTCACTGAAAGGCTAAAATTGGAATCAGACTGAAACAGGAAAATCGAGATCAGCAGTATCTCAAATAAACCACTCTCTTACCTAAGAAATAAGGGATACATAACAGGGACCTGTGGCTGTGGAATACATGATTTATTTTCACAAGAGCTGTTTGCCCTTGGGTAACCTCACGAGTGGCTTAACCCACGAGTGATGTGCTCAAGATCAAACAGCTCGAGTGAAAACAAACCGTGTATTCTACAAGGTCCCTGTTACATATTCCATTTATGCAACAGAGATCCTTTAGGATAGTGCAGGGAGTTTTACTAACATACTAACATACTATTTGCCAGCAGATTAGGCCTTACGGTCTATTGAGTCTGCTCAAACCTTAGATCCTTAGTTGGGTGCCGAGGCCCTCCCATCCCTTGTGCTCCAGAAACCCCTATCATCCATCCCCACCCCTGGGACAGGCATCATCTGATACATCCACTTTCTGTGTCTGTCCCACCTCTCTTGAAGCCCTCCCACTGTGGATCTCTGAACAGCTCGCCAGGCAGTGCATTCCAAGGGTCCACCACCCTCTCAGTGAAAACCTCCTCTTTCCCCTCACCCTTCCACCTTCCAACTTCAATCCATGCCTCTGGTGATACCTCCTGCTTTAGTCTAAAGATCCTCCCATGTTTACCCTATTTATTCCCTTGAGGTACTTGAAGACCTAAATCATGTCCCCTGTCTCTCCTCTCTCCAATGAAAACAGGCAGAGCTCCTCAAGTCTGTCCTCATACGCCAAACCTCTAGCCCTCGTGATCATCTTAGTTGCTCCTCCTGTACCCTCTCCAGGAGCTGTATGTCCCTCTTCAAGTGTGGTCTCCAATACTGTATACAGTACTCAAGGTGTGGTCTAACTAGTCCATTGTACAGTGGCAGAATCACTTCCTTGCTCCTAGAGGTGATCCCCCTTACGATGCATCCCAACATCCTGTTTGCCCTATAGCCGCTCACCTGCACTGCTCAGAGTTATTCATACATGCATCCACCATGACCCCTAGGTCTTTTTCCCTATTGAGGCCTCCAGCGCCTCCTCTCCCAGGGTGTACCTGTGTTTAGAGTTTCTACCAAGATGCAACACCTTGCACTTGGTGATATTGAAATTTAATTTCATGTGTGAGCCCAGCTTTCCAGGGTGTCCAGGTCCCTTGCAGGCCAACCTCCGCCTTTCTCCTCAACTACTGCTCCCATCTTGGAGTCATCCACGAAGAGACTCATTTCACACCCTATACCCTCCCTGATGTCCGATATGTATGCATTAAACAGGATCGACCCAGGACCGAGCTCCCAGGTACCCCACTACCAACTCTCTAGGGTTTGAGAGCTCCCCCACAGACCACTACTCTCTGGATGCGCTCCAGCTAGCCAGTTTTCAATCCATCTGACCATCAAAGGACCTACTCCTAACCCCATCAGTTTCTCCACCAGACCATTGTGGGACAGAGTCAACGCCTGCTGAAGTCCAAGAATAATACATCCACAGGCTTTCCCTGTCCAGTTCTGATGTTACCCATTCAGAGAACTCCACAAGGTTGGTTTGACATGATCTACCTGGCACAAACCCATGTTGCTGACTATCCAGACCTCCCACCTCCTCCAAGTACACCCCCAATCGTTCCTTTAGTATACTCTCCATTAATTTTCCCACCACCGAGGTCAAACTGATGGGTCTATAGTTACCTGGTATTTCCCTCGACCCCCCTTTATGGATTGGCACCACATGTGCCTCTCGCCAATCCCTAGGTACCCTCCCTGTCTCAAGTGACCTGTTGAAGAGCTCTGCCAGGGGTGTAGCCAGTGTGTCCACCAATTCCCATAGTACTCTCGGATGAATGCCATCCGGCCCAGGAGATTTGTCTTTCTTTAGAGCCTTGAGGGCTAACCACATCCTTTTGGTGGAGATAGCATCATCCGTCCCCTCCACCTTACTGGCCTTTTTATCCTTATCCAGATGTGACACCCTTGGGGTACCTCTCCTTCCCTCTTGCTCCATTTCTGTTGCTCCCCTGATCCCACTTACTGCTGCCTCTATCCCCTTCGTGCCTTGCTTTATAGATATCCCATCCCCCTCCCTAGTGAACACAGAGGCAAAGTACTCGTTAAATACCTCTGCGTGGTCCCTCGCCTCTTCCACCCACCCTCCTTCTGATCTCAATCTGCTGAGATGGCCCTTAGTTATTCTCCACTCCCCAATGTACCGGAAGAACCCCTTTTCCCCTCCATGTATCCCCTGTGCCAGCTGCTGCTCTTTACTGGACTTTGCTCCCCTCACCATACGGGTGACTTTTCTAGATGCAAGATGGTACATTTCCTTATCCTTATCCCCTCTTGTTATTTTATATTTTTTGTAGGCCGCCTTCTTTTTCTCTGACTGCTACCTGTACCTCACTGGACCACCAGCATGGTTTATGTGACCTTGCTCCTTACGTTTCAACTTAAGCGCAGATCCGCTGCCTCATGAAGTCCCTGTTTTATGACCTCCCATCTCCTTTCCACACTTGTCATTGATGTAATCCTTTAAATGATCCTTAAGAATATTTCCCATGCCCACAAAGTCTGCTCCCGAAGTCCACTTCCAGTGTCCTAGATCTCACCCTCCCTCCCCCCATGCTTATTTGAAACCAGACAGTATTGTGGTCGCTCTCAGTCAGGGGGTCCTGTACAACCATGTCCCTTACCAGATCCCCATCTGCCAGAACCACATCCAGGACATGCCCCTCCCTTGTGGGCTCCATCACATGCTGTGTTAAGAACACATCCTGGAAGCCGTCCAGCAGCCTCTGCTCCTTGGCCACCTTAGAGGACATGGTTCCCCAGTTTGTACCTGGCTTATTAAGGTCCCCCATCAACACCACTCCTTCCCCTTTTGGTCCACACTGGGCAATGATGTTGTCCAACAAACCATCCTCTAGAACATCACTCATCCCGGGGGGCCTATATACTACACCCAGCTTGACCTTATCTCCTGCTGGGGATTGTAAGGTGATCCATAAGGCCTCCACGTTTCCCTCTGCCTCTTCTACCCTAGCAATTTCTATGTTATCTCTAATGAACATAGCCACTCCACCCCCTCTGCCCTCCTTTCAATCCTTCCTAAGCATAGTGTACCCCTGTAAGTTTAGGTCCCAGTCATGGTTTTTGTTGGCCCACGTCTCCGTGACCGCCGCCACATCCACCCTTCCCCCCCAGACAGCATGGCCTGGAACTCTGGCAACTTGTTTCCCAAGCTCCTGGCATTTACTAACACCAACCCCACCCTTATCCTGATCCTCTTTGTCAAACCCACCCAGATTCCTTATACTTCCATCCTCCTCTGCTCTCCTGAAGCCTCCACCCCAGTCTGTTTCCCCCTCCCCCTTGGGCTTGAAGGCTACTCCCTCATCTGGAGGAGGGCTCTGGTCAGCCCTCCCTTATCCCTTCCCTCACAAGTTTAAACCCCACCTTTCTTGAATGTAGTCAGCCATCCCTGTTTAAGGACTTCCTTCCCTAATGGGGCAAGATGAAGCCTGTCCTTGGCATATAGTCCCTTATCCTCCCAAACTCCATTCCAGTTCCCTAACACCCCCAACCTACTCTCTTCACCCCACTTCCTGAGCCAGTCATTAACCTCTGTGAGCTTCATTTTTTTCTCCACTGAGGCCTTTGGTACTGGCAATATCTCCGAAAAGGAAATGTTGCATTCATTATCCCGACAGACTCTGGCAAGTTCTTGGAACCTTGCTTGGATTTCCAAAACGCTATTTCCCTCTAGATCGTTAGTTCCCAAATGCACCAGGAAATCTGGTTTCCCTCCACATTCCCTAACCATTTCATACACCATGAACTTTGCTCTGTGCACTGTCAGCCCAGAGATACTCACTACCTTCACCTGGCTATGGCATCCACCCCCCTGTCCCTCCCACTGGATACCCCTAATCATCGAGTCTCCCAATAACAGAACCTTAACACCGCCATCATCCTTATGGTTACCTCCACTATGCCCTCTCAGCCCCTTCCCCTTTATTCATGATCTCAATTCGTGGAGTCTTCCTGCCTTATTAGAGACCCCTTGTCACCCTCCCCTTCTGCCTCCCTCGTTATTTTGCCCACTTAACTCAAACCCCTCTGAATAGGTGTCCTCTTTAACCCTCTCTTATCTGAACCATTTATCCTGGCCCTGATGGTTTCCCCTTCCCCACACCGCCATTCTCCCCCCTTGTAATAGTACCCCTGCCTCCAGAGGCTCTCTGTGGGTCCCCTTTAGCTAAAATTGTTTTAAATTGTTTATTTAATTTTTAATGTAAACTTACATGGACTTTTTGTGGTTTTCCCAGCGTAGCTCCGCTTAGCATAGTGGTTGCTAAGCAGTTGCTATGGGCGCCTCAACTTTACACTATGGCCAGTACATAATGAAAAAGTTTGATGCATAATTATTGTATAATTAATGGGTCTCCCCTTTTGCCATAGAGAGACCGTGGCATAATTTGCCGTTCTAAAGGAGTGTTTATAACGGCAAACATGTGCACGGTTCTCCTTCTTCTGTGCATGCGTCCTGCAGCATCTCCCTTCTTGGCTAGCCGCCTCCTTCTGGTCTGTAGCCCAGCCGCCAACCCAACACGGCGGCAAGTAGAGTTAAATATATAAAAAACAAGAACTTCTGCTTTTACAGATATGGGGATACCAAAATATTTAAAAACAAAAAAACGTGAAACCGCTGAAAATGAAACCTGCCAACCGGATCTAAAAAAACTATACCGGAGCGTGGCCACTGAAACTGCTGCTATTTTATATAATTGCTGTGGCCAAAAGGAGACCCAGCAATTAGATAAAAAATAAATAACGGATAGTGTGTGTAAACTCAAAGTCTTACACACCCATCGGGTTAGATGCTTTAAGAAACCCTGAGCTTCACTCTCGGGGTTTATGTAGCATGTAACCCCTCGGGTGTATGTAAATTCTTGTTAAACACACCACCCCATACTTTATTCTATATGTTTTACTTTTCTTGGGGTGCATTTGTTAGTCATAAAAGTGAATAAAAATGGAATTTTCTGCAATTGTTGCCGATCTTAAAAAAATCTAAAAGGTATCTCTAAATGAAACGTCTCTCATTTTGTTTATATATTTATGCTAAACAACTTTTGTGCTTGAAGTACCATGCTATCACTTTTCATTTTAAAGTTATTTGCATTTGTTTGTCAAAAAAGTGCAAAATAATTTGTCTGCTGTTTTTTGCTAATTATAAAAAAAAACAACTAAAAGGTAGCTATAAATGAAACATCACTCATTTTGTAGATATTGTTGTGCTGGACAAACTTCATGCTCACAATACCATGCTATCATTGTTCATTTTAAAGTTATTTGCATTTGTCGAAAAAATTAAAACAAAAATTGAATTTTCTGCTGTTTGTTGCTAATTATAAAAAATCTAAAAGGTATCCATAAATGAAACACCACTCATTTTGTAGACATTTTTGTGCTGAACAACTTTTATGCTCACAGTATCATGCTATTTCTTTTTTTCATTTTAAAATTATTCACATTTGAATATGGTTAGCACTGCTACTGTGGCAGAACATTCTAAATTAGTTCAAAGTACTTGTGCTGGACCTACTGACGTAACAACTGTGTGGCTAAATCGACTGATGACATAGCAAATGTGTACATAAATCCTGATGATGTAGCTACTATGTACGTAAATGAAATTTACGTACACAGTAGCTCAAATATCAGAATTTATGTAATGGATATTTTGTCCACACCTGTTGCATAAATTTATAAACTAGAAAAAGCTGAGCCAAGACCCTACTGAACTTTAGGTTCCAAAGATTCAAAATTACAGTGGTCAAGGGACTGTCATATACAGAGCTCCTTACACTTGGAATAATCTACCAAACTAGGCAAAATACTTTCAACAAATTAAAAAAAAAACATTGGGCAGCAGATTTAAACATTTTGCGTGGTGCAGACTGAGTTTGTGCATTGCAGATTGTGTTAGGGATTGCTGAGTTGGCAGTCTGTGAGCCAAGCCTAATACTGGAAGCAGCAGTCTATGAGAAAAAGGTTTTTGTGATTGCACAAATGCAGGCCTGGACCACATGCTAATGAGCGGCAGAGACCTAAATATGAGTCTCAGAGGTATATTTATACACCTAGCAAACACAGGTACTGCCATTTCCGCTCTCAGCAAAAAAACCTGCTTTAACAACGTGTAAAACAACTTTGGATGCCTGTAAGCACTATAAAAATGGCCTGTAACGAGTAGTATATCACAGCATGCAAAAAGACAGCTTTAGACAGAGGAAGTACATATTTAGGAGCACAGCTATGTCACTTTTCATTGTTGTGGTATTGTTATTGTAATAGCTGCTGCTCATACCAGGATAGCCACAGGTGTTATGCAATATGTCATTTTCATATTGGGAGGGCTTTAAGCCTGAGGTTCGATGGGCAGAGCAACAACGTCACTCCCCCATTGGGCTTAAAAGGTCACTCATCCTGGACCCCTCCAGGATTAATTTTTCATTGCAGCCGGAGGCCACATTGGATGCGCGGTCGGTTGCAACTTCCCCTGCTCTGTTCTCTGTTTGTTTGGCCTCCAGCTGCTCTCACTCGCCTCCACAGCTTGTCCATCTCCCCCCTTTCTCTCCTGGGATCCTTCCCGTGTTTTCTCATCAAGCAATCTGCCTGCTACTCACTCCACCTCCTCATCTCTCTGTTTTTTCTCCCACCCTTCCCCGTACCTCGCTTGCCTCCTCTAGTGGGCCTCTTGGCCCTGACTGTCCCTCCTTCCTGGCATCCTTCGCAATCAGCGCAGAAACAAAACCCTACTGTTCCATGGTGCTCTATCATGCCCAGCTTCCAATGCCGGTGCTTGCAGGGCATTCTTCTCCAGCTTTGGCTGCCCCTTGCGTGGCTTCCTGTTGTTGCCCTGCAGCTCACTTCGGCGGAGCGCTGCACCCAGTTCCTGGCTAGCTCCCTCCCTCCTTCTGGATGCCTCCTCTGCTCCAGTCCTTGTTGCGGACCTGTCCAACCTCACTTGCCCACCACTTCTCCTGGCAGTAGCGGACCCATACTTTTGCCCCGGCTCTTCTTTCTGAGTACAGCAGCACCTCACCTGTGTGCTCCACCGAGGGTGCGCCCCGCACCGGACACCCCACTCTGCTATCAGTGCCTTGTATGGGGTGGTTTGGCAGTCTCGCATACCTGTGCATGCTTGTGCACCTTCGGGATGTCGCTGCATTCCACTCCTTCTACCCTATCTCATGTGTTGCCATGCCCTTACTTCTTCACTGTACTACGAGCTCCTGCAGATTACCACCTACCATCTTTATACTCTGCTTGGTGTGTGGCACCGGTGTTCTGTTGCTTGCTGTCTCTGGCTGTTGGGATGTCCGAGTTGTAGGACTCTTAATTTGGGCAGCTTTGTCTTTCTGCTTCATTTGCAGCTGCTCAGAGGCCTGTTGATTTCGTTGAGTTTCTGAGAACCGGTTCACCAGTTCTACTTCTCTGCAGACTATCCTCCTATCTATAGCCATACCTTTTCTTGTCTACTCCTCACAATTGCTTATTGAACATTCTTACTGTTATCCCATATCTGCCCTCATCTATATAGTCTGACTTTCTTTCAGCTAACTCTAAGCATTTTTTTTTTTCAGATGTCACCATTTTCTCAGACTGACTGTTAAGGGGACACTGTCTCCCCTTGTGGCCTCTTTATGTCCCTAGGTTAATTACCTGTGCTGCTCAGTGGTGCGCTGTGTCATACCACCTTGGGTTTCTCTACCTTGGTTTTCTATGGCCTTCACATGTGCCCCTCCTCGGGCATCCCTATCATTAGCCCTCTCCGGTCCCTGATGCCTCGCCTTGACATGCTCATCTATTTCATTTCGCTCACTCAGTAATGCCTCAGCTGACTCCATCTGGCCAGCAATCGATATTTCTTTTTCGTGGATCCGCAGCCCTCCTGCTGCATGTATCAGGTTCCTGACACTGGTCCTCATTACTCTTTTTTTATCGCATCAAACCTCCACTCTTTGCTTCCATCCATCCTCAGCTGTCACGGATTCACTCCAATCTTGGCTCCATCTCTCATCATACCTTTTTTGTATTGGCCATTATGGCTTCACTTCACTCATGGCTTCACTCCTCATCATCCATCATCCAGTTTTGCTTGAGTCTGCCTCCTTTTGAGGAGCCTACTTACTCCAACTACCTTCATACCAGTTCATTTCAAGTTCATTCCTGTCTCCTCCTCTTCCAATTCCATACTGACCATCCAGGATTTACTCCACTCAAGGCCTGCAGATGATATTTTCATCGAACAATGGCTCTCATGCCACATTTCTAAAGTTCCTGACTTTGGTCATCATTTGGGCATACCTACCCTGTATCATATGCCACCTCATCGAACCATGCCAGTTTTGGCTACTTCACCATGACTTTCCTGTGCCTTGCTTCCTTACCTCTAGGTTTATCTATTTATCACTTACTTGAGCACTCCTATCATTGAATCCTATGCTACCTCTTCGACCCCAACCTCAGGGTCTACTCATTCACATCCCATATTCAAACATGCCTTATCGGCCTCAGGGTCCACTCACTTTCATCACTCAATCAAGCCAGTCTGCATTATCCTCGGTCTTCTAGTGAGCACCTCCAGATGCCCCTTGCTCCTCTGCCTTCTACATGTCTCAGCTCCTTCCCATCACCAACTCACGCATAGCCCTCTCGGGTCCCTGCTGCCTCATGTTCCCTCTTCCATCTGTGCTTTCTTTTTGGGGTTTTTCCCTATTCCATCATCATCTTCCCTACTCGTATCCCTCTCCTTAATGAATCCTTCTCTTAAAGACATACGTCCTCAAATCAAACATTGTCAGCCTGGAGGGAAGGCGACCTATCATCTTCTCAGAATTCATTCATCATCCTCGCCTCTTCGACGCTCGACATCTTTGGGTGTTCTTTTTGGGCTTCTTCCTAACCTACCTTTAGCTGAAGCAATCATTCTCATGGCACCTGTAGGGGGAACCCTCCTCTAGGGTTCATTGTGGTGTACCCCTACAGGGTGGTATATCCCACAGATACAGAGGCAGAAAGCCACAAAGTAAATCAAGTTACACAAGCATCTCATATCTCATCCAGTTGCATAAGCACATTGAATGGGAGGGCTTTAAGCCTGAGGTTCGATGGGTGGAGCAACAACGTCACTCCCCCATCGGGCTTAAAAGGTCATGCATGCTGGACCCCTCCAGAATTCATTCTTCATTGCCCACCATCTTCCCCTCCTCCTCCTCCAGCGGCTCATCTCTCTTCCCCGTGGGCTTCTTCCTAACCTAACTTTAGCTGACGTAGTCATTCCCACGGCACCTGTAGGGGGGAACCCTCCTCTAGGGTTCCTGTATCATAATCCTAAAGGGTGGTATATCCCACAGATAGAGAGGCAGAAAGTCACAGAACTGCTCACACAAGCATCTCATATCTTATCCACTTCATGAAGCACATTGAAATAGTTTTTTTCATATTTTTATTTACTTCCCTGCCCCCAGGGCCACGGCATACACATGCGTGTATGTGCATGGAGGCACATGTACACACCAGGATCTGGTGGCCCCTTCCACCCATCCCCTGACTTTTAGTCACCACCCGTTACCGCCTGTGCGCCCACTGGACCTCCACCCGGTGGGAGCGGGACTACAAATGGGCAGGCACCCACCCCTTGGAGGGGAGAGCCATGGCTCAATTACTCTCCAGCTCTCCCTCCCAAGCCAGCACCCTGATGACCAGAGGTAATTCCAGAACCCGAGTCACTGGCGTAGCGCGAGGTAAGGTGCCAGTGCCTCAGTCCTCTGCGAACATCTCATTTTCAGTTGGGTTCAGCATCTACCCATCTGCAGCTGGATGGAATTGAACACCAGGAGTCCAATATTCAAAATAGTACCAAGCAGAGTGCAAAACTGTGCCATGCATTTGCCTGGAAGCTCGAGGATGCTATATTCAGTTGAATAGCACACCAGCACTATGCAACTGAATATAGGGCCATGTCAGTGCAGCGCTGGTCAAGTAGCGCTGCCCCAACATGGGTCCTGAAGTACGCCACCAGAGTGGATAGCACTGGAGCAGTGTCCACAATATTCAAAGGCACCCATGCAAATGAGCCCATTGGGCATGCATGGTGCTAAGGGACCATTTGCATGCTCATTACGGCTCATTGCATGGGGAGTAAGGCAGGTTAGTGTGGCATCACCCCCCCACCCACTGCCCGGTCCCAGACACGTGTAGCCATCCCTGGTGCTAGTGGTCCCTCCTCCCTCTGATAGCCAGCCAGTTGTAGGAATAAAACTCTCCCTGCTGCTAGTGGTCTCCTCCTCTGATTGCCAGCCTATTGTGGGAATAAAATCCCTCCTTGGTGCTAGTTGTCCCCCCTCCAATTACAGGCCTACTGTAGGAATAAAATCCTCCCTGGTGCTAGTGGTCCCCACTCTCTCTGATCACCAGCCTGTGCTAGTGGTCCCCCCTCCTCCAATCGCCAGCCCATTGTAGGAATAAAACCCTTCCTGGTACTAGTGGTTCCCTGTTCCTCTGATTGCCAGACCGTCATAGGAATAAAACCCTCCCTGGTGCTGGTGGTTCCCCCCCTCCCTCCAATTGCCAGTCCACTATAGGAATAAAATGCTCCTTGGTGCTAGTTGTCACCCCCTCCCTCTAATTGCCAGCCCATCATAGGAATAAAACCCTCCCTGGTGCTAGTGGTCCCCCTCCCTTCAATTACCAGCCCATTGTAAACATTACAATCCAACCTGGCATCCAGTGGTTCCCCCCGGCAACAATCCATGGTACCACTCATCACAATTCCATAATCCCTGGCATATAGTGGCCCCAACCATGGAACCAAATACCCACCCCAAGTCACCTTACCAGTATCCTCGGTGCTGCGGGTGGCATCCGACAACCGGCACATGTGTGGTGCGCTCCCTACCTGGACATATGGCAGCTGGCTGAGGAGGTGTATGCAGGGCTGCACCAGTTGTCTATGTGCACCCGCAGCACCCTGGATACTGGTATGGTGACTGGAGGTGGGGGGTGTTCGGTGCTATAGTGGAGGGGCTAGATGCAAAGGATTATGGAATTGTGACAAGCAGTACCATGAAATGGTGATGGGGGGACCACTGGGTGCCAGGGAGAGTTGTAATGCTTACAACAGGCTGGCAATTGGAGGCAGGGACCACTAGCACCTGGGAGGGTTTTATTCCTACAAGGGGCTGGTGATCAGGGAGAGGACCACGAGCACCAGGGAGGATTTTATTCCTACAAAGGACTGGCAATTGGAGAGAGTAGTGCACTGGACCACAGGAGGTGAGTGTGCTCCCCCAATGGCCAATCTGCTAGTTGGCTGCATTACTTCTGCAGCCACTGTGGTTGCCTGGAGTAAGTTGGGATTTTGTTCAGCAGTATTTGTGCTGTACAAAAGGACCACGCTAACCCCTTTTATGCAGCACAAAGCTGCAGAATATTGGGTAGCACGGCTATTCATGGCCACACCCTCCCCTTGCCCACCCACATACTTTATGTTTTGCATGGGCACTAACCCTCTTTGCCTGTGCAAAGGTCCCTTTTGAAAATGGGGATCTGGCACTAACTCCGGTTTGTGCAGGCAAGGACCAGTTAATGCTCACGCAAACTTTTGAATATCAGACCCCAGATGTATAGTAATGGATGCAAGTTCACACAGTGTGTATGTGGCTTGTGGTGGAGTTTGAACCTGTGATCTTCCTGTTCCAAGCAGGTGCCACCTCCCCTTGTCCACAACAAGTAGGCAGTATACCATGCCTGCAGTACTGCTGCTTCCACTCTTTGGTGTGTGCCTGCAGTCAGTGTGATGGGCATTGTGTCACTTTTTTGCAGATTGCAGTCAGTGAGATGTGAAGCTGCAGCTAGTACCTTGCAAATACAGCAGAATATGGTCATTACCATTTTATGTACCATGTAGCATTTTTGTGCAGCAGCGTCAAAGGGTTAGTGACTCACCAACATCTCAGCTTGCTCACAGAATTGGCACTGTCAGGTGGCTTGCGAAGATGGTCACAAGTGTATTTTGTGCTTGTACTCAGGGTAGTGCTTTGTTCTGCTCTTACAGGGGGAATATTGGACTCCTATTTGCTCTGTTGACCCTTATAGTGTACCCCTTCCAATATACAATTCATGCTGCTGGTCTCACTTACACATTTATGTGCGCAAACAGATCTTTATACATGGGTTTGCCCTTGTTTCCAATATACAGCTTACTGAACTGGACTGCCTTGTGAAAATCCATAACTGCTTTTGACCCTTCTAATGCAATGGTTAGGAGACAGGTGGCAGAAAGTGGTGACAGATGGAGTTCACTCCGAGGAGAGGGGAGTTACCAGTGGTATGCCTCAGGGATCGGTGCGAGGACCAGTCCTCTTTTAACTATTTATAGGTGACATTGCAGAGGAGCTGGAGGGGAAGGTCTGCCTATTTAAGATGACACCAAAATCTGCAATAGGGTGGACTCTCTGGGTGGAGGTTAGGGTGGAAAGGATGAGCAAAGATCTGAGAAACTCAAGGAGTGGTCAACGGTATGGTGTCTGGGTTTCAGTGCGAAAAAGTTCAAAATAATCCACTTGGGGCACAGAAACCCAGAGACAGAGTAAAAAATTGGGGGTGCGTGTTACTGACGACCACCCAATAGGAGAGAGACCTGGGGGTAATAATCTCTGATGGCCTAAAGGGGACCAGGCAGTGCAACAAGGCAGTTGCTAGAGGGATGCTGGGGTGTATGAGGAGAACTATCACCAGCTGGGGAGTGAGGTGGTGCTGCCTCTGTATAGCTCGCTGGTAAGACCTCACCTAGAATGCTGTGTACAGTTCTGGAGACCACATCTCCAGAAGTACATGGGCAGCAGAGGCAGCTCAAAGGAGGGCAACTAAAATGATGCAGGGTCTGCATCAAAAACCATACAAGGAGAGACTAAAGGAACTCAATATGTATACCCTGGGAGAGAGGATGGAGAGGGGGGTTATGAAAGAGTCATTGAAATACCTATTGGAATAAATAATGCACAGGAGGAAGATATTTTTCAGGAAAAAGGTGCACAAGACCAAGGGGACATGCTATGAAGCTAGAGGAGGCAGATTCAGGAAAGATGTGAGGAAGTACTTTTTCACAGAAAGGGTGGTAGATTTCTGGAACAGCCTTCGACTGGAGGTGCTGAGGGAAAAACAGTGACGGGGTTCAAGAATGCACGTGATAGGCATAAGGGAATCTTAGTGGAAAGGAAAGTGGGAAGGAGAAAGAGCCAGAGATCAAGTAAGGTCTATGGTGATACTATAGGTAGGGAAAAATAGGCAGACTGGGTGGGCCAAGTGGTCCTTATCTGCTGACAAATTCTATGTTTCTATGTAATGTTAATATACTGTATGTAGTGCATTTATTAATGTCATTTAACTATGTACTGCTGCCCTCTGAAGTATTTTCTACCTCAATTAGTTTTGTTCCCCTAGTAAAATAGACCAGTGACTTTCTAATTTAAGGTCAGAAGGGATTTTAGATCCATCATATTGCCCCCCCCCCCCCATCAGCAGGAATTAATCAGTATGCTGAGCAAAATGTACTAATTTATAGGGATTAGTACATCCCTAGTTATTAGGATTATTATTGCTAGGAACAGAACACTCATAGTTTATTACATTGTATCCAGCCTAATGTGTCATGGGCCCTGCCACTCATTAAATTCTTGTTATGTCTCTGCCTATCTGGAAGTCACCACATCTCCTTTGGAGAGGCTGGTCATACAGTATGTGGGTTAGAGTCTTTCTTCGGGGGAACATGAAAAATGGGAGGACCATGCTACATTCAAACTAGCTGAGGGCTGTGTCCCTGCCAGATGTACAGTATAGGACAACTATAAATAGTTCCTGAAAAAAACACTCCCTGTTACAAATGTTGCCTTTACTATGGATAAGACAAGTGATTTGGAGCATGGAAACAGCCTTCATCTTTTGGCTGCTGTCTTTGAGGAGGGCATGTAAGACTGAATATGAATATATATAGTGAAGCCAGCCATGATGCAATACAATAACTTGCAGTAAATGATGTGTCACAAAATACTGGATAAAAATTATACTTGTAAAAAAAGGGCTTAATCGCCACTGAATTACACTGTTCGCTGCAGCATACTAAAGCATCTTATGATATACTGCAGCATTACTGCATTGCCTCCTGGCTGGCACTGCTGTATATATCTTTTTTTTTTATATGTAGTTTATGGTATTGTTTCCATTTTCTCCCCATAACCCAGCCCTTACCTCAGACATACTGCGCGTGGTGGCATATGCATGCCACGCCTCGAGGACCTACCTGCTGCATGTCACCCTCAATACTTTGCTGACCACTGGGCCTCCACCCGTGGCAGCGGACTGTGGGGCGTGAGACTGTATAGCTACCCAACTGCCAATCCTTATTTGTAGATATAATTCTATTACATATATTTCTTTTTTTTTTTATGTAATTCTGTGTATATGTACATGCCACAAGAAATACCAGTGTTAATATAAAGGCACCTAGAAAAAGAGACTGGATCTCTTTCAAAAGTGATTTGACCATCCTTTGATTTGAAAGGCCAGTTTGCTTGCCAGGAAAATGACAATTACCTGTCAAAAAGCTTGTGGATAGTTAATTAAAGGGTATAGTTAACTAACCAAGGGAAACAGAGGTAAATAAAATGTTCAGGAGATAGCTCTCTTCCACTTCGAAAGCAGGATGCTGTGATCCAAGGAAACTGTCATGGTATTGCATTTGATGGGATGAAAGAGAAAAAAAAACAGGACTATCCTTCCTAGCAGACCTGTGTGAGATCCTAATTACCAGGTGATATAAATGTAAGGCTGGATGACATCACCAGGCAGCCAGAAAATTGTGTTGGGATTTTGGAAACAGTGGAACAGTGACATCTCTTGGTCAAACAGAGTAGTTGCTCTGGGGAAATAGACCTGTTTCTTTAGACTGGGATAACTGATGACACTGCAAGTTACAGAAGGTATTTAAAGCCCCCGTTCAGGGCATTTGGACACACTTTTCATTTGGATTTCACCTGACACACAAGGAACAAAACTGCTGCCAAGACCAATGAAACTGAAACTATCATTTATTGTTCTGGACATCCAAGTTACTAGGCATCTCGGGTAGACTTTAGCTAACAGTGATAGTGTGTTTCCATGTATATTTTTCCTTTTTTTTTAATTTCTGTATTCTGTGACCAAATTAGAGTGTGTGTGTGTGTGGGTTACTTGTAACTGTATGATTATGATTTAAGTATTTTAGTAAAACATTTGTTTTTCTAAAGAAATCCTGCCTGACTGAGATTTATAATTTGTGTGTGAATTGTGGGACAGTATTAATAATCTGTGACAAACTGTTACTGCTAAGGGGTTGTCACCATCAGCAACCAAGTTGAACAAGGGATCTGGAAAGATAAGAAGAATATGAAAATCTCTGAGAAGAGTCTGCAGGAATTCTGAACCAGGTTGTTACGTGTCCTGTAGGGAGAAGGCCAAATCAGGAACACGCTGCTACCCTCAAAGACAGTGTGATGCCTGGGTCTACCCCCCTTGTGTAATAACCTAGAAGGGTTCATATTTGGCCACAAGACTCGAGACTGGTATTGTACCCTTATCCAGAGTTATAGGGATGCCCTGGGTCCTCATGGCAGAGATGCAGTCATGACCTCGGTGAGCAGTCTAAAAGGACACAAGGAAGATATCCCTGTTTCCCACCTGTCATGGATTGCACTAAGGGGTGGGCACTGTGGGCTCAGTTGACCTGACCCCCAGGAGTGGGTTTGTGAAAGATCTGGTGAACAACTTTGGGATCCGAGAGATTTGGTTGCATAGTGTTGCGATTCGAGAGATATTAGTGACACAGGCATAACAGTTGGATTTGAGCCCAGTGTATCAGATTGATAAACTGAAAACAGTCCACACACAAATCAAGGCAGAGATTTCAAAAAAATATATATATAATTTGGTTACGGTATAAAGTTTCTTACCTGTTTTTGTTTTTTTTCTTGAGTGTAAGCTAGTGTAGCAGTAGTGAGGGAAGAAGATGGCTTCCATCTGGAGCGAATACACTGCAGACTACCTAAAGCAGCTGTGTCAGGAAAGAGGGGTCCAGTGCAGGAGCAAAGCAAAAGCATCCCGTGGAGGCTCTCGTGGCAGTCAATGAGCAAGTGACTGCCCCAGGACCTCGAGTCACCACCGGTGACTGAAAGGGACCAGACCTTGGGCTTGGGGGTGCCAAGGGACATTGCAGTGTCCAGTCCCAGGGAAGAGGACAGTGAGACCAGAGGGAAACCAGAGCTACAGCACCAGGGGAGGGTCACCGCAACACTGGAGCCAGAAGGGATCAGGCTGCAGCTAGAGTTGAGGAAATTAGAGCTGGAATTGGAGGAGAGGAAGTTCCAGATGGAGTTGCAAGAAAGACAGTGCCAGAGAGAGGCTGAAGAAAAACAGTGCCAGAGAGAGGCAGAGGAAAAACAGCATCAGAGGGAGTTTGAACTGGAGAAGCTAAGACTCCAATGACCAGCACCAGAGGAGGTAAATGGCAGGGGTGAGCCTAAAATTCCAGGGCTGGGGTATAAATTAAATTCCAAATTAAAGAGGGGGAGGATATGGATGCATTTTTGAATTTGTATGAAAAGGTCTGTATCCAGGCCAAAATACGCAGGGAGTCCTGGAGCTTTCAGCGATGCCTGCTACTTACTGGTAAAGGGCGTGAGTCGCTAGGCCAAATGAACACTCAGAAAAGTAGCAATTATGAGAAACTTAAAACTGCCTTGCTTAAAAAGTATGACTTAACTCCTGAAGCATACAGGGTTAAGTTCCATAATCTCAGAAGAAGCCCTGACGTGAGCTATGAGGAACTTGCCACAAAGCAATGTCAGCTTTTGAAACATTGGTGGGAGGAAGTAGAAGCAAATTCTGTAGAAAAAATTGAGGAGGTTATGTTGTTAGAGCAGTTCTTTTGGGCTTGCCCAGCAGAGTTGAAAACCTGGCTAGAGGACCGTGATCCAAAAACAGCACAGCAAGCTGCTGAGCTCTTGGACTGCTATGCCAGGAGAAGGTCTGCTCTGAAAGGGAGTGGGGCAGATGTGGAAGTGCAGAAAGGAAAAAGAATGCCTTCAGGGAAGCTAAAACCCTCACTGCCTCTACAGAAAGGGGAAAGCCCCAAGTTACAAAAAAAGGATTTCTCGGATAAAAGAAATGACGACTGTTAGTTTTGTAAACAGCCAGGGTATCTTGCTAGACAGTGTCCTAAAAAGGCACAGAGTGGACAAAGTGGGGCTTGAACAGAGTTGGGTTGTTTGTGTATCCCTGAGAGCATGCCTGTAAACAAGAGGGAGCACATGCATCCGGTTACTGTAAATGGGGTGCAGACCCAAGGGTTAAGGGACACGGGGGCGTCTCTTACCTTAGGAAAAGGGGATTTTGTTGGGCCTCAACAGCTTATGCCTAATCAGTTTGTAATGGTGAAGGGATTCACTGGGAAGGAAAAAACTCTGCCACTTGCTAGTGATCTTTTGGACTGGGGTGAGACAGGAGAGACAGTGCAAAAAGTGGCAGTGGCAGACAATCTCACCCTGGATGTGATAATAGAGAACAATCTCCAGAAGAGGGTGGTGTGTGCGGTTACCTGCAGTCAGATGGCAAAGGCCGATTGTAGTTCGCCGAACCCCATAGAAGCCCCTGTGAAAAGCAATGGGAGGCTGGCTCCCCAGCCTGTCTCTCCTGAAATGGAGTAGTGAAAGGGAGGTAGGACTTCCCCAAGTAGTTCACAAAACAGCTACAGAAGGTTACTCTGAGGAGGGAGGGGTAACCAGTAGTCAGAAGGTTAGGGATGGCAGTGACTCTGAATGCCCTGATGCTAGAGCTATGGTCCCCAGTTTAGGAACTGAAGGAGACATGCCTCATGCCTTGGGAAAGTGTGAAGAATTTGCAGCTGCTCAGAGGACTGATCCTAGTTTCGAGAAGCTGAGGGCTTGTACAGAATCTGATGGGACACAGGGAGGTGACGTGAGACATAGAGTATTTTGGAACAATGGACTATTGTATACACAGGACGTAAGGACAGAGGGAGGGGGTGATGGGCAGGCAGCCTGTTGTTCCCCAGGGGTACCGTGAGCAGTTGCTCAAGATCACTCATGATATCCCCATGTCTGGACATCTGCAAATCGTGTGCACCACACAGCAATTGGCCCAGAATTTCTGTTGGCCCAACTTCACCCAGCAGGTGAAGGAATATTGCAGGTCTTGTCACCGGTGCCAACAAATAGGGAAGGCAAGTAGTAAAACCAAAGCCACCGTAATTCCCTTGCCCATTGTGGAGGAGCCATTCCAGAGGGTGGGAATGGATATTGTGGGACATTTGAGTACGCCAAGCTCCTCCGGGAAAAGGTTTACCCTGATGGTGGTAGATTATGCCACCCAATACCCAGGGGCAGTTGCCCTCTCCTCACTTAGGACAGACAAAGTGGCCAACGCCTTACTAGGGATTTTCTCCTGTGTTGGGTTTCCGCTGGAGGTGATCACTGATCGAGGGGGTACCTTCGTGTTGGACCTGATGAAGTGTTTGTGGGAGAAGTGTGGGGTTGTGCAGAGATGCACGACACCTTATCCCCCATAAGCCAGTGGGCTGGTGGAAAGGTTTAATAGTACCTTAAAATCGATGCTCCAAGCATTTGCTGAACAGCATGGGAGGAACTGGGAGAAATACCTTCCCCACCTGTTGTTCATGCAGAGTCAGAGCTTGCACGTACAGTGTAGGTCAGGAAGTCATGGTCCTAATCCTGGTCCAGAAGGACAAGTTGCAGGCCGAGTGTGCGGGACCATACAAGGTAGTCCAACAGGTAAGTGACGTGAACTATATTGTAGAACTGTCTGACAGGAGACATACCCATAGACTGTACCATGTCAACATAATGAAGCCATATGCAAATAGGGCTGACATGGTATTTGCAGTGTGTAGTCCTGGGAAGGGGATGGATGAAGAAGACCCCCTTCTGGACTTGCTAGAGAAAAACAAGCGTGAGTTCTCTGTGGAGGCAATCAAACTGTTGCCTCTGTTGACTCCGGAACAGTCCCAGGAAGTGAGGGAGGTTTTAGCAAACTTTGCCAATTTGTTTACGGCTAAGCCGGGATGTACCCTCTTAGCGACACACAACATAGATTCCAGAACGCAAGCACCCATCTGACAGATAGCCTACTGGGTGTCTGAGGCCATCCTAAAGGACATTAGGGGGGAGGTGGAGGAAATGCTGGAGATAGGGGTAATCCAGAAATCTCACAGCTCCTGGGCCTCACCCATAGTCCTCGTTCCCAAGCCAGATGGCTCTACTCACTTTTGTGTAGACTATCGTGGACTCAACGCAGTCATGAAGTCTGACCCCCACCCAAGTCCATGGACGGACAAACTACTGGACAAGTTGGGAGGGGTGACATACCTTACCACCATTGACTTGACAAAAGGGTACTGGCAGGTGGAGTTAACTGCCAGAGCTAGGGAGAGGTCGGCCTTCATCACTCAAATAGGATTATTTGAGTTCAGGTAATGCCTTCTAGAATAAAGAACGCCCCTGCCACCTTCCAAAGGTTGGTCAACCAGGTGTTACATGGTACTGAAGAGTACGCAGTGGCATATCTGGGTGATATTGCCATCTTCCATATTAGTTGGAAGGAACATCTGTCCCACCTGAAGGAAGTGTTGAGCAGGATACAGAGGGCAGGGCTTACTGTCAAGGCTGAAAAGTGCCAGGTGGCCATGACAGAGGTGGCATACCTAGGACATGTAGTGGGGCAGGAGCAGCTTCATCCCAATCAAGCAACGATTGAGGCGATAGAGGCATGGCACAGGCCTGATACCCAGAAACAGGTTGGGAGTTTTCTAGGGACCACCAGGTGCTATCAAAAGTTTGTACCGAATTACAGTACCCTGACAGCTCCCCTATCTGGCCTGCTAAAGAAAGGAATGTCCAAAAAGGTAACGTGGGAGCCAGCCTGTGAAGAGGCCTTCACACAGCTAAAGGAGGCACTGTGCAGTGGCCTTGTTGGCCAATCCAGATTACAGTAAGCCATTTGTAGTCCAGACAGATGCCTCAGATATGGGGATTGTAGCAGTGTTCAGCCAGACCTCTAATCAAGGAAAAGATTAACCAATAGTGTACCTTAGCAAAAAGTTACTTCACCGGGAGCAGGCATATTCCACAGTTGAAAAGGAATGCTTTGCACTGGTATGGTCTCAGACAAAATTAGAGCTGTACCTCTATGGGAGGCACTTCAAGATACAGACTGATCATAACCCCCAGGCCGAGTGTGCAGGACCATACAAGGTAGTCCGACAGGTAAGTGACATGAACTATATTGTAGAACTGCCTGACAGGAGACATACCCATAGAATGTACCATGTCAAGATGATGAAGCCATATGCAAATAGGGCTGACATGGTATTTGCAGTGTGTAGTCTTGGGAAGGGGATGGATGAAGAAGACCCCCTTCTGGACTTGCTGGGAAAAAGAAGCAGAAGTCCTCTGTGGAGGCAATCAAACTGTCACCCCAGTTGCCCCAGAACAATCCCAGGAAGTGAGGGAGGTTTTAGCAGACTTTGCCCATTTGTTGTCGGCTAAGCCGGGATGTACCCCCTTAGCAACACATGACATAGATACCAGAACAGAAGCACCCATCCGACAGACAGCCTACCGAGTGTCTGAGGCCGTCCTAAAGGACATTGGGGGGAGGTGTAGGAAATGCTGGATTTAGGGGTAATCCAGAAATCCCACAGCCTCTGGGCCTCACCTGTAGTCCTCGTTCCCAAGCCGGATGGCTCTACTCACTTTTGTGTAGACTATCATGGGCTCAACGCAGTCACGAAGTCTGACGCCCACCCAAGGCCACGCACGGATGAACTACTGGACAAGCTGGGAGGGGCAACATATCTTACTATCATTGACTTGACAAAAGGGTACTGGCAGGTGGAGTTAACTGTCAGAGCTAGGGAGAGGTCAGCCTTCATCACTCCAATAGGATTATTCGAGTTCAGGGTAATGCCTTTTGGAATAAAAAATGCCCCAGCTACCTTTCAAAGATTGGTCAACCAGGTGTTACATGGTACTGAAGAGTACGCAGTGGCACATCTGGATGATATTGCCATCTTCCATATCAGTTGGAAGGAACACCTGTCCCACCTGAAGGAAGTGTTGAGCAGGATACAGAGGGCAGGGCTTACTGTCAAGACTGAAAACTGCCAGGTGGCCATGGCAGAGGTGGCATACCTAGGACATGTAGTGGGGCAGGGGCAGCTTCATCCCAATCAAGCAAAGATTGAGGTGGTAGAGGCATGGCCCAGGCCTGAAACCCAGAAACAGGTTAGGAGTTTTCTAGGGACCACTGGGTGCTATTGAAAGTTTGTACCAAATTACAGTACCCTGACAGCTCTCCTATCTGGCCTGCTAAAGAAAAGAATGTCCAAAAAGGTAACACGGGAGCCATCCTGTGAATGAGCCTTCACAATGCTGAAGGAGGCACTGTGCAGTGGCCCTGTTGGCCAGTCCAGATTACAGTAAGCCATTTGTAGTCCAGACAGATGCCTCAGATGTGGGGATTGGAGCAGTGTTCAGCCAGACCTCTAATCAGGGAAAAGATCACCCAATAGTGTACCTTAGCAAAAAGTTACTTCCCCAGGAGCAGGCATATTCCACAGTTGAAAAGGAGTACCTTGCACTGGTATGGTCTCCGAAGAAATTAGAACTGTACCTCTATGGGAGGCACTTCAAGATACAGACTGATCATAACCCCCTGGTGTGGCTAACTCAGATGGGAAAAATGAATAGTCACTTCTTAAGGTGGAGTATTGCCCTACAGGCCTATGATATGACCATTACCTACAGGGCCAGATCAGCCAGTGCCAACGCAGATGGGCTATCTCGCAGTTAGAACAGTTGCTGAATTTGTGAAAGCCTTGCCATGCATTGGGGGCATGTTCCCACAAATTCAGTCTAGCAGGGAGTGATGTTGCGAGCTACCGACTGCCAGTCCTTATTTGTAGATATAATTCTGTTTTATATATATATTTTATATATATATATATATATATATATATATATTATAGTGGCACAGTAGTGCCACCATAGTTAGGTTGAGTACCCCATTTAAGGTCAAAGTGTGAAATTTTGCATCTTAATAACTTTGCCATCATATGATGGATTTACCTGAAATTTGGCAGGCACAGAGCAGCACTGTAGATCTCTGGATCTGCCAAGTTTTGTAATGGTCAGATATACAGTTGCAGAGTTATAAAGCGACATTCCGTAGCACATTTACACTTTTTTGTGCATTCTTTACTCACACCTACAGGCCGCACGGTTTGCGCGACCAGTCCAAAAACTTCAGGGAACATGCAGCCAGGGTCCCCGATGTGCCTTTCAAAGATTTCATGAAAAAATATTAAATGGTTCAAAAGTTATTCAAAAAAACAAGTTTCCCATTATAGTCAATGGGAAAAGTTAAAAAGTTCGACAGTATCACAAATGCAATTTTTAGTGTTGCAAATGACCCCTGTAGTGTCGTGAGTCAGCCATTTTTTTTCAGTTAGTGATCATAGAAATGCTTGGCATTTAAATTTGGGATCCTCTAGGGACACAATTCTTTTTGTGTTCACCTAGTCGCATCCTGAGGATGCTAGCCATGTCTTCTTTTGGGGGTTAAACACCCCAGAAATATGTTTTTGAAAGTTTTGTAATAACAATAATAATAATAAAAAACTTTATTTGCTATAGCACCTTTCGAATATCAAGGCGCTGCACAATTAGATAAAATTCAGAAAATACAATAAATACCAATAAAATCAAAGACATTCAGGATAGGCTTTATCCCATAAAAAAGTCTTCAATGCCTGCTTAAAGCACCCCACTGTCCTGCACTCCCATAGCTGATGGGACAGAGAATTCCAGAGGGTAGGGGCAGCAAACCTGAAGGCACGAGCTCCAGATGACTTGAAACTAACCCTCGGAATCTCCACCAACCTCTCATCAGCCGAGCTGAGCTATCGCAAAGGCGTGTAGGGAACCAGAAGCTCTTTCAAGTAGTCGGGACCCTGTCTGTGTAGGGCTTTGTAAGTTAATAAACCTACCTTGAAAGTGATCTGCCACTGAACAGGCAGCGAGTGCAGATCACGCAGCACTGGGGTAATGTGAGTTCTCCTAGGTACCCCAGTCAATAAACGTGCAGCAGAGTTCTGCATTAGCTGATGGCAGTGGATATCAACCCCAGGAAGCCCTAGGTAAAGGGAGTTAAAGTAGTCAAGGTGTGATGTCACAAAGGCGTGGACCAAAACAGGCAGGTCGCTGGACGGAACAAGATGCTTGATCTTAGCAATGTTCCTAAGATGGTAAAAGGCCAGCTTGACGACTGCCAACACCTGATGTCGAAGGGTCAGCCCATCGTCAAGCACCACTCCCAGGTCACGCACCCGCTCAGAGGTAAGGATCTGAGCCCCCGACTAAACCAGAGGGGAGATCAGTCCTCAACCCCTCTGTCCTATGACCTGGGTCCACCACCAAAACCTCAGTCTTTCCTGTGTTTAACTTTAAACCGCTAGAACTCATCCAATCTTGGATTTCCACGAGGCAACAGTTCAGTACCGAGATAGCGCTAACCTGGTCGGGTGCAAAAGACAAGTAGAGCTGGGTATCATCAGCATAGCAGTGAAACCTCAGCCCATACCATCTTACAATGTCTCAGAGGGCAGCATGTACACTGCAAATAACATGGGAGACAGCACCGTGCCTTGGGCTACCCCGCAAGGCAGAGCAAAAGACTTGGAAGAAAATATTCCCGAGACAACTCTCTGAGTTCTACCAGCAAGGAAAGATGTAAACCATCTGAGTACTGTCCCCGACAGCCCACAGATGAACATTTAGGCGCTCGAGCAGAACCTCATGATCCACAGTGTCAAAAGCTGATGACAAATCAAGGAGTACCAAGATGGAACAGTTTCTCCGATCTCTCGCCATCAGGAGATCATTGAGCACCTGAACCAGAGCAGTCTAAGTACTATGCCTCTTACGAAAACCCGATTGGAGAGGTTCGTATTATGGATGGTTAAATGGTTCTCTAGTTGAGCTGCCACAACTTTCTCAATAACCTTTCCCACAAAATGGAAGGTTAGAGACAGGTCTGTAGTTCACTAGATTCTCCGGGTCCAAAGAAGCTTTTTTCAGGAGGGGTGTCACCACCACCTTCTTCAGGGAGCTAGTAAAGTCACCCGATTCCAAAGAGCACCGGACAATCTGAGCTAAGACCGGGCCAGTGATATCACTACAACCCAAAATCAGGGAAGTAGGGCCAGGATCTAAACTACAGCATATGGGATGCATCCCCTGGATGAACCTCATAATATCAACGAACTCCAGCAGATCAAAGGTACTCCAGGAAATTCTGGAAAACTGTAGTGTTGCACTTGCGACACTTCCGTGATTTGTTTTGCGAAAGTGTCGTGATTTGCGACACTACTTAGTGACACTATGGCCAAAATAACAGGAATTCTTTGCCACCCTGCTGCAAAAGAACAGTTTGGTCTTTTGGGCTGAAATGTGGAGGGAACAAAGCCAACATCCCACAGATGTGCCTTTTCATGGTTTGGTGACAAAATATTCCAGGGATGCAAAGTTACGGTACTCCGAAGTTGATGCTTTTCCCCATAGACTAACGTTACGGTGTCTGCCATGCCTTTCGGGGCCCGTATCTCGAAAACGCTTCGAAATATGGACCTTTCATTGGAAAAATGCTTAGCCCTTGGGGCTAAGTGAAAAACTAGCCAGGAAAGTCATAATTCATATGAAATTTTAATTTTTTTTCTACATCATACGATTCCTGAGATACAAGCAATTTAGTATTCCAAGTGCTCATTTTCTGCTCTGAGGCCCATTATTATGCACACATTCTTTGTATTCACTCTGTTTCTCTATGCAGCTGTTGGTGAAAAAAGGGTGTGCGCTTTCGTTACTGTCACAGTTAGTGTTCCCACTTTCATTTCTGTACCCATTTGCGCTAGCGTTCCCATCTACACCACCGTGTGCGTTACCCTTTGCGTTTTCGTTTGCGCTTGCATTTGCATTACTGTTACCATTTGCATTTCCATTACTGTTTTTGTTTGCATTTTGTTTTGCATCACCGTGTGCATTACCATTTGCATTTGTGTACATGCTTCTGTTTGCGTTTCCTTTGGCGTCATCGTTGCTGTTACTGTTAGCATTTGTGTTTCCTATTGTGGTACCATGACCGTGCGTGTTACCAGTTGCATTTCCATTTCTGTGTGCATTACCATTCCCGTCTACGCCACTGTGTGCATTACCCTTTGCATTTTCAGTTGCGCTTGTGTTTGCGTTACTGTTAACATTTGCGTTTCTATTACTGGTTTTATTTGTGTTTTATTTTGCGTCACCGTGTGCATTACCATTTGCGTATGCGCTTCCTTTTGCATTAGCGTTTCCTTTGGCGTCATCATTGCTGTTATCATTAGCATTTGCATTTCCTATTGCGGTACTATCACTGTGTGCATTACCATTTGCATTTCCGTTCACACTTGCGTTTCCATTTGCATTACCATTCCCGTGTACACCATCACGTGCATTACCCTTTGCGTTTTTGTTTGCACTTGCATTTGCATAACTAACATTTGCGTTTCCATTACTGTTTTTGTTTGCGTTTCCTTTTGCGTCACTGTGTGCATTTCCATTTGCGTTGGCATACGCACTTCCGTTTGTGTTTGCGTTTCTGTTTGTGTTTCCTTTGGTGTCATCGTTGCTGTTACCATAAGTGTCTGCATTTCCAATTATGTTACCGTGCCCGTGTGCGTTACGGTTTGTGTTTCCATACGTGCTTGCATTTGCATTTCTGTTTGTATTACCGTTTGCATTATCATTTACGTTTCTGTCACCATGTGTGTTAGCATTTGCACTTGCGTTTGCGTTGCCGTTGCTTCACTATTTATAGTGCACATTCTCAAAAAGAAGGAAAATTCATGCCAAAAAACTCTGTTTAATGCATCAGTTAGGGTAGTTCCACAGTGACAAAAGTGAGGAAATTCGATGTTAGGGTTCCAACCCCCCTTGCACCCACCATGCCCCACCAACAGGCATCGGGGTGTGCATTGGGGTCATCGGTCCTAACTCTCACCCCATTTTCCTATACTGCACCACCTCAGCTTGTTTGCACATGGGATGGGGTGAGAGTTAAGACAGACGACCCAATGCACACCTGATGCCTGTTGGTGGTGAAGTGGGGGTGGGAGTGCAGGTGGGGAACTCTAACATCGAATTCCTCACTATTGCTGTGGAACAACTAACTGATGCATTAAACTAGATTTTTTATGAATATATATATATGTGTGTGTGTGTGTGTGTATATATATATATATATATATATATATATATATATATATATATATTAGGATAATGATATCGATCCGATAAATGAATCCGATCGGATTTTGGCCATTCCCAATGAAACCATTCTGTTTGGATATTGTAAACATCATCCATCAGATCTTGCTTGTTATAGCCAAAGAATACAATGTGCCACTCTGCAGATAAATACCATTCAAAAAACACTCTTCATTTATCTAATTTCTCTAATTTATGTAATTGAGCAGCTGGTGTTCGCTATCCTGTTAGGCTGTTAGTAATCTGTTAGCAATCTGTTTGCTGTTGATTGCTCCCCTGTTAAGCAGGTGTGAAGTGGATTTATATTTAACTTAACTGCAAGCACTGAATTCACCTGTGCTTCATTCATTTCAAGTTCATCGAGCGGTGCGGTGCTGTGCTGGTCGACTTGCGGCTAGAAAGCTATTAAGATTCCAAAATCTACCTCAGTCTTTCACTCGGACCTGTCTCAGTCTGTCATGGCTAACAAAAGCATGGTATGGACTTATTTTACTGTCATTAATGAAACTGATTCAAAAGCCAAATGCAGCCTATGCCGTACACCAACATTAATTAGTAGGAGGTTCTCAGTAAAATCGTTTGGAACTTCTGGGTTACTAAACCATCTCAGAAATAAGCATTGGTCAGAGTATGATGAGCTACAGACTGAGAAAGTTAGCAAAGCAGGCAGATTATTTATGTGAACCACCAGGAAAAAAGATTAAAAAGGAGGCACAGACAATTGAATCTTGCCTGGCTCGTACACACCCCTTTCCCAGTGATCACCCCAGAGCTATTGAAATCACAAATGCTGTGGCAGAGCTGATAGCAGTGGATGAGCAGCCCTTCTCTGTAGTTGAGAATGAGGGGTTTAAAAAGCTATTGGGAGTGTTAGAGCAGCGTTATACACTTCCTTCAAGGGGTCATTTTTGGAAGGTGATTATACCAGAAATGTACAATAAATTGAGGGCAAAGATACAAGAGGAGTTGTCATACGCACAGTCTTTTGCATTTACCACAGATACCGGGACCACAGAATGCTCCACTGTATCCTATTTACCAGTAACAGCACACTGAATCGATGCTGACCTAAATAGACGATTAGCGCTATTGTACTTGAAGCACCTAACAGACAAACATACGGGGGAGAATCTGTCCAAGGACTTTTTAACAGTACTTGACTCTTCAAGGATTAAGGCAAATCAGAGACACTTGGTAATCAGAGACGACGACCCTAATATTACAAAAGCTGTGAAGCTAGGTGATGTCCCAAATGCTGGCTGTGTAGCTCACACACTCCATCATCTCATTCAAGATGTGCCCTCCAGATGGAACAGCTCATTGTACATGTTGGAGAGGCTGTTGGAACAACACAGAGTCTTAACAGTGTATGCAGCAGAACATGAGACATGCACATTTAGCACCACACAATGGGGTTTAGCCGAAAACATTTGCACCTTGCTACGTCCGTTTGGACTCGAAACTAGGCGGCTTAGTGCTGACTGCGCTTGTGTCTCAGATATAATCCCTACTTCAACTGTGTTGTACCATTCTGTCAAAGGCATTACTGTACCAGGGCTGCAAGCTATGAAGAATGCCATGCTTTTGTCAATGGATAAATGCTTACTGCCGTACGGGTCTATGAAAGAGGTTGTCATGGCAACCATACTTGATGCTAAATACAAGCTTCATTTTTTCAGAACCGAATGTGGCAAAAGTTTAGCTAAAGCTGTAATGAAACAGCTTGTGGTGGAGCAGTCTGAGGAGCAACTGAAAAAGCCTAAACGAACACTTGGGTGCACAGCCAGTGAGTGTGACCAAGAAGCTGATGATCCATGGGTCTCTTTCTCCCAAAATAATGCACTCCCAGAAGACTGTAAGTAACTGTAGCATACATAAAACTATTCAATGTTGTTTTGCTATATCACACTTAACAAAATGTTTTTATTTTGCAGCATCTGTGATTGATGGGGTTCCACAATGGAATCAGGAGCTTGAAATCTATTTGGCCGAAAGCCTGATCCCAAAAAATGCACCCCCGAAGCACTACTTTACTGGAAAACACAAGGACAACGCTGTCCAACATTATCCAACATTGCCAGAAGATACCTAGCACCACCCCCTTCAAGCGTGCCAAGCGAACATGTTTTTAGTATAGATGGGGATATTATTACCGATCGGAGGTCCAGACTATCCCCTGAGAACGCAAATATGCCACTGTTCATAAAACAGAATATGAATAAATTCTAGTACATAACCAATGCACAACTTTGTGAACTTTGAAACAAAAATAAATAATTATATATTTATACTGACAGCTGTCAATATTTTATTAACATTGGGGAATATGTGGGGATATGTGGCTTATGGGGGTGTGGGGATAAACAGGTAACATCTACTTATTCACGCACCAAATCTGATCCGATGGATATCCGTATCCGATTGGATATGTTAGTTAAAAAATCCGGATCCAATATCCATTGCAAATTCTATATCCGCCCACCCCTAATATATATATGTGTATATATATATATATATGTATAAACACACACACACACATACATATAGTGGTAGTCATATACATGTTTCTCAGTACTGAGGTATACCTGGCTATACTGAGGCAGAATGAGGCAGGATCACATTACAGTCAATGCCAATTGCCTCAGTGGTACCTTGAGGTACCTTGAGGTAGGAAACTTTTAGATAACTACCACTATATGTACATATAGATGTAATTTTGTATATATGTACCTGCCACAAGAAATGCCAGAGTTAATACAAAGGCACCTAGAGAAAGAGACTGGATCTCTTTCAAAAGTGCTTTGACCATCCTTTGATCTGAAGGTCAGCTTGCTTGCCAAGAAACTGACAATTACGTGTCATAAAGCTTGTGAATAGTTGATCAAAGCGTATTTCCCATAGTTAACTAACAAAGGGAAACGCAGATAAATAAAATGTTCAGGAGATACCCCTCTTCCACTTCAAATGCAGGATGTTGTGGTCCAAGGAAACTGTCATGGTGTTGCATTTGATGAGATGAAAGAAAAAAAAAACAGGAACATCCTTCCTAGTAGACCTGTGTGAGATCCTGATTACCAGGTGTTATAAATGTAAGGCTGGATGACATCACCAGGCAGCCAGAAAACTGTGTTGGGATTTTTGGAAACAGTGGAACAGTGACATCTCCTGGTCAAACAAAGTAGTTGCTCTGGGGAAACAGACCTGTTTCTTTAGACTGGGATAACTATGAGTGATGACACTGCAAGTTACAGAAGGTATTTAAAGCCCCCGCTTACAGCATTTGGACACACTTTTCATTTGGACTTCGCCTGACACACAAGGAATAAAACTGCTGCCAAGACCAATGAAACTAAAACTTCCATTTATTGTTCTGGTCTTCAAGTTACTATGCATCTCAGGCAGACTTTAACTAACAGTGATAGTGCGTTTTCATATATATTTTTCCATTTTTTTATTTCTATATTCTATGGCCAAATTAGTGGGTTTTTTGTTGTTGTAACTGTATGATGATTATATAAGTATTTTAGTAAAAACATTTGTTTGTCTTTTTCCTTTTTTTTAACTTTTTAGTTAGCATTTTATACATATGCATAAAACACATGGGGCAGGATTCATAAAGAAGACACGCTCAGTGTATCTCAGCTGCCCCGGCGCAGAGGAGATGCACTGAGTGCAAAATGGGTGATTCACAGAGGAGGCACAGGGAGATGCCCCTGGCACATCCCCTCTGTGAATAGCACAGGTGTGCCCAACCCAGGAGGCATCCCAGGCTGCCCCGGTGCATCTCCCATGTCTGGCTGTGAACCCTTCGAGGCAGGGCATCTCAGGATGCCCTGCACCCAACAATGCGATTCACAGCCAGGGGCATGCAAATGAGGCCATTAGGCATGCACGGTGCAATGGAGCCATTAGCATGCCATTATGGCCCCATTTGCATTGAGCCTACAGGGATGCCACGGCGGAATGCGCCGAACAGTAGGCCTCACACCCCGCCCCAAGCCCCCAGCAAATGCTGCTCCCAACAGCAGTAAATATAATGCAGAACCCCCATTCCCAGCCTCAAGCCCCCAGTTAAGCCTCCTTCTACTGGTGGTAAATGAACAGAATAACCCCCTCCCAGCCCCAGCCCCGGTAAAGCTGCCCTCTACGGCGGTGGTAAATGAACATAATAACCCCCCTCCTGGCCCCAAGCCCCCATTAAAGCCACCCTCCATGGCAGTGGTAAATGAACAGAATAACCTCCCTCCTGGCCCCAAGCCCTCAGTAAAGTCACCCTCTGTGGTAGTGGTAAATGAAAAGAATAACCCCCCTCCCGGCCCCAAGCTCCAAGTAAAGCCGTTCTTCATGGCAGCCATCTGTTACAGAAGACCACCACCCCCAACCCACCCTTCACCCCACCCAGAGGGTCCCACTGTCAGTACAGCACATCCACCACACACCACCACAGCCATCCACTGACAGAGCTGTCTGACAGTGACAGCTACCACCATACAACCTGAAGTCGAATGGGCATCCAGATGTATGGTAGCTGTCATCGAACAGCTGGCTCTGAGCCAGTGGCTGAATCAGCGGGTGAGAGCTATGCCAGCTCGCAACAGTGGGACCCTGCTAGAAAGGTGGGGGAGAAATGAGTTGAAGTACCAGAGGGTTCATTCTAAGCTGGACAGCTGACGCGTAAGCGACAACGACAGCAGGGCAAGATGAGTTATTCTCATTACCACCGCGCAGAGGGCAGCTAACGAGGGGCTTGGGAGGGCTTCTGCAGTACATTACTGCGCTGGTAGCAGCATTTGCTGGGGCTTGAAGTTCGATTACATTTGCAGCTGTGCAGGTGGCATCTTCGAGGCTTGAAGCAGCTCTGCATCATTTACCACAGCTGGGAGCAGCATTTACCGGGGGCTTGGGAGTGGGGTTCTGCAAGTCATCTACTCCCACTGGGTGCAGCAGTCTACAGGGGCTTGGGATGGTGGGGTACACTGGACTGCCAGGGTGGGCAGGCTGCCATGTTGCTGTCTGCAGTATGGCAGTCTACCTGTGGGTGGCCACCCACTTAAGTCTAGAATTTCTAGACTTATCTTTCTGTGGCGCATCCCCGGACTTGCCCCGGATGTGCCACAGAATAGGGGCTGTGAATGGGGCTGTGCCTGCATGCTGGCACGCCAGTCACAGCTCCCCTCCAGATGCGCCGTGATGGTATTATCGGGTATGCGGCGCATCAGAGTTGCTCTGGTGAATCGGAGCCCTGCCAGAATCACCTTTGGGCGCATATCGGGGATGCCCCAGTGCATCTCGGATGCGCTGGGTGCAACCCTTTTGTGAATCCTGCCCATTGTTTCTGAGCATATACACTGTGTATTGGTTCACCATTATACATTACTAAGGATGATGACTACACTTTCTAATGGTACAGCATCAAAGGGTAGCCATCCACTAAATGATATTATACAGGCATCTTAATCAACATCCTGGAGCTATATTGCAGCCAACGCCCCTATTTTACAAACCTGCAGTTAATAATAACACTTATTTTTGTAACCAACCATACACAGGTCCTTTAGTGACTATGTATTGTATCAGAAAAATTCCTCATTCCAGAGCTTCCTTAAATCCCTTATTAAAGCATGCTGGTACTAACCTTATCTATTGAGGCCTCCAAGAGTCTCAGCTAATAGAAACTGTATTAGAGCTCTAAACGTTCCCCTTATTCAACTGTAAAGATGCCATGTAGGCACAGAGACTAGCTCTGACCTGCATCTCTAAATAAGCTGTTACATATAAAGGGACTCCGATGTATCAGTCAGGGTCTCTTGTGTCTTATTAGCCTCTGTGCATGCAACTGCAAGTAATTACAACGGTTTAAGCATTTAATCATTTGTAAACTATGTTCATAAAGCATTCAACTGCCATTCTAGGCCAACAGATTCATCTATCCCCTGATCCCCAAAAACCACATGGAGAATACAGAGGAAACCTTTAAACTGATAACTTATTCACACAGCAGATACTATGCATTTTCAGACTGATCAGATATGTCTGGTCTAAAATAATAATACAGCATGTCCACGTGGAGGAAGTCCTTATCATAAAACTAGTGTGTCCCATATTGTGTTCCCTTAAGGAAATATTACCAGACATACAGACTTTTTCCCCTCCTCATAGAACCACAGTTCTGCTTGCACCAGTCTACTGATTACCTATACAAGTAAAATAAATGTATTCATCAAATCAGTCTAGCAGCAAAACAATCAGGGTCTGTTCAGTCATCCTCCTACTCCTTTTCCTCTGTGAGATGACCCTACTGGGCCCATTTCACTGTGATCTTCTCCACACAGATTCCCACTTCCTTCGGGTCTGTAAATCGTTACTGTTTGCGACCATCGGCAAAGCATAAATGGGCTAGAAATGTCATTGAATAGGTGATACCTGTATCTCTAAGCTTGTGTTTCACCCCGTTGATTGCCTTGCACCAAATCCTAGTAGCATACACCAGATCTGGGAAGAAAAGAATGTGGTCCTCCTCGTGGAATATTGGGCCCTTATTTCATATGGCTGCCAGGATTAAGTCCCGCTCGGCCGCTGAGGTGAGTGTGAGCAATACAGTGCTGGGATTGTCAGCATTGGTGTTGGGCCTTCTAGGGGTAATCCAGTAGGCTCACACAATTTTAAAGTCTGTTAGCCCTGTTAGTTCTGAGATCCATGGTCCCAGATATTGAAGCAGACTCTCCCCTTCAGTCACTTCGGGGAGGTCTAAAATTCAAATATTGACCACCCGAACTGTGTTTTCAAGTTGCTCCATGCAGCTCCGGGGGGCTGCCAGTTCTTTGAAGGAGGTGATAGTTGCAGCAAGGGCCTTTCCTACTGTCACCTTGGTGCTCTTAGTTATCTCTCCCATGGCGTTGAGATGTGTTCCCACCGCCACAAAAAGTTGAGAGAAGGTGTTTAACTTCTGGTCTATTTGCTGCACAGTTTTAGTGAGAGCATTGACAGATATTTGTAATGTAGTTAGCGAAGTCACAGGTTGTTCCGCGCTGGCCAATGAAGACTGGTTCTGATGGTTTAGCTGCTGGAGTGTGCGATCAGAAGAAATCTTATTTTACCAGCTTGGCCTGATCCATGATGATATTAGTTTGGTATCCAGAGGTGCAGTAGGTTATTGTTTAAATATATAGGTGTATCTCCCACCAAAAAAAATCAATATTTGGTGGTTTCTTAAGCTTTTATAGGGCTTCTATCAGGAGTTCCAGGAAGTAGCTGCTGCTGGCTGGACTGCTAGCCCTTCCCCCAAAAACATTTGTTTTTCTAAAGAAATCCTGCCTGAGTGAGATTTATAATTTGTGTGTTAATTGTGGGACAGTATTAATAATCTGTGACAAACTGTTATTGTTAAGGGGTTGTCACCATCAACAACCAAATCGAACAAGGGGTCTGTAAGAGATCTTGAAAGATAGTGAGAATACAAAAGTCTCCAGAAAGAGTCTGCAGGGATTCTGAACCAGATTGTTGCATGTCCTGTAGGGAGAAGGCCAAATCAGGAATACACTGCTAACCCCGAAGAGAGTGTGATGTCTGGGTCTCCCCCCTTGTGTAATAACCAGGAAGGGTTCATATTTGACCACAAGACCCGAAGCTGGTATTGTACCCTTATCCAGAGTTAGAGGGACGCCCTGGGTCCTCATGGCAGAGGTGCAGTTGTGACCTCGTCGAGCAGTCTAAAAGACCACGAGGGGGGTATCCCTGTTCCCCCATCACTGATTGCACTGAGGGGTGGGCACTGTGAGCTCAGTGGGCCTGATCCCCAGGAGTGGGTTCATGACAGCAACCACTCTCCAGAGAGGAGAGCTGCCTTCCGGCTGCTCAATCCTGCTCTGACCTCCCCCCCCATGTTGGCTCCCCAGTGACCTGAGTCCGTTCCCGAACCCTGGTCACTGGCGTGGCACGAGGTAAGGTATCCAGGCCCTCAGCCCTCAGCACCAGTGGGCTGGCCTGTATATGTCCTAACTGTAGCAATGTGATGATGATCTCAAACTAGTGCATCAAGTATAAGCAGATAAAGTTTGCTGCTCACCACTTCACAAAACAGTCTCATGTTTGATGGTGTAAGCATACTTCTGTTTATTCCATATAGTTATAGGAACTTACCATTGTAGCAGCAACAATTCAAAATAGAGCACCCAATCCATGTCTTGATGTTTTGCACCATTCACACACTTTTTAAATGAGTGCGAGATCTGTGCATTACTACCCCATTATGTACAGACACAGTGCCCGATTTTCAAAGGGTTTAGAACAATGCAAGGATCCTGCATCAAAAGATTTTGACACGGGGGCAACTTGCATGACAACTTGCAGCAATCCTCATAATTTTCTAACGCAGCCTGTGTCAAATTCAGATGCAGCTGTGCCAAAGCCCCCTTGCGCCAAGGTTGTGTCAAACAATCCGGTGCACCAGGTCGCAAGGGGGCTTGTGTCATGGCAGGGCTGCAACATCCCCTTTTTTGCGATTTTGCAAGCCCCACTAAGGACATAGCAAGGGGCACCACTTAGACCAGCCAGGAGGTAGTTTAAGTGGCATGCACCAGTGGGAGGGGGTCAGATACTGGGCTGCCGGGGGCAGAAGTGGCATGGGAGGTGGCAGGGGGGAGTCAGGGAGACGGCTGGGCATTAATGGGAGTGCTATGGCACCCGGCAGGGTGCGTTTCCTTTTGTCTGTGTTTTTGTATTGTCTATCAATACCTATTAGGGTACTGCAAAGTACTGTAACTATGAATTATACTGAAGGGGAGGGGTGGTCCAGGGACAGAATGTGCAGCTGCCAGGGCTATGCCCACCTGGTGCCATTAAATATTCTGCCCCTTACCCCCCTCCCGTACATTATAATTCATAGGTACAATAATCTGCAGTACACTCATAGGAATTGATAGACAATACAAAACTACATACAAAAGCCAACGTACTCCACTGGGTGCCACAGCACTCCCTTTAATGTTCAGCTGTCTCCCTGACTCCACCTATGCCACCTCCAGTGTCCCACCTGTCCCCGGCCCCCTCCTGTCCAGCACAGTCACCACCCCCCCATCCCAGTCTCTCTAGTGTTGCATCGGGCAGGGGGGGTGGATCTCTGCATCAATTCCCGCAGGTGTGCCAACTGTTTGGCGCAGCTGTCGGCTTGCAGCAAACCAGTAGAGTTTGGTGCCAGGACACTGATTTTTCTAAAATTGGGCACAGGGTCCCTGGCACACCCAGAGTTTTCTGCAGCCCTGGAGTAGTGCAACTTGCGTCGCTCTAAGGGCTTTTTGAAATAATGCAGCAAGTGTCACTAAAGTGCACAAATTGGAGACTGCATTGCCCCGCATGTAAATAAAGCACATCCATTACAATCCAGTGTTCAAACAACATGAAGTCTTGCTGTATTCTGACAATAGCAGTGAGTCCCAACCTTTGAACTGCCCTGGAGATGAAAGAGTTACCTTTCCATGCCAGGCATGGAACGCTGAGCTCGAGCTCGGTTGAGACTCTGTCTGTTGCTGTTTGAACTCAAACCGTCAGATTCTTTACTCCGCCTCACTGAACAGTCTCTCTGGAGATTTCTCCTTTGCTCGGTTCAATTTGTCGGTTAAAGTCTGTTTTTCTCGGTTTCCAACCGAATTTAAACCTCAACCTGTCGGTTCAGTCTCTGTCTGTGGTATTCGTGAGTACTAGATAGGTTTATTTTGATTTTCTATTCTGTGTGAAACTTGTAAACGTTTCATCAGTTTGGTTTGAACCGATCAGGTTGTTTAAAAATCTTTATTTCTACTTTTAGAGTGTGGTTACCGGGTCTTATCGGTTCTAAAAAAAACAGATTTTACTACGTTTTTTTCCACGACTCATAACACGGTCAGGAACCGATAAGAGTGTCTTGCCTGGCCGATTGCCATTAAAAGGAAAAGTTTTGTTAGGACTGGCATCATGTCTGAGAAACCCAAAAGAAAAACCGAGCCTACTGGGTTTCAACACTGTAGTGTGTGTGGGGAAGTCTTTGCTAAGGCTGACCCCCACACCACCTGTGTTTATTGTCTGGGGTTTGACCACCTCGATTCAGACTGCCAGATTTGTAAAAATGTTCCTGCAGTTACCCTAGAAAAGAGAGTTGGTAGGCTCAGGGAAAGGGAGGCCAAAAAGTCCGCTGACCAGGATGGCCAGCCCGGTTCAGTTCAAACCGAACCAGAAGGAGTGCCCTCTGACCAGGGCGAAACTTCTTCGGGCAAAAGGAGAACCGATTCCGAGGAGTCGGTTCCGGTTAAGAGAACAAGAAGGGAAAAATCAGCGGGTGTGGATCTAAAGGTTTTTTCTCCAACCACTGATGAAATAGCCAAAGCAATAAAAATTGTGCAGTCGCTTTCCCCGGTTCCGACTGAACCGGCACCATCAGGAAGGCGCTCGGTTCGGCCAGTTCCACCGGTTCTGGATTATGATTTGGAAGAATTTTATGAACTGGAGGAGAAGGAAGGAGAGTATTAGGAAAGTGAATGTGATTATGAGAGTCTGGATGTGCCCATTGACCCGGACATCTCCCAAGACAGACCTTCAGGAGTGTCTCCTCCTAGGCTTTCTGAGTCCCCCTCCCATTTCATGTTTTACAAGAAAGTGGCCGAAACCCTTCAGCTTCCTATGGAAGAAGCTGTGGATGACCAGGAGTAGCCTGACTATGTGGATATAATGGATATCCCAGAGTCCAGGAGGCTATCTATTCCCTTACACAAGTCTTTTGGGAAACAGACATGTAAGATTTTAAAGACTCCTAATTCTATACCTCCTGTGGATAAAAGAATGGACAAGAGGTCTACTCTGTCAGGCTCAGATACGGAGTTCCTTACCCAACAATGCAGTCATGTTTGGGTAGTGCAGGCTGCAGCCTGTGATAAGGCTAATATACCCTTGGCTTCACACCCCCCAGATAAGGACTCCAGGAGGATTGATGCCATGGCAAAGAAACAGTACATGGCAACATCCCTGGGACTCAGGCAGGCCAATTATATGGCCTATACAGCTAGATATCAGAAATCTAGATGGGACACTGTCATGGCTTTAGCTAAACAGGTCCCTGGTCAGCTTGCCAAGGAGCTGGAGCAGGTGGCTGATGATGGTATTGAGGCATCCAAGTTGCAGTTCCATGCTGCAGTGGACTCCAGTGACGTGTCATCTAGAGTCATGGCTACATCTGTGGCCCTTTGTAGAATGGCTTGGCTCAGATGTACTAGCCTGTCTCAGGATACCCAGACTAAGGCCATGGATTTTCCTGTTGTGGGTAATTCTCTGTTTGGGGAGCAAACAGAGAACTACATGAAGAAAATGGATGAATACAGGACCACCTATAGGAGTGCTCAGGCTAAGGAAAGGCAAGCCACTCCTCAGAGGAAGCATCCCAGGGGTAGGGGCAGGCCTTTTCATAGGCCTTTCTACCAAGCCCAGGCCTTCTTTTCTGCCTATGCTCAGAGGGGGGTCTTTAGAGGGAGAGGCAGAAGGAGTACAAGCAGACCTGCTTCCACCCCTCAGCCTAAACCCCCTGCCAAACAGGCACCCTGATGGGTTTGCCAGGGCCGATTCTCCACCACCTGTAGGGGGCAGGCTGGCTTACTTTGTCCAAGACTGGAAGTCTTTAATATCAGACAAATGGGCCCTGGAAGTAGTAAGCCAGGGACTGGTTCTCAGCTTCAAAAAATTTCCAAAGATGAGAACCAGATCCTTTCCACCTGCAAATCCTTCAGAGGCACTTGCCCTAGAGGGAGAGATCTCTTCCCTCTTGGCTCTCAGAGTTGTAGAAAAGGTTCCACCCCTACACCAAGGGAAAGGATTGTACTCCAGGTACTTCCTCACTCCCAAAAAGACAGGAGAATCGCGGCCCATCCTGGATCTCAGGTATTTAAACAAGCACCTTTTAAAGCCAAAGTTCAAAATGGTGACCCTGGGAATAATTCTAGCCTCTCTAAGGCCAGGGGACTGGCTAGTCTCCCTGGACCTCAAGGATGCCTATTTCCATATTCTCATCAGAAGCTCCCATTGAAAATACCTCAGGTTCGAGCTGCCCTCGGGCCATTACCAATTTAGAGCAATGCCCTTCGGCCTAACCTCTGCTCCAAGGGTGTTCACAAAATGCCTGGCAGTAGTAGTTGCTTCCCTATGAAGGCAAAGGATTGCCATCTTCCCATACTTGGACGACTGGCTCATAGTAGGCCAGTCCCCAGACCAAGTCAAGTTACACCTACAGATAACTCAGCAACTGCTCACCTCTCTAGGTTTCCTTCTGAATCTTTCAAAGTCAGTTCTAGAGCCTGTTCAGCTCCTCACCTTCATAGGCGCAGAGCTAGATACAGAAAAGGCCAGAGCCTTCCTTCCCCTGGACAGGGCAAGGACCCTTATCACACTGGCCTCTTCATTCACCCTACAGGTGTCTCAACCAGCAAGGCATTTTCTGCAGCTCCTGGGGCACATGGCTGCTTCTGCAGCAGTGGTGCAGGGAGCAAGATTTCAGATGAGGAACATTCAGTTCCACTTGAGAGCCTTTTGGTCTCAGAAAAAGGACCCTCTGACCAAACTGATACCAGTGACTCGTACCCTGATCCAGGCCTTACAGTGGTGGCAGGATCAGGACAATCTAAGACAGGGAGTTCCCTTTGTCACTCAGTCTCACTCTTTAACCCTTACTACAGATGCCTCCCTCTTGGGGTGGGGGCCCACTTGGAGACCTGACCACCCAAGGGTTGTGGTCCCCTCAGGAATCTTTGCTTCACATCAATCTGTTGGAACTCAGAGCAGTGTTTCTAGCACTTCAAGCTTTTTCCAAGTCTGTTCAGAACAAAGTTGTTCAGATCAGGACAGACAATACCACCACAATGTGGTATAGCAACAAGCAAGGGGACACTCGGTCTTCGGCCTTGTGCACAGAAGCAATGAAGTTGTGGTCTCTGGCCTATTACATAGATACATAGATACATAGACAGTGTCGGCAGATAAGGGCCTATGGCCCACCCAGTCTGCCCATTTGAGCTTGTAAGTTCAGTTTGTTTTCCTAGAAGTCTGTTGCCCCTTACCCCTGACCTCCAGAATTCCTTTATGTCTATCCCATTCATTCTTAAATCCCGTGATTGTTTCAGCCCCCACCACTTCCTCTGGCAGGGTGTTCAACTTGTCCACCACCCGTTCTGTGAAGAAATTCTTTCTCATGTTTCCTCTGAATCGTCCTCCCTCTAACTTCATCCCATGCCCTCTAGTCCTGGAACATCTTTTTCACTTAAAAATAGTGTTTTCTGCACCCTGTTCCTCCCTGTAAGATACTTGTATGTCTCTATCATATCCCCCCTCTCCCTCCTCTCCTCCAGGGAGTACATGTTCAGTTCCTTCAACCTGTCTTCATAGGACTTGTGATGCAATCCATGCACCATCTTTGTTGCCCTCCTCTGAACCTTCTCTACCCTGTCTATGTCCTTACGTAGGTATGGTCTCCAGAACTGTACACTGTGCTCCAGGTGGGGCCTCACTAGTGTCTTGTATCCTATTGTAGCCTATTCCCTGAACACCTCCCTTACAGCAGTACACCTCCCAGGTAAGGACAATGTCCTGGCAGATGCTCTCAGCAGGATATCTCAGGGCCATCATGAATGGTCACTGGATCCCCTGGTTTTGGAGGTGATCTTTTCCAGATGGGGCACTCCACAGATAGATCTTTTTGCAGCCCCAGACAATCACCAACTTCCCCTTTTTCGCTGCAGGCCCCCAGTGTTGGGCTCAGTCCCCCTGGATGCCCTGGTTCTCAGTTGGGAAGGGAAGTTCCTGTATGCTTTCCCCCTTCCCTCTCCTGTTCAAGGTGCTAGTCAAAATCAGGTCTCAACCCTGCAAGGTGATTCTGATTGCTCCAGACTGGGCCAGACAGCCCTGGTACCCTCTCCTGTTGTCCTTAGCAGTCCACCTTCCCTTGTCTCTTCCCAGGAACTACAACCTGTTAACCTGTGCTCAGGGGAGGGTTTGGTACCTGAATCTCAAATCTCTCAATCTCAAGGCCTGGCTCTTGAAGAGTTAGAGTTTGCTGATTTACACCTCTCTCAAGGTGTTATGGATATTCTAAAGGCTTCTAGGAAGCCTTTCACCAGAACTACTTATAATTCCAAATGGAAAAGATTCTCCATATGGTGCTCTGGGAAGCATATTTCCCCAGAGTCTGCTGACCTGCCCACAGTCCTTGACTATATGGTCCATCTGAATAGCTTGGGACTCAGACCAGTTATACTAAGGGTGCATCTGGCAGCTGTCTCTGTTTTTCTTTCAGCAGGTAAGCCCTCTTCTCTTTCAGCTCACCCTGTATTCTCCAAGTTTTTCAAGGGATTGCTTCATACCAATCCGCCATTCAGGGACCCTGCCCCTGCTTGGGACCTTAATGTTTGCATTGCTCAGCTTATGCAACCCCCTTTTGAGCCTTTGTCTCAGCAGAGTTTAAGTACTTAACTTGGAAAACTGTGTTCCTGGTGGCCATCACTTCTGCCAAGCGCATAAGCGAGTTGCAAGCCCTGTCAGTGGAGCCTGATTTTATCTCTTTCCATAGAGATAAGGTGGTCCTCAGGACTAACAGGAAGTTTTTACCTAAGGTGGTTTCAGACTTCACCTTAACCAATCTATGTCTCTTCCTGTGTACTTCATTGACCATTCCTCCTCTGGCAGAGGAGGTTGCACAGTTTGGATGTGAAAAGAGCCCTTAGCTACTACATAGAGCGTACCAAGGGTCACAGGTTTGACTCCCTCCAACTATTCCTCACTTATGGTGAGGTTGGTAAGGAAAACCTGCCACTAAAAGATCCATTGCCAGGTGGATTGTCTCTTGTATTCAATTTTGCTATGAAAAACTAGGTAGATTCCACCCTCAGGCCTGAGGGCTCACTACCAAAGGTATAGCTGCTTCCTGCTGCTGCCAGGATATTCCTATCTTAGAGATATGGCAAGCAGCTACCTGGAAAACAGTTCACTTTTTACCAAGCATTACTCTCTGGATATCCAGGCTAGGAGTGATGCTCGGTTTGGCACAGCTGTGCTTCAGAGCCTATTTCCTAAGTAGGTTCTGTCCCTCCTCCATGGAGGTACTGCTTGGTAGTCTGCTATTGTCAGAATACAGCAAGACTTCATGTTGTTTGAAGAAAAAATTACTCACCTTAGTAATGTTGTTTCTTCTAATGGAGTTACTGTATTCTGACCCCCCCGCCTTCCCCTCTCAGAACCTTTGTTTTTGGGATGTGGGAGGGCAGTAGCAGTGTTGGCACTCAGGAGGTGCCCCACCTTTTTTATTATCACCCTCTTTTCTTTGGGTGAGTGGGTGTTGTGTTTATTTCATTTTTTGGGTTTCCTGACTTGAGTCTTTGTTTTGGGACCAAAAAATCTGTTATTATATTTAGTAGCCAGTTGGCTAGTGTAGGTTTACAGCTTCACACAGGACCTCAGTGAGTTTAGCTCGAAAGATCTGACGGTTTGAGTTCAAACAGCAACAGACAGAGTCTCAACCGAGCTCGAGCTCAGCGTTCCATGCCTGGCATGGAAAGTTAACTCTTTCATCTCCGGGGCAGTTCGAAGGTTGGGACTCACTGCTATTGTCAGAATACAGCAAGACTCCATTAAAAGAAACAACATTACTAAGGTGAGTAATTTTTTCTTACAGTTCATTTGGTGAACACTTCTAGGGTGCTAATACTTCATAGAAGACCGTTAAAAGCACATCCAAGGATGGGTGTAGAAGAAAAGGGATGGGAGTAATATGGGGACAAAAAAAAAGAAGGGATTAAGAGGATGGAGGATGAAGATAAAACAGCAAAAAGCCAAAATGCCTTATGCAGCTAACATCTATATAGTTAGCAATGCAGCAGTACAGTAGATACTACATGCTACTGCTAACTCCTCGCCACCCTGACTAGTGTACTATACTTTTAATCATGAACTTGAATGGCAAAGGTACCTTCTGTTCAACACCCTAGCATAATTTTTCAAAAAATTATTGAAGTTAATTATGAAAGCGAAAATCCTGATTTACTCATTAGCTCCTATGTCACACTCACTTGCTTAAAGAAATGGTGATAATTCTAAAGTTCATGTTGGAAACAGATACAAACAGTAACAAGTGTTTACATACATAACATCCTAGGACCTATCACAGTAACTACTTTCATTCAAAAAGCACATTCTGGAAAGGAACATTATTAAGGCAATTCATTTTATCACACTGTGTTACAAATAAAATCATGGATAAGGGACTGTGTATTATGAGGCAATAATACCATCGAGAGGTTCTGGTGACATGTGAATCTTAAAAGTGAAGCTCGAGAGGTTTCATGTCACCAGAACCTCGAGATGGTATTTTTAACTAAGTGATACACAGTCCCCAATTTTTAATTTTTATAATATATGGATCCAAGGAGTTTTAAAAATTCCGGCATCACACACAGACACACACACACACGTGCACACACGTACACATACGCACGTACTTGCACACGCACACCCTGGGCTGGTGAGAGTGGGTAGGTTTTCATTTAGTTAGCACAGTCTTTGCTTCACATGAGAAAAGTGTTACTGTACCTTAATTCTTTTAGTAGCAGAAGGAGGATTGATGTATAAACCACCAAGCAAGCAAGTGTTTCAGTGACTGCTGGCTTTGGAAACTGAAAGATGCTTCCTTCTGACACTCGCAATCCATGGCTGCGTTAAAGTACTGAAAGTGAAAGCCGCTTGCTCCTGGCACTTGTGATCAGTGGTCACGTACATCTCGTTTTCATCCGCTGAGCACCGGACTCATACTCAGCTGAAGGACTGGGTGCAGCGCATTGTAACAATTTTTTCTCATAATACCATCGTTGGCACTCTAATTAAAGTATTATGAGATCTTGTAATACTGTCGTTGCAGTTTCAACAATGGTATCACAGCAAATTTTTTGTATGACTTTTGATACTATTATTATCATTTTCAATAATTTACTATTTTTTTATCCTATCAGAAAAGGGCTAAGCTAAAAATCTATCATGCAGACTTGTCTTCCTTACTGCCCCAAGTTTGCTATGCCAAAACAATGCTTTTCTCAGTAATTTGTTGTCAAGGTCCTAACCCCTTGGGCCCATAACAACTTTTTCCAGACCTTGAAACTTGAATTTATACTCACAAACGTAACTTCTACAAGCACCATTAAGGCATTGTCTCTATATTTCCTTTGGATAGCCCTTACATGCTCTCTCTCAAGTTATTTTAAGACATTTACTGACTGTCCTTACTTTGATGTGGATTGGGATTCTATAGTTAGGAAAACATGGGACCGAATGTTGTTACCGCCCACTTATAACAATTTTATTTTTGAGTTTGCATTCACTCCGGTGTTACAGTAGTATAATAAGAAAATTGTATGGATTATTTACAATTGCTTTACATCTGGTATCGGAGAAGTCAGGATTTCCTACAACAAAAAAGTATTACATACCCATCTTATTAAATCTCGTACATCAGATTTTTGAATTCTTAAAGGAAAGAGATTAAAGATATTTACCAGGGATAGAATTCAGTATAATTGGAGATGTTTGCCCTGGATTTTTTAAAAGAAAGTGTACAAGTATGTGATCTCTTTATGAATTTTGTATGGATATTCTGTAACTTTAATATACTAAGGCCCAGATATTCAAAGCAGTTGCACATGGCACAACTGAGTTGCGCCAGTGCAACTACAGACTTGCGCCACAGAGCCATATTCAGCCACCGTGGCTATGCGGCGCAAGTTTCATTGCACCATGGCACAAATGTAATGTATGCAGCACTAGTGCAGGGGGGTGTACCCATGAATATGTGGCACAATGGCATATTCAACCTAAAACCATGGTGCAAGTCAGGGGCAAACCACAGGATGCGCCAGTCGGACTTGAGCCTATAAAAACGGGCTCAAACACGCACACAGAAGATGCACAACCCTGAGCACAAACACCATGCTTGCCTCACCTTTGAGGACTACAGCAATGTGGAGATCGTGGGCCGGTACCGCCTGAACAAGGCAATTCTGAGGCAGCTCTGTGAGCTGTGCATTGATGAGCTGCAGGCACCCACCAGACGGAGTCATGCCATGTCTGTGGAGACCAAGGTGACAGCAGTGATATGCCTGCTCACCACGTTCACCTTCCAGAGACCAACAGGTGCCACCACAGGGATCACCCAGGTGGCCACATCCCGCCTCCTCACACAGTTCCTCAACACTCGGCTGCCACATGCTTCAGAGTTCATATGATTCCCAAGCACACTGGCAGAGTGTATAGCAAACATGCAGGACTTCCACAGGGTGACACAAATGGCAGACATGATAGGGGCCATAGACTGCACCCACATGGCAATACACACACCACCTGGCCCGGAGGCGGCGGCATATATGAACAGGAAGGGGTACCCCTCCATCAACTGCCAGGTGGTGTGCAATGCAATGGGGTGCATCATCAATGTCTGTGCCACACATCCCGGGAGTGCACAGGATGCCTACATCTGGCACAGTTCCATCCTGTGCCAGAGATTCGAGCGTGAGGATATCCCCATGGGGCACCTGTTAGGTGAGCAAGGCATGGGGATGGATGCGGGTGTAGCAATGCTGAGGGAGGAAGGCGATGACACAGGGGAGGGGGGTACAGGAGGCAGAGAGCAGCAGAGGTGAGGGGGTAGCACAAGCACAGCACAGAGATAACCATATCCTTTTCCCAGACAGGTGACAGCGCATACCCACTCAGGCCCTGGCTGCTCACCCCCTACCAGCAACCATCCACACCCGTGGAGAAGAGATACAATGAGGCACACACCGTCACACACAATGTCATCAAGTGTCTTTGGCATGCTTAAGATGTGGTTCCATTGCCTAGACAGGTCAGGTGGTGCTCTACAGTACAGCCCATTGAAAGCCTGTGGCCTATTCCTGGCCTGCTGCACGCTGAACAACATGGCAATTGACCGTGGGATAGTAGTCCAGGTGGATGAGGGCGACAGCAGTGGGAATGATGGGGACGATGGGCCAGAAGAGGGTGTGCAGCCACCCATGGGGAGGCAGGACCCCAAGTTGGTGGCAGAGGCCAGGAGGCACAGGGCCACCATCACACAGGAGCACTTTGGAGACTGCATGTAGGTGTAATGACATGCGTGCAGGGCCTGCATGGACCACCACCACCACCACCACCCACAGGGCTGGATGGGCACATAGGGATGCATACAGTGACATGGGCACACACAGCATGCATAGTGGACACAGAGCCACAGAGACACACACAGCACAGGCATGGGCACATACACATGGGCTGCAGGACATGGCATGGATCAGACGCATGACACCAGTGCACATGCATGGCCAGCATGGATTTGCCCTCATCACACCCATGCCATAAGGCCCAGCTGCCCAGACAGCACACGTAGGAGTTGTGTGCCACACCACTCATGCACACCACCACACGCACGGGGCACCACCACCCATATGTGCACTGGGAAGCAGCAGTGGACAGCAGGGAAGGGCAGCACGCCCAGCAGGCCTACCGCACGGTGCCACAGCCACCACGGCCATGTGGGTGGCCACGTCCAGGCTGTTCGGCAGCCATGGGCTGCACAACAGCCACCAGAGAAGTGTCCAACACACTCACAGGGGTGGAGGCCTGAGAATGTGACCAGGTCCTCACTGGGGTGTAGAGCCGGCTGAATAGGTTAATGTCGGGGGTGTCAGGGATTGCCACATCGGAGCCCGGCGTCAGCCATGCAGGGGTCGACAGATGCCGGGACCGAGGTGTTGAAGTAGCACTGTGGGGAGTCCAATGCACACAGCCATGCCCAGTGGATGCCAGCGATGCAAATCCAGCCGCAATGGTACCATTCAAGCGGTCCAGAGATGTGGTCGTGGACTCCCGCAGCTGGCAGATCTCATCAATGAGCTGCACAAGTCCTCTGTCCTGCCACTCGGCCAGCTGACGCACCTCAGCCCACAGTGCATAGATCTCTGTAGCAAGCAATGCCTGGTTGTCTATGGATGCCCGCAGCAGCCGGGTGTGCTCAGCCAGCCGGTTGGCATACTATGCATCCTGGCCTGGACGCCGGCCTGCTGGGGGTGATGTGGCATGCTGGTCAGTGCCCCTCTCTGGTGGATGCTGCACAGGGGACCACTCAGGGGGTAGTGTGGTTACGGGCACACTGGCAGTGGCCTATGTGGCGCACTGCCCTGCGGTCACTGCATCCTGTCACCACTGTCCATCCATCTGCTGGTCCGTGCCCAGCATGGCCGTACTCACAACAGTACCCCCCCTTGCCAGGCACAGTGGTGGCACCACACACCACTGTGCTGCCATGGACAGGGGGCAGCTGCACAGGTGCAGCACTGGACTCCAACAGTGCCTGCTTCTGTCTCTGGACCATGATTGGCACCACATGCCCGGCACTGTCCAGGATCAGTGTCATATCATCATCATCAGAGTCGGACACACCGCCCAGCCGGGTGCCTGCAGACAGCACAGGCAGGCTGTCACCAGCAGGAGTTCTGACAGCGTGTCATCTGACTCTAGACCCAGGATGTCCAGCAGCCCCACACTGTCATGTCATGATCGGTCCCTGTCCTGGGTGCCCATGGATGTCGATGGCACCACCTCCTCCGGTCCCATGTCAGCATCCTCCATCACCTGTACCTCTCCACGGAGACTCGGTGGCACTGGAAAACAGGAACACAGAGTCAGCGGAGGTATAGCATCCATGCAGGTGAGTTTTGTGCCCAGGGGTGCACGCTGCCATGGCTGCCATCCACTGGTGCACCATGCACAGCTGCACGCCCCACCCACACGGGCCATGCGGCACGGCGGCAGGCCCATCTGCATGGTACTGCCCATATCCCCCCATTGCATGGTGTGTGGTGACTCACCGTGCTGTGAGGGGCTGCCACTCATCTGGAAACCACCACCAGAAATGCCCTCTATGGTGGCACGGCTGATGGTAGCTGTCACCAGCTCCTCTGTCACTGTCAGTGCCGGTGTGGTGGGTGGTCTGCTGCCTGTCCTGCTGCATGACACCCTGATGGCTGCCACCTTCTCTTTAATATGGTGTTTGTCCATTCCCACCTTCTTCTGGCACTCCTGGGCGATCCTCTGGTGTCTGCCATGTGCATTCACATAGGTGGCCACTGTCTCCTACCCAGCCGACCTGTCCTGTGGTGTGCCCGTGGCACCACTCAGCAGGTCCTCCCTGTCAAGGTAGGCCTTGAACAGGGCCTTCTTCTCTTCTTTAGTGAAATTGGGCCTGCGCTTCCATGCAGGCCCATGCTCCTCCTCTCCCTCAGTCTCGGACATTGTGCTACTTGTGGACAGTGACAGACATGGATGTCAGCGGCAGCATGGCACAGTGAGGTGCCCCGTTGCACTGTAGGTATGGGCCTCTCACTCCCAGCGTTATCATCCCCTTACCAAACTGGCTGCAATACCAGTCCATGGCCTGTGCTGTGGCGTGGCACTTTTAAGGCGCAACGCATGCAAATAAGCCTGTGTGCAATGGCAATGGGATGCTAATGATCTGTGTTGCACTGCACATAGCCTAATGAGATGATTTGCATATGGTGACTGAATATCATGTTATTGCGCTGTGCTCAAACAGGATGCGCTGTAACAATCGTGTGGTGCAAATCCAGCGCATGCGCAGTGTGCGGGCTTGCATTGCACATGTGACACCCTAATAGGTCTTGCACTCCCTGCTCCAAAACTTGACTATGGTGCCCAAGCCCTCACGCTAAAAGTTATCCCTGTCCCCACCAGAGGTCCTCTTTTCCTCACTGTCTCCTACATACCCCCAAGGAACCAGAAATCAGCAGTCCAGTCCCTCATCGACTACCTCACATCCCTCCCACACAAAGTCGAGCAAGTCATCCCTGGTGATCTTATTGTTAATTGGCTTGCTTCCACCACCTCCCAAACCAGGGACTCCTTCGCTGCCCTGGATATGTCCCAACTAGTCTCACAGCCTACCAGGTTCAACCGATCCAGTGGAACCAACACCCTCCTAGACGTTATCTTATCAAACCGCCCCTTTAAAATCCGGGACATCACTGTCTTTCCCAACTCACTTAGTGATCACTCCCCAGTCATCTGTACCTGGTCATCCTCCTCTCCAAAACCAGTGTCCCAGGCTACGCCCTGGGGGCCTAAAAAAGTAGAAACAGCACATAGCCAAGCTGGACTAGTCCCCTATCCGACATGCCCCAGATATCGACTCAGCTCTTGACTTCTTCACAAGTGCCTTCTGCAAGGCCTGTGACCTCTTCGCCCCCCCCCACCAGCATCCGTACAAAGAAATGCAACACCCCCTGGATCATCCCTTCCCTCATCCAGAAACTTAAGAATAGGGATAATCTCTGGTGAATCGCTGTAGATTCAGGCAATCCATCTGACAGACAAGCCTATAATGCAGAGTACAGTAAGTGCACCTGGGCCATCAGACGGGCCAAGGTGGACCACAACCAGGCCACCATCATCTCCACCTGGGGCTCGGCCCAGACCTTCTGGGATAGCTTGAAAGAACTAAATGGGAAGACCCACTCCCCTCCACCATCTCAGCTCACCATCGATGGTGCTACCTCCTCTGATCCACTATCTATAGCTGACTGCCTCAACGCCACTTTCTCTGATCTAAGCTCTGTCCTCCCCAGTAGCTTTTTTGATCCAATCCCCTCCTCACTTCCCGCTGCGCATCCTATCCCCCCATGAAGCCAGGCGACACCTGCTAAAAGCCCTTGGTAGTAATAACCCCAGCAGCAACCCCCTCGATTCCAGAATCCTCCGTCTGGTCCTGGGCATTGTCCTAGTCCCCCGATGGACCTACTCAACCGGTCCCTGTGCCTTGGACAGTTCCCCAACGCATGGAAAACTGCTGAAATCACTCCAAAACACAAGAATGGTGATCAGTCCACCCCCAGCAGCTACTAGCCAATCTCCATCCTCCCCCAACTCTCCAAAGCCCTCGAAAAAGTGGTGTCTATCCAACTATCTGAGTACATGGCTAAGTATGACACTATGTGCCCAGAGCAGCATGGTTTTCACCCAGGACACAGTACAACCACTACTCTCCTGGAGTTCTCCCAATACCTGCACTCTGCCCTCCAGCTGGTGCAGTTTTCATTGACCTCTCCAAGGCCTTTGACGCTGTCTGTCACCCCTTCCTACTCAACTCTCTCCACCAACTTGGTTTCTCTGCTGGTCCCCTTGCCTGGTTTTCCAGCTACCTCTCCGCTAGATCCCAGTGTGTAAAAATCAATGGCTCCCTCTCCAACATTGTACCTGTTAGCTCCAGGGTCCCACAGGGCTCAGTCCTGGGTCCCATTCTCTTCAGTCTTTATCTTAACACTCTCCCCAGCTCCTGCAATAGCAAGATGCTCCTCTATTCAGATGATGCAGTTCTCTTTGCCTCACACCCAGATCCCTCCACTCTCCAATCATCCCTTCAACTCACCTACAACCAAATAGAAAGGTGGTTTCTTGATCACAGACTAGTCACAAACCTTAAGAAAACCAAATCAATGCTCTTCTCTCACCACCAAAATAAAGCTAGAAGTGCCCCCTCCTGACTACCCCCAACTCTCAGCTCCCATTAGAGCAAGTGCCCACATACAAATACCTAGGCATCACTTTTGATACTGCCCTCATCTTCCACACCCACATCAATGCTCTTTCCTCCACCATAAACTCTCGGATTGGCCTACTTTACCGCCATAGGGATTGCCTGCCCCTCGCTGCCCTCTAGTTGGCCATCACCTCCTCCATCCTGTCCCTAGTGGACTATGGCTTGCCCATCTATGCTGCAGCCGATAACACCACCCTCTCTAAAATCCAGTTCTCCATCAATAAGACCTGTAGGCTCCTGACTGGAGCCTTCAGCTGCACCCACACCTGCCTGATCTATTCCTCCAACCTGCTCAACTTCGAGGAATGTCTGCAGTATCAGACCTGCCTTCTTGCTAAGAAATCCCTGCTCGGACTCTCCCCCCCGAGTGTCTCTGCCTCCCTACCACAGTCATCCTCATCCATTTCCACCAGCAGCTCTGTTAAAGCCACCTTCAAAGTGCCCAGAACCAAGACCTCTCTCGCTCAGAGGTCCTTCTTTTATCGAGCCCCCGCCTGGTTCAACTCCCTCTCTACCTGCATCACTAACACTGCCAAACTTGGTCCCTTCAAAACCGCTCTCCGGAACCATCTCTTTAACGTCCGCTGCTGTAGGTGCAACTAACCCTGCTCCCCCCCCCAGTCCTACTGCAGAACCTTTCCTGCCTGGCCCCTAATCTCGACAATGTCCCCTGGACTGCCAATCCATCTTTCCCCCTAACCCTTTTTGCCTACCTCCTTAGGTTTATACCAGGATATATTCCACTGCAACTCCAGAGAAATTGTACATCTTTAATTGCAAACCTGTATTTTATACCAACATGTAACTACATGTATTCTGTGTTCAATGTCTGCACCTGTAATGTTATCCAATGTTGTATCTGCACAATATTCTATTGTCTTGCCCTCCCTGCGATGAGATGCCTTTGTAAATGAGTCCCTGACTCAAAGGTTGTAAGTCCGACTTACACAAATAAATAAAATAAATAAATAAATAAATGTGCGGACCCGTGTGCATAGGCCTATCGCACGACCACATGTAGTGCACAATATGCCCCCATTACGCACGCGGTGCTGGTCACCTGTCATGCAACCGTAGGCATCATGGTGCAATGGCCCACAGCGCAGCTGCATGGGATGCGCTATGCTGCGCCCACAGCGCAGGCGGGGTCATGCGACATCTCATAGGTCACACCCTGTGCCTTCAGGGTCACGACCATGCCCCATGCACCGACAGGCTATGTCACAGCGCATGCATGGTGCTACACAATATTCTGCCACAGCACACACCAATCACGCATCCACATGCTGTGTGGTCACATAAAATGGTATGCTATTGCACAACGTCCACAGGCTGCACCACACGCATGCTGTGTAGGCCATAACACATTCTACAATCGAGTTGCACTTCAGCCAATGGCGGGCACTGTTACCATGTGTCGGGCAGTTAACTGGATGGAGGTGGAGATGTGCAACCTGGTTGCACTGGTGGAGCCCTATTTGCCCCAGCTGTTTGGGCAGGTGTCCTTGCAGCAGCCAAGGACCAAGGTGTGGGCCAGTGCAGCGTTCCAGGGCTGTGGCCGCACGGGCCCACACCTCGGTCCTTGGCTGCTGCAAGGGCACCTGCCCAAACAGCTGAGGCGCATAGGGCTCCACCACTGCCGACCAGTGCAGGCACCACTATGGTGACCTGCGCAGGAGGGATCCAGAATGGCTGCAATGGCTCCAGGCATGTGTGCACTGTGGTGCTGTGCCACAGCCAGGTTAGTATTCCCATGCGTCACTCATGCCTGTGGTGTACCTGTACTGGGCATCCGTATGCACAGTGTGTGCAGCTGCCAGGGGGAGGACGTGGTCCTGGTGGTCGCTGCATGTCCTGCATGGGTGACATGCGCAATGCTGTTGTGCATGTTGCAGTCGTGCAGGCACCAGGGCCACAGGGTGGGCAGTGTCCCACCCTGCACCATGCCAGCTGTGTGCCAGGGGGGTTGTGTGTGCGTGACTATCCTCTCATGTCCACCTCTCTCTCATCCAGTCCAGAGGACCGCAGGAGGGTCAGGGCAGCTGCGGATGGCAGACAAGGTGATGGGACAGCTGCTGGGGCTTCAGGACACTGACAGCCAGGTAGGCATGTTCACACTGCTGTACTGTGCATGTGTGGGTCACTGTAGGTCACGGGGTTCCTGACATGGTCACCATTGCCATGTGTGGGCACTGCCTGGGTGGGTGCAAGGACCAGCGGACGTGCTGGTGATGCACTGCATGTGCATGTACCGTGCCCGTATCCTGTGCCACCCGGGGGGGGTGGGTTGTGTGCACGGCCTCCACTGTGTGTGCAGCCACGGGTGCCTGCAGTCAGTGTCATGTGCCTTGCATGTGCACTGCTGCACCCACTGCGTGGCCCTGTGTGCCTGTCCGCACTGGTGTGGTGTACTGTGTGGATGGCTGGTGGGGCCCTCTGTGCACGGGACCTTGGGGGTCCGTCCACCGGTGTGTGCCTCCACTGTCCAGTGTACACTGTGGGTGGGATGGGGCTCCTTCTGACATGTCGTTGATTGCCAATTCTGTCCCTTCTCCTAGGTCGGGCCAGGGTACTGTCACAGAGGAGGATGGGGCAGCTGATGGGGGCCCTCTCTGTGCCAGCAGAGGAGAATGACAGCCATGATGGGGTGGATGGTCAGCCTGACGCGGCACCAGCTGAGTGAAACGGTGGCCTTGAGGAGGAACATAGGCTGGTTGGAGGCTGAAGTGCGCAGCAGGTGTTAGCCTGCCCCAGTTCCATTGGGGCACGGGCCCTGTGTGCCCTGCCCTTCCCCTGTTGCCCTGTCCATTCCCACATCCCACTGTACAGCCCCAGGACCCTATCCCCTGCCTCCCATGACCCCTCAACATTCCCTTGTTTTCAGTTCTGTAAATAGTTGCCCTGTTGGCTCATTTTTGTGTTGTTCATATTAAACCCTTTTCTTTGCTACATCTTCTTTATCTGTGTTTCCTTTGCAGGAGGCGTGTGGAGCCATGCTGCAGGTGTCTGCTGTGCTGTGCTTGGGTATGTCCCTGGTGTCCTGTTGCTGTCCCCATGGGGTGCTGCGCATGTGTGCACCAAGCATGTGTGCCGTGTCCCTGTCCTGTGTGTGTCCCTGTGTGGTGGGTCTCGCATTGGCCTGTGCCTGCCCCTGCATCTTGTGCCCTTCTCTGCCTGCACTGTCCTTCTGTCCACCTGTCATGCTGGCCACCAATGGCGTGCCCTGTGGTGCTGTGCCCTTCTCCACTCTGGGTGGCAGCCTGTGTGCCCTTGGGTGGCCTGTGCCTCCCTCACCCCTGGCCCACGGTCCTCTGTGTTTGTGTATTATCCTGGCACCATGGCCACGGCCTCCTGCAGCATGGCCTGTTGGGTATGTCTTGCGTGGCTCTGCTGTTGGCATGCCAGTGGTGCCGGTGTGTTGCCTTGGTGCTTCTGCCATGGTTGGTGGCCCAGGGTCCTGTTTCTGCCATCCTCTGGTGCCCTGTGGTGCCTCTGGGACTGTGTTCCCCTGTTGTCTGTGGTTTGCCATGCTGGTGGGGTACTGTGCCCCAGTGCGTCCCTGCCTGTGTGTCTCTGTTGCCTGTTGCCCTTGCTCAGCCTGCTGGATTGTGTGTTCTGGCCTGCTCCTGCGCATTCCTAGTTGTGCCGGAGCATCTGTGGTTGCACTGTGGTTCATCTTTGCTATATTCAGCCTGCCTTGTGCCACTGCATGTCGGTGGCGCATCTTCCAAATATGGCATCGTGTGCCACATGAGTAGGGCTACTGGAAAATTGCGGAAAATGTTACCCAAAAATGTGGGGATTTTCTTGAAAAAATTGTGGAAAAATTGCAGGGGTTCACTATATATCCCAACGCCCCCTAATAAATATTTTATTGTTTGCTGCAGCATGTATTGATCACATAAATGTTAGATAAATGTATTGCCACTTGTAAATGCTTTTAATATGAAGAAAGATGTGTGTTTTTGAAATGCACTGTAAACTAACCATTATGTAACATATCTTCTAAAAATCAAAACATCTAAGTCATGCAGTGCTAACTAGATTTTATTCAATAATTTAGTTACTCTGTACTGAATACATCCTGAAACAACATATTTTGCCAGTTTCTAGATGTTAAATAATGAAGTCTGTTTAAACTACTTGCTTTGGTGCAAGAACAAAATAAACAGATAAGCAGGGTGCCTAATTAAGGTCTAGTAAGAAAAATATTTATTTTGTTAAAATAATTACTGTTCTTAATCAGCAATGTAAGTACATTTTAAAATCACATGATAAAAGTATCAAATCATACCAATAGCTTTTCATTACATCATACAATAGTTTTCAATACATTATACTTTTGTTCTACTCAGTTTGCAGTGATTTTACTTGGGTTGCAATTACTTTGTCTGTTTGAAGGTAACTGTTTAACTATACTTATCCTGTTCAGCATGTTTTCAGAAATGTTTCCTTTTGTGGGCTTTGTATGTGAGTATGCAGTTGCGGCAGACTGACATGTAAGGAATCACTGTCACCAGCCCCCTCAGAAGCACATTCAAGTTTATAATTAGCAAGGCCATCCAAACTCTTAACACATTTGAATCAAAATCCTTTCAGATTGAAAGTATTTATACAAGGAAAATCTACCCTACCATTCAAAAACAAGCATTGTGGTCAAGGCTTCATTTAGGTGAATGGGGCACTTTGCACTTCTTCTCACACCTATTGTTTCAGTCTCTGTGTCAGCAAAAAGTTCTCTGATAGTCTGCTTTAACACAGATTTTAAGTGTTCAAGTCTACATATGCATGACCAGAGGATTCTGAAACCAAAGCAAGGAAGTGAATCACATGAAAGCAGAGTCACATTTGACCCCTTCTCACCTCACACTGTATTGTTTTGGTCAAATCCAAGTCCGTGTACCAAATTGTTAGTATATCTGAGTAGATTTCCTTGAGAATTTAAATATTTTTATACAATTTCAGTCAAAACTTCCATAAATGTAAGAAATTGTAGATTTTGTGCAGGGAAGGGTGAAAATTGCAGAAATTGCGGAAAAATTGCGCCCGCAATTTTCCAGTGGCCCTGTACGAGGCATCTGCATTGTGCTTCACCGTCCTTTGCACACACCTTGGGCGCATGTCTGAATATCTGGCCCCAAATGTAAAACCAAAACAAGAGGCAGAGAGTGTGCTAATTTTTTTCTTTCTAGGTGGTGGATATTTGTTTTGTCATCGGGTTATACTGAATGCAGAGTCTTGTTGATATGGGCCAGGATTCTCCAAACTTTGCCTAGGAAGTTACTATTCACAGAAGCCTGGTTTGCGTGCTCAAACTGGGTTTGTGCTTGGGCAAAGTGTGGAGGAGGTTGCACTGCAAATGAGGGGGAGGGGACCTGAATATCGGTGCGGCCCGATTCACAGAACATTTGCTCTTCGCAACAGCTTTTTCGTGGTCCCCTTGCATAGAACAAATAATGCTGACCAAGACCTTGCCATAATCCCGTGCAACCCTAGTGGCTGGCAGAGGCACTGCAGCAACCCCCCGACCCTCAGCACAGTAGTCCCTGGTATCCAGTGGTCCCTCCTCCCGATCTCTCACCCAGTGTACAAAAAAGTTTCCGTGGTGTCTAGTGGCCCCTCTCCCCACCCAATCCCTCGCCCAATGTATCATAAGATTTTTCCTGGCGTCTGGTGGTCCGTTCCTCCCATTCAATGATCCATCTGATGTTCTATACCTTTACCCTGGTGTCTAGTGGTCCCTCCCCCTGTTTGGTCTCCATTCCCATAGGGGTGAAATCCCTCCTAGGTGTAACATTCCTCCCCCCATTCCCAACCCCCACCAATTGCCGGCCCAATATGAAGATTTAACTTTTCCTGGTGTGTAGTGGCCCCCCCCAATTGCCGGCCTGTTGTGAAGATTTAACATTCCCTGGTGTCTAGTGGCCTCACCTCCAGTAATTGCCAGCCTGATGTGCAGAGATAAACTTTCCCTGGTGTCCAGTGGTCCCTCCCCCATCCAAATTCCCTGTATATGAATGTTAAAGTATTCCCTGGTGTCTAGCAGACCCCTCACCCCGGCAGGTAGTGCCCCAGCACCCCACTATCCCCCATCCTGACCCCAAGCCAGAGACCAGCACAGCCCTCTGCATTCCACCATGGCCTGCTGACTGAGCTGTCACTGGGTGCATACTCTTACAGTACACGTTTACTGATAGCTCAGTCAGTGGCCAGCCATGGTGGAGTGTGGAGGGCTGTGCAGGTTGCTGGCTTGGGGTTGGGATGGGGGAGCAGGGTGGTGGGGCACTACCTGCCAGGGCAGGGGGTCTGCCTGATACCAGGGAATTCTTTCACATCAGTATACAGGAGAAGGGATCACTGGATACCAGGGAATCAATACTGACAAATCAGGCATGGGTGCAAGTGGGGGCAGGGACCACTAGACACCAGGGAAAGTTTATTTCTGCACATCGGGCTGGTGATCAGCGGGGGGAACCGTTAGACCACAGGGAAAGTTAAATCTTCACATTGGGCTGGTAATCGGTGGGGAGGAGGACCTCTAGATACCAGGGAAAGTTCAGTCTACACACTGGGCTGGTGATTGTTGGGGGGGATGTCACACCAGGGAGGGTTTCATCCTTATGGGGATGGGGAAACGGACAGGGGGAGGGACCACTAGATACCAGGATAAAGGTGTAGAACATTGGCAGGGCATTGGGTGAGGGGAAGGGATCAATGGACCCCATCAACTGAGGGCTGCCTATCGGGCAGGGGCTGTGGGAGCGCGCTATGCTCTGGTGCAATCTATGTAAATGGGCCCATAACGGTCATGGGAATGGCCACATAGTGCCATGCGTGCCCAATGGGCTGATTTACATGGCTGCTTTTGTTATTTGGAAATAGTGCACCTGCGCTATTCATTGAGAAGCCATACTCCTGGCTCCATGTCGGGGAGGTACTCATGGGGTTAGTGCTATTGCTAATGGGGATATGACTCGACCTGGCCCTATTATCAGTCAGATAGTGCAGGTGCACTAGCCAACTGAGAATAGCAACCTGAGATACCTGGGCAGACACAAAGCACAGCGCAAATATTTGTGCTGTATTTTGTGACTTTTTGTGAATCGGGCCCGCGATATTATTGGCTGACTTACCATTGCTAGTATTTTTTTTTTTTTAACTTTATGTTTATTAATAATATAATAAACATACGGTCAAATTTACTAATATCAGATATAACATACAATCATCATACAGTCATGAGGGCGCTACTCCTCTTAATAATTACAATATATCCATCTGAAATTTAAAGATACATCCTGGGGGGTTACAGTAATATTAAACTTTTAAATAGAACATTCCGTTTGGCTGCATCTTGAGCCCATGCGCTGCATGGTCTGATAATATCCAAATCAAAAAACAACATTCCAGTCATTAAAACTTCATTTCCTTAGAAACAGAAGTTCACTACCATGCTTATCCATTGTAATTTTACACCTAAAAGTGCTAAGTTAGTTAACAGAGTCCACAGCTTCTAATAGCAAAACTGAGGAACAGAGAGACCAAGATATCGGGGCACTTAAATAACATTCAAAACCTCCCTGATATTAAATTTAACTAATACAGTGCTATAACTAGGCATGTATTAGATAGTATTGTAGTAATTTAGACACTTGGGTATGGACGACTTTTAGGACTACACATTCTCAAAGCCTGAAAAAGTTAATTGGGTCAAAGGACCCACTTTGTTATATGGATTTTAAACTGCTTTTCTTGAATCTCTATGATAAGAAACCTGATTCAAGTCCTAGTATAAGACAATCAGCTGTCTTCTTCCCCTGAGGAATCCTCTTCTTCTCTCCCCTTTTTTTCGTGGATCTCATGTTTCTGGCACCATTTGAGAGTGTCATCCGGAGCCGAAAAGACAAAAATCTTCCCATTGTGTGCTATCCTCAATCTTGCAGGAAAGACCATTCTGTGTGATATCCCGACTTCACGAAGCATTGCTCTTGCTCCATGGAACTTCTTTCTTTTCTGTCGGGTGGCATATCCAATATCTGGAAACATCATCACCTTTTGGCCTTCACACAACAGTACTCGCTTATGTCTAGCCTGTGCGAGCAGCAAATCTTGAGATCCGACTCCATCAGTCACAGTTACCACAGTACGGGGAGCCTCTGGGTTATCTGGATGGCCCCGAGGAGTTACTCGATATGCTTTTTGAAAACGCTGGACCAAGGGAGACACCTCATCTCCCAGCTGCTGTGTGAACCATTCCTGCATGAAAAAGAGCAGGTGCTCTCCCTCTGCTCACTCCGGCACCCCAAGAAGACAAAGATTGGAAGATCGGACCTGATTCTCAAGGTTTTCCAACTTGATCTTATGATGTGAGTTTTCCTTTATTATCGTCGATACGGCACCCATTGCAGAGTCAGCTCTTTTTGTAGCTTCTGAAGATGCTAGGGTTATCAATTCCATATTTGTCTCGATGTCAGCTACCCTATTCGTAAGGTTATCAAATTTGTCTGCTAGTCCGGCAACTGAAGCAATCAGTAGATTTATTTTATGTCCCAGTGACTGTAATGTCTCTTCTCCTGATCCTGCTTCCTCGTGGTCGTGGCCTTGTGTCGCTCAGGCTGCTGAGGTACTAGAGATATTTTTAGATTTAGATCCCTCAGCAGCTGCCTTGTTTCTCTTAGGATTGCCCATTGCAGTAAGAGAGTATTTAGCCACTCTTCTAGTTGATTCTTAGTCTTTCTGTCCTCAAATAATCTGTTTTAATTATCAAAATTGCCCTCTGATGTACGGAGCTCTACAAGAATATGTCCTCCAAGCTCGGGCTCCACAGCGCCCCCCCCCCGGCCCCACCATCGCTAGTATTTTAAAATTAAAACTTCACCTTCTCTTCTTCAATAAGTGCCATGAGAGCTTTCATTTCCACCTTGACAGTGGCAGAAGAGACCTTGGTTTAACATCTCAGCACAAAGATGACACCACGACAGTGCCGTAACCCCCTCATACTGCACAACAGTGTCTAATATAGGTATTGCCTCAAGTATCTGTCATTGTACTAAAACTCATACCTGACAAGAGTCAGTTGTGCTACTTACTGAACAACTGATTAAGCCAGTTGATATGTGGTTAGGGGGTCAGAGTTATTAGGGAGCTTCAGTCCTGGGTCCTCACAAAAGCCCCTTTAAGGGGTGGTAATTGCTACATGCAGCCACTAAGGTCCTTTTGGGGAGGGGGAGACACTGCTCTCATATATTCAGTTAAGCTGTTTATTGATTCTCTAGTTACCAGGACTTTTCTATCTATTTGAAACAAAGAAACAGAACACGATGCCCGATGAAGGCCTAGCAGCCCATCCAGTCTGCTCAAACCTAATTTTAGGACTGTTCCCTTGTCAGTCCTCACAGCCTCTCATCTATGCTATTCCCATGTGCTTGTTCTGTCCTGTTCTGAATCCTCTCACCGTTTTAGCCCTGATGACCTGCTCCAGAAGTGTATTTTATTTCTTGTGCTGCTCTTTTCTCAAACACTATACATCAGCTGTTTATTGCTTTTTGCACCATGTTTATCCTCTAGAAATACATCATCCACACATAGCCCAATAATATAAACAAGCATTTGTCAATGCCGAATGTTGATTGCGTTGGTCTGTTGAGCTCGCTCAGTGGCCCTCTGTCACTGGCTCAGTCAGTTTGTCCCAGTGCTGCAGGCTGCTCTTTTATACTGGGCTTCTGCCTGCATTGGCACCTTGTTCTGCTGAGGAAGAAATCTGCAGCAGTCCCGACAGAGCTCCATTGAGGTGGCTCACACCCCCTCTATCACTCACTCATTCTGTTTCTCCTGGCACTGCAGGCTGCCCTTTTGTACTGGGCTCCTGCCTGTGTTGGTGGCTTTTTCTACCCACAAAGAAATCCACAGCTGTCCAGACAGAGCTCTGTTGAGGTCACTCACTCCCCCTGTCTCACTCACTCAGTCTGGTTCTCCTGGTGCTGCAGGCTGCCCTTTTGTACTGGGCTCCTGCCTCTGTTGGCGCCTTTTTCTGCCCACAAAGAAATCTGCAGCAGTCCTGACAAAGCTGCATTGAGCTCGCTCACTCCTCTTCTCTCACTCGCTCATTCTGTTCCGCTGACGCAGCAGGCTGCCCTTTTCTACTGGGCTCCTGCCTGTGTTGCTGCCTTCTTATGCCCACAAAGAAATTTGCAGCAGTTACAATACAGCTCTGTTGAGCTCACTCACTCACTCATTCTGTTTTTTCTGCCACTGCAGGCTGCCCTTTTGTACTGGGCCCCTGCATGCATTGCTGCCTTTTTTCTGCCCACAAACAAATCTGCAGCAGTCCCAACAGAGACCCGTTGAGCTCACTGACTCCCCCTCCCTCACACACTCATTCTGTGTCTCCTGGCGCTGCAGGCTGCCCTTTTGTACTGGGCTCCTGCCTGCATTGATGGCTTATTTTGGCCAGAAAGAAATCTGAAGCAGTCCCGACACAGTTCCACTGAGCTCGCTCACTTCCAGTCTGTCACTCTCGCATTCCATTTCTGCCGGCGCTGCAAGGTGCCTTTTATACTGGGCTCCTGCCTGCATTGCCGCATTTTCTGCCCACTAAGAAATCTGCAGCAGTCCCAGTAGAGCTCCGTTGAGCTTGCTCACTACCACTCTGTCACTCGCTTGTTCTGTTTCTCTTGGCGCCGCAGACTGCGCTTTTGTATGGGGCTCCTGGCTGCATTGGCACCTTTGTCTGTCCACAAAGAAATCCGCAGCTGTCCTGACAGAGCTCCATTGAGGTTGCTTAGTCTCCCTCTCATCACTCATTCTGTTTCTGGCGCTGCAAGCTGCCCGCTGTGCGGGGCTCCTGCCTGCTGGCGCCTTTCTGCCCACAAAGAAATCCCAGCAGTCCTGATAGAGCTCCGTTGAGCTCACTAAGCCCCCTTGTCTCACTCGCTCATACTGTTTCTCCCACCGCTGCAGGCTGGCATTTTGTACTGGGCCCCTGCCTGTATTGATGCCTTTTTCTGCCCACAAAGAAATCCGCAGCAGTTCTGACAGCGCTTCGGTGAGTTGGCTCACTCCCCCTCCCTCACTCGCTTTCTCGTTCTGTTTCTCCCAGTGCTGCAGGCTGCCCTTTTGTACTGGGCTCTTGTGTTGGGGCCTTTGTCTGCCCACAAACAAATCTGCAGCAGTCCCGACAGAGCTCAGTTGAGCTCGGTCATTCCCCCCCTCACTCGGTCGATCTTAATCTGTCCCAAACACTGATTTTCCAGAGTGACTGTGCTATTGTCCAGCAGGAGTGCAAAAACATATTTTAACTAGGATGTGAAAAATGGCAGCTGTAGTGTTCACAAGGAGTTGTGAAAAAATGCCACTGTTGAAAATGTGGTGTGACAGTATCACAAAATTTGCGAAGTTACAAGGGTGCGTGAGAACAGTTCAACGCATGTTTGTAACACAGTCATGTTATGGAGTTTCGTCATCAAATTTTCAACATAGGTATTTTAAAGACCTCTGTTCATGAACAGTGCCACTGTCATTTTCTTAATCTGTCCCGAACACTGACTTCCCACAGTGACCACGTTATTCTGCCCCGAAACTGTGAAAACACATTTTGGTCAGGACATGAAAAATGACAGCTGTACTGCTTATAAGGAGGTGTGAAAAAATGGCACTGTTGAAAATCTGGTGCGACAATATTACAAATCTGTGAAGTTACAGGCGTGTGTGGAAAGTGCGCTACGCACACTTGTAACACAGTCAATTGATGGGCTATCATCACCAAATTTTCAACATAGGCATTTTAGGAGCTCTGCTCATGAACAGTATCATTGTCATTTTCTTAATCTGTCCCAAACAGTGATTTACCACAGCGACCGCTGTATTCTGCGCCAGAAGTGCGAAAACACATTTCGGCTAGGATGGGACAAATGACAGCTGCACTGTTCATAAGTAGGTATGGGAAAATGGCAATGTTGAAAATCTGGAGTGAAAATATTATAAATTCACAAAGTTATGAGTGTGCATGCCAACTGCGCAATGCACTCTAGTAACACAATCATTTTAAGGAGTATCGTTACCAAATTATTAATATAGGCATTTTAGGACCTCTACTCATGAACAGTGTCACTGTCATTTTCTTAATCTGTCCTGAACACTGATTTCCCACAGCGACCACGCTATTCTGCGCCAGCAGTGCAAAAACACATTTCGGCCAGGATGTGCCAATGTGGAAAATCTGGTGTGAAAATATTGTAAATTCGCGAAGTTATGAGTATACGTAGCAACTGTGCAATGCACGCTCATAAAACAGTAATTTTTGGGATTTTTCCACCAAATTTGCAAAATGGGCTTTATAGGAGCCCACCTTATGAACACTGGCACTATCGTTTCATTAATTGGCCCCGAAGGGTGATTCCACACAGTTACCGTGAAACCACCTTTCGGGGCCAATTAATGCCATGACAGTTCAAGAATTCATGAGGAGGGGTCCAAAAAAACCCATGTTGAAAATTTGGTGAAAAAATTCCCCAAACTGGCCGAGATATGCACTAAAGTTGAAAAAACCCTATTTATTACATTATACAGCTTACCGGCATTTCCTCAGTTCGCAGTTGGCTTTGAAGAGTGCAGACATGTTCCTGGTCCACCGAAGATCATCGCGCCAAGTTCCAGAGGTAAATATGGGGTGAGGGGAGATGAGGGGAGGCAAGGTGTGCAGTGGGTGGGTGTGGGTTGCGGGTGGGGGGCAGGGCAAGCGCCGAGGGACAGTTTCCTTTTTTTTCAGGAGAAAAAAACAAAGGACATCACAGGACCGTTTTTCCCTTCACAGGGGCATCTGGCATGCTGGGGTGGGCTCCCAGTGTGCCAGCAGAGGCTTTCATTTGGGGGGCCAGTGGTAGCCGACGGGGGACTGGGCACCCCCTCATCGTTAGGAACAAAACAGGGGGAGGTATCATTATGCCGACGGAGACTTGGCACCCCGCCGGCAGGAACAAACTGGTATCATTATGCCGACGGGATTGGGGCACCCTGTCGGCAGAACAAAACCAGGAGAATATTATGCTGACGGGGACTGGGCACCCCATCAGCAGGAACAAAAGGGAGTTACAGAATGCAGACAGGGGTGGGCCTCAGTCGGCAACAACAGAAAATGAGGTAACAAAGCCGACGGGGATTAGGGTCCCCATCGGCAAGTAAACACGGTGAGGGGGAGGGGGTTATGTTATTTGTGAACATGGCGGCAACCCGCCACCATGTTCACAAACAATATCAGGGGTTTCACATCCCGCCCTGCAATGATGGGTTGTTCACTCATTGCAGCGGATGGCTGACGCTGCAATGACGAGGCGGCCCCTGATTGCAGCGGCTACTTTTTTAGAAGGTTGTGGCACGCTGGCTGAACTAGTGTCAGCAGCAGCATGCCACAGCATTGGGGGACAGGGGACAAGCCTTTGCAGGCTGTGGGGGCATTGGGCTCAACAGTGCCACTCCTCCACAACCTGCTTGTGGAGAAAGCTGATGCAACATGTTTCTTGTGCATGCGCGCAATCAACATAAAAACAGAATGGGAAGTACATGCAAATCGCCATGAAAAGATTTAGACTGGTTCTGCTTTACGAAGGAATGTATGGTGCCAAATGTTCGTACTAAGGTTATTCAGGAGCTAGGAGGCTGTGAGGCTCATGGGTTCTCCTGTGGGTTAATAATAACTAATTGCTAAGCCAGAAGTGAGTAATTTGTCAAGTCTGGATTTGGGACTTCCGATGACGCAAGCGTTGCTTATGGCCGCTTGAAGCTGAAGCTCTGCCTGACTTGATAAAATCCTAAACCATCCTGGCATCCAAAAAGAGACAGATGGCCAGAAAACCTGTAAAAGCTAGCCTACATATGGTGACGAGACAAAAATTGAGAGAATTCGAAGCACCGAGTGTGTCTAGGGAGCCGATCCAGCGGACCTTAGCCTGGCAACCCCCACTAGCAACTAAACAGAGTTCACGGACTGAATGACTGAACCTGAACCGGCACAAATGGAGGATGGTAATGATGAGCCTGAATTTACAATTACTTCTAAACAACTTTGTACCCAGTTAAGCACAATCGACGAAACACTGAAGCGTATCGAAACAGCAGTAGCAGATACTAAACGAAACCTCCGGGTAGTCGAGAGGCACGTGGGAGCAGTTGAGGCCTGTCTGATGGAATATTGCAATGAAACCGATGTGCACAACTCCGCGTTGCTAAACCTTCATTACAGAGAGATACAATTGAGTAAAAGGTTGGAAGAACTAGAAAACAGGCACCGACGGAACAATATCAGAGTTCACGGGCTCCCAGAAAAAACGGAGTCAGGGGACATGATACTCTTTATGGAGAGTTTGTTACGTGAACTGTTAAGCTGGCCCAAGAAGGAGCCATTAGGCATAATTCGAGCACATAGAGCACTTACACCCCCACCAGCAAATGTGAATGCCAGACCAAGATTGATAATTATAGCATTTCTGGACTTCGGAGTTAAGGAAAAGGTCTTGAAAATGGCATGGAGGTGCAAGGAGATTATTTTTGGAGACCAGCGTCTTTATTTTGATCATGACTTTGTGGCATCAACATCATTACAACGGCAATTGATACTGGCTGCTATGAAAACTCTGAGGCAGAAAGGGATGAAGGCCTACCTGAACTATCCAGCCCAACTTTGGGTGAAGACATGTGAGGGGGCAGTGAAGCGCTTTGCAGACATTGTGGAGGCCAGCAATTTCCTGATAGACCACAGGATCAAGCTAGATGAGCTGCAGTCTCATTTCCCAAGGCAGGAGTTGGAGGTCTTGACCTGGCAGTCGACTTCAGGGAAAAGAGCCGAGGCCCAAAGCGCGGACGTGTGGCAGAAGGTACACAGGGCAGTCAGGTCTATGTCGACATCAGCCGAGAAGGCTGCCACAATGGTGGAATCCCAGGTGCAACCCCTTAACAACAAGGGAGCAGGCTGAGATGCAACCAAACAAGACTGGGTAACTTTTAATCTGTAGGGATCTGCTAGCTTGAATGGAAATGAAGACATTAAAATCTTATGTCTTAAGGTAAAATGAAAAATGTAGAAAACTAATATATGTCCAGGATAAAGTCTGAGAGCCTGGTTGGGGGGGGAACAGGACGTGTAGCTAATCAATGTGTATAAAATTACTATCTCTAACCTAACTTACTGAAGGGGTATTCCCCCTCGGGACATGAAGGTGCAGGCACATTGTGGCACTGCGGTTATTCAAAGACCTTTGTGGAGATTTATGTTGTACACATGCTGCTGTTGGAAATTCTGCCCCCCTACCTTTTTCTCCCCACTTATCCCCTTTCCTTTTTCCTTTTCCCTCTTCCTCTTCATCCTCTTCCAGATCTTCCCTCCCCACCCCCCACGGATACAGGACCTTGTCCACGGTGTAAAAATCAAGGATTTTGTCGAGCAGGCTGAACAAAATGTCAAGGTCTAGACGGTTTAACAGCCTTAGACCTTGCAAGGGGTGAAGTGGAACACCCCACATTTATAAGCTCAGCTAATCACCCTAGTGACCACAGTGTGGAAGAGTGGTCAGCCAGGGAGCACAAAGTATTGTCCCCCCAAGGTCTCCCATTCTACCATCATAGTATAAGAGAAACCTATTTAGGGTTGTATAGATCTTTTCCTGATCTTTAAGTACCATCTGAAGTATCACCTTGAAGCACATAATGCATCAAAAAAATGTACAGCATGACAGAGGTGCAAAATCTGTCAATTTGTATATAGTTATGAAGTGGTTTGGAAATGTTATTTTTTTTTTATGTTCTTTGGCAAAGGTGGTGTGTGTGTCGAGCATAATCTTAGAGGGGGGGGCCCCTGGGAGTCGGACCATATCTTTTTTATGGTTAACGGAATATGGGTGACATCCAAATAGTTACTTACAATGTAAGAGGCCTGGGGAGCCCTATCAAAAGGGCAAGAGTTTTGAGAGAATTGAGAGACTTTAAGGCAGATATTGCCCTACTCCAAGAGACCCATTTAACACAATTAGAACACTCTAAATTGAAGAGGCATGGGTCAGACAAATTTTTTCGTCCTCCTGCCAATCCAATCCACACAAATGAGGGGTAGCTATACTAATAAGGAGAAATCTCCCTTTTAAGGAGATAATCGTGAGGTCCGACCTGAGGGAAGATATATATATGTAGAGGCAGACCTGGGCGCTCATAAGTGCAGCATCCTTAACATATACGCCCCCAATGAGGAAAATCCCAGGTCAGCTTTTCTAACAAAGATGATGTCGGCATTTCCTAGGTTTGACTCAGTTCTTAGGATAGTGGGAGGGGATTTTAACACAATTCTCGTCCCCGCTTAGATAAATCGGAGACGCAGCCAGGTAGAAGATCCAAGGCCTCTACAACACTTCACAGACTCATTCATGAACAAGGCATGACAGATGCATGGAGATTCCTGCACCCCATCATGAGGGATTACTCTCTGTACTCACCCAGACATTTAGGCTACAGTAGGCTTGATCTCCTGCTGGTTCCCACAAACTGGACCTGGGCATTAAATTCAGCCTGAAGAGGTAGTTTTACCTTATCAGACCATACCCCGGTCTTGCTAAAGTTACGACTGGGAACCATGAACCGTCATCAGACGTGGAAATTAAATTTGAGCCTTATTAATAAGGAAGAATTTAAAACAATGATAAGAACAGAGATTAAACAATTTCAAACATTTAATAACCAGGAGGACCCCCCCTCCCCCACAATATATTGGGATACTCTGAAAGCATATATAAGGGGCAAAATTATCGCCTATGCTTCTAAAGTTAACAAAGATAGAAAGGAGGAACAGACAAAGCTAGAAAGGGCAATATCGGAGCTGGAAACTCAACATAAGAGAGACAACCTGACAGAGACAAAAAAGAAATTAGAGGAGGTCAGAGAAAAGTTAACATGATTAGTAAACCATCAAATAGAAGCTAGTTGTAGGTATCCCAGACAGTTATTTTATGAGAAGGGCAACAGGGCTGGAAAGTTGTTAGCAGCTCAGCTGCGCAAAAAGGCAGCGTCAAGGGCAGTATTAAAACTTAGAAGGGGATCAGATGATTGTCTGGTCACATCCCAAGCAGACATAGCAAAATGTTTTGCTGACTTCTACCAGAAGCTGTATGCTGTGGAAAGATGCCCTGATCATGAGGCCAACATCACCCAGTATCTGAGGGGGATTCATCTCCTGGTCCTAGATCAGTCTGGAAGGGAAAAGTTGGGGGCCCCGATTACTATGCAGGAACTTAAAAGTCAAATTTCCTTACTTAAGAATACAAAGGCTCCGGGATTGGATGGGTACCCCACAGAATTTTATAAGACTTTCCAGACAGATCTTCTTCCCATTCTATTGGAGACGTTTAATGCTGTCCTGAGAAAGGACCTACCGATCCCTCCATCATGGAACTATGCAAAGATATCGGTACTGTTAAAACCAGGTAAACCACCAGAGGAATGTGGATCATATAGACCCATTTCCCTGTTAAATACAGATCTAAAAATATTCATGGGTATACTGGCTCAGAGGCTTCAAATGGTCATTGGGGATCTCATACACCCATATCAATCCGGATTTATATTCGGAAGATTCCTACAGGATAACATTAGACGTCTCCTGAGTATAATTTCTTCCCAGAAAACAGCTACATCCCTCAACCTGGCAATAAGTATCGATGCCGAAAAGGCATTCGATAGGGTGGACTGGGTCTTCCTCCAATCAGTTCTCAAAAAGTTCAATCTAGGTGATAACTTTATAGGACCAGTTGCAGCATTATACTCCCAGCCAGAAGCGGTGATTAGTGTAAATGGATGCGTCTCAGACAGATTCCCTTTATCTAGGAGAACTCGTCAGGAATGCCCACTTTCCCCACTGCTGTTTGCTCTCTCCTTGGAGCCTTTGGCGGAGGAGATCAGAAAAGATCCTCGGATAGTGGGCATAAAGGTGGGCTCCTAGACTCATAAACTTTCTTTGTGCGCTGATGACACACTTATTTACCTTGGGGACCTGGTTAGCTCGCTTCCACCCCTTACACAAATTTTAAATCAATTCCAACAAATAGGATACAAAATTAACCCCTCAAAATCTGAAGCTTTACGGCTAAGCGGGCTCTTACCACCTGAACTGCGATCTAACTTCCAGTTTGCTTGGGCTCCGAATAACACAATTAGATATCTGGGAATAAGGGTCCCGGCAGACACCTCCTGGCTTTTCTCAGCAAATTACCCCAGACTACGAGACGCTATTAGACAGGACCTGGGAAGTTGGAGACTGCTCCCTCTGTTTCTTCTGGGAAGGGTACATTCCATCAAAATGAACATGCTACCACGTTTATTGTTTTTACTTCAGACAATACCGATTGCCCCCCCCCACAAAATTTTTCTTAAATGAAATGGAACACCTTATAACAAGTTTTATATGGCTTGGTAAAAAGCCCAGACTAAGAAGGGCACTCCTTTGTACTAGGCGAGAACAGGGAGGACTAGGCCTACCAAACATTAGAGACTATTATTTAGCAGCACAGGCCCCTTGGTTATATGCCTGGATGAAGCAGAGGGTGAATAATAGATGGTTCCCTATGGAGCTAGAACAGGCACATAAGCTATCAATTTGGACTCTGCCTACCTCAGCCGTCTCCTCAGGCATGGTCTGTAAGGTGAAAAATCCACGGACTAGATATACCCTGCGAGCCCTGCTGGCCCTATGTAGATGACTGAAGGTTCCGGGATAGTTGGATCCTCTATCTCTCATACGTCACCACAAGACTTTCAGCCCTCCTAGTTTAGATGCGGGATACCATTTTTGGGAGCGCCAAGGCCTTACTAGGTTTACTCACTTGCTGGAGGGTGAGACTTGTACCACATTTCAGAAACTAAAGCAGAAATATGGACTCAGAAAGGAAGACCATTTTAGATTTTTACAAGTAAGGCATTTCATACACCAACCTTTACATGTGCAACAGCTGTTAAGACCCTTAAGCTAGAGCAACTTTTTTATTGCTGGATCGCTTTTAGAGTTAAGATGAAACCCATTTCTCAGACTTATAGACTAATGACAGACCTATATCCAGGACAAGTCGAAGTAGTCAAGCATAGATGGGAAAGGGACTCAGACATACAATTGGAGCACTCTAAATGGCAGAGAGCTATTGCTCAGGGATGGCGAATTATGGCCTCGCCCTCTTGGGGCGAATATTATTGGAAAGTTTTGATGCGCTTTTTCAGAACCCCCACAGTCACACAGTATTTTCACCCAGACAACAGAAACAGGTGCTGGAGGGAGTGTGGCGGGGTAGGTTCACATCTCCATATTTTCTGGGGATGCCCAGAGTTGGAGGGTTTTTGGCGACAGGTACATAAACAGATCCAGAATGTTCTGGGAGTCCCCTTCCCAGGAACATTTGAAGCCCTCTGCTTGGGTTTCCCGAGTAATGAGTTTCTGAGGCTCCCTCGACCTCAGAGGAGACTATATCACATCCTCAGGTTGGCAGCTTTAAAGTGTGTCACACTTTGCTGGCGATCTACAAAATCGCCTACTATCCAAACCTGGAGAGATAAAGTAAATGAGTTAGAACAAATGGAAAGAATTACAGCAGCCTTAAGGCTAACTATGGAGAGATTTAATCTAATATGGAGTGTTTGGTATGTGAAAAGTCTCACATGGAATACTTAGAGAGCGAGGGCCCCGAATTTGTTTTCTTTGGTCTACAAACTTTAAGGGGAAGGAGTTGGTTGAAGCAGATGCTCTGACCCACATGGGAGGTGATAGATAAATGGGCTCACTACGCACACACCACCAGCCAGTTAGTTTAATTATTGGTTTTCCTTTTCCTTTTGTTTAGTAAAGTCTGATGTATTTTGAAATGGTGAAAGTTATTAAGTTTGCATAGCCATTTGGAAATTTTGGAAGTTAAGGATTATTCTATATTAGAAAGGAGGAATCTAAAACCAAAGAAGGGGAGGGGAGAGAAAAAAAGGGGGGCCTGAAACAAGTAAGTATTAAATAACAGAATCAACTGCATGAGAACAGAGAAGAAAGAACTACGGAATGCCTGGACACCATTTTGATGCGGACAGCTGATTTGGCCACCTTGGGTTTTTTTTACCCAAAAAATATAGTATATCTGTTGTAATATAGATTCCTTTAGCCGTGATGATACTGTATGATTAACTGTACTTCGTTAAGATTGTGATAATTGTGATAATGGTCGGATATGGCTATGCCGATTTGATTTGATGTAATGTTATTGTGCATCAATAAAAACTTAAGTAACAAAAAAAAGTCTGGATTTGAAAACTGATTTGGAACTGCTGATAATCACCCCTAGTGGTAATGCATTCCATGGTTTAATGGTTCGAAGGGTGTAAAAAAAATTTTGTGGCAGCAAATTGAATGTCCTCCCGTACAATCTGCAAAGGCTTGAAACTGAACATACAGATAAAGGTTTTGTTCTTCTCAGGACTAGTCTGTGTGCCTTATCTGTATCTCAACCTAGCCAAAGGAGGAGCTAGTCCTTTGGTAGTCTTACGGGTTTGGGCCATAGTGAGCCTACAATAGGAAAGCAATCTTAAAGACAAAGAACCTCAGCACGAAAGCATAGATGCAAGGGTTACCCAGAAAGGGCATTGACAGTGAAGCCAGGTTTCAATGAAATGCAAAACCACACATACTCCAGTAATGTAACAAATCATAAAAAGTATATGTAAAACATCATGAAAGAATTTAGACTGGCTCTGCTTTAAGCAGGAGTGTATGATGACAGATGGCTGCTCACACAATATGCAAAGCTGAAAACAGAAGACACAGACACATGCTTTGTCCTTCTCAGGACTATCAGCGTGCATCATCTGTGTCTCAACTCAGGAGAAAGAGGAACCAGGCCAGTCATTGTCTTATGGAATCAGGATATAGTGAGTCCAAAATAGGAAAGCAATCAAAAAGACAAAGAACTTCAGCTCAAAAGTAGAATGGCAAGGGTTACCCAGGCAGCAAGGGCATCAGCAATGAAGGTTTCAATGAAAATAAAAAATCACATATACCCCAGTAATGCAAAGCATCATTGGAAGTATATGCAAATCACCAGAAAACAATTTAGACTGGTTCTGCTTTAAGCAGGAGTGTACTGTGCCAAATAATCTCTCACACAATCTGTAAAGAGACAAGAGACATGCGTTTCATCCTCCTCAGGACTCAGTATGCCTCATCTGTATCTCAACTCACAGGAAAGAGGAGCCAGTCCTTTCATGGTCTTGTAGGTTTGGGTCAAGGTGAGCCCAAAATACAAGAGCAATCGAAAAGATAAAAAGATAAAGAACCTCAGTACACAAGCACTGAGGCAAAGGTTACTCAGGTTCATATCTGGTATCTGATGAAGTGTCTCACATTTTCCCCACACATTGAGTATGTTGCCCCTGTTTCTGTGTCAAGATTGATAGGTATATTTTAAAACAACAGACGAACATACCTTGGCTCTAAATTAGTCTGTGGGGGGGATGTAAAATGTATGGCACATCATAACATTGTAAAACAACAGCACAAACTTGAAAAGCTGGTTATTGTTTTGAAAATCTTTACCCCAGCCACTGATAGCAGGCCTAGTCTGATTGGATGTGTCAGTGCTGGGTTGTTTAGCGTAGTTAAAAAAATTCTGTCATTCATGAAACATAATCAGCATGCTGCTGTATATGTGTTCTATATGTTACTGACAGAAAAAGAACTGGATCGAGTGGTGCTGAGCAGTGCAATTGTGCGCTACTGAGCTCCACACCACCACCCCCTTTACAAATGGTTATTTGAATATTTTTTTTATTTAATGTTATCACGCTGCAGAACTTGTCATTTGAAGTTATCCTTGTCTTAAGCGGAAGCCTTAAGGAAAGGGAAATGGGAAACTGTTTAACCAGGAAAGACACACTAAGCCGGAGCTTGTTTCTAGGTGCGACCTGGGAGCATAAGGAAGTTAAGTGACTTGCTCAGGGTCACACAGTATGCAAAGTGGGGGCTGATGGGATTCAAACCAAGGTCTCTAGGTTTGGGTTTGCAGTTCAGTGACCCTAACCACTACAATATACTGCCTCCAAAACCCGCAATTTTTATTTTCTGCTATTATAACAATGCTGTTTTGTCAGCAAATTCCTCTCCTGAGTACTGCCAGTGACAGCTTAATTTTTTCAACTTGCCAGTGAATGAAAAAGAGGTCCATGCCAGCTTTTCGATATAATGTGACTACAAGGTGACTTTAACAAAAAAAAAAAACGGAAGACAGTTTGGTTGAGAGTACAACAATCAGTGCCTATAGAAAAAAAACTCCCTCAAAAGACCTCTAATGAATACAAACAGTGACAGCTGATGAATCAGATAATACAGTAATGAATCCAATAACTGTGCAACACTTCAATATTTTGACTGAAGAAATATTGGTTATAAAACTATCTTTAACTGTTTTGATGGGATTTAGATAAATTAGACAGGCGATCCAGGACTAGAGGGCATGGGATGAAGCTGGAGGGAGGGTGATTCAGAGGAAATGTGAGGAAGAATTTCTTCACAGAAAGGGTGGTGGACAAGTGGAACACCCTGCCAGAGGAAGTGGTGGGGGCTGAAACAATCACGGGATTTAAGAATGCATGGGATAGACATAAAGGAATTCTGGAGGTCAAGGTTAAGTGGCAACAGACTTCCAGAAAAACATAAAGTGAACTTACAAGCTCAAATGGGCAGACTGAGTGTAGAAGGTAAAGCTAAAAAAAATGCATGGAGAGAATAACAGAAAAAAGCAAGATTTGAAAGTAAAACAGAAAACTTATAGAGGAGGAATTCAAACAACAATCTAAGACTCTCTTCTCCTGAGGCTGTGTGGGTGGCTGTTTGTGCTTGTCTGTGTCTGTAGGTTAGTTTTTGTTCATTTACATGTTGTTCTGCTGGGAATACCTGTGCCATTCTTGCACACAACATTGGTGAAAGTCTCCTGGACTGAATTTCTGCAAATCGCCATCATCAGGTATCAGCTTTTTAATTTTAAATCAACTTTCTTGAAGCCTCCCCAAGGAAGCATATGCCTTACAACTAGTCTTACAAACATGGTGATGCTGGGTCCTGCAACTGAATCAACATTTTCAACATTCTTATCTGACCACTCTTAAATCAACTGCACTTGTGGACTTTAAAGAACAAAGGAATTTTAACACATTTTGTGACTGAATCAACATTTTTGTCTGACCTTTTCCAAAGGTATTGTACTTGTCTCTGAGGACTTTGAAGATCAAAGGAAACATACAGACAAAAGGATTTCACACATTGCATATGCCTACTGTCTGACCTACTCCCAAGGTATTGTACTTATCTCTGAGGACTTTGAAGAACAAAGGAAACATATAGACAAAAGGATTTTACACATTGCATATGCCCAGGCCACAGTTTATCACCTTTCAGGAACTTTAACATATTATGTGATCCTGGATCTCAATAGTACTATAGTACTTCTCTTAAACCCTCTGGCACCAAACCCTCCCAGTCTTTTTTTTTTCATTTTCTCTGTACTTTGCCATAGTGCTTAGCTATCCAACCTTAGCCCACTAAAATCTGTACTCCCACCACCCTCCTATTGCTCACCACCCCCGACTGCCTAGCCCACACTATTTCTCGGCTGTCTCCTGCCTCGCTAAAAAATGCTTTGGCTTAGTCCCCCACCACCTGTTCCTGCTCACCTCACCCTCTTTTCCCTTTATGCCAACTCCCCCCCTCCACCTACCCTACCCCTCCACCTACTCTCACCTTTCTATACTACTACCCGAAACATTGTACCATGGCTTTTACTCTGGAAGTCTTAAACAAACATCACCCAATTAATACCTGGGTGCAAAGAGTCATATTTCCTAATTGGAAACTGCCACATCATTATAACTCACTAACGATCACCCTCTACTGGGACTCCAGAAGACAATCCAAGCATCTTAAAAAGTACAAGCAGAAACTCTCTCCAACCTATTATGAACTACGAATGGCATCGCTGAAACTCCTGCTCCTCCTACTTTTAATATCTGGTGGGATACACCCAAACCCTGGTCCTGTTGCACTGAAGCCGACAAAAACAGGGAAAGTTGGTAGTGGTCTCTCCATTATCACTCTAAATATCTGCAGCCTCCTTCCCAAATTGGCATCTCTTCAAACTCTCGCTGGACAAAAAACCTGATATACTAGCCATTGTGAAACCTGGCTGCTCCCAGCACCGGATCATGCGGTCTCGCTTGAAGGCTACAATCTTTTCAGACTCGACCAGGCAAACAAGAAAGGTGGGGGCTGTGCTATCTACATAAAGGACAGCCTCTAATGTCAACGCGGCAGCTTCACCCCCACAAATACGCAGATGCAACTCCTCCCTATCAAACTGCTTCTTGGTGCACAAAACAAAGTTCTCACAGTGGCCGCAGTCTATATCCCTCCAAAAGATCACCGTGCCAGTATTAAGTCTGTACTTGATTTTGTTAGTCTGCAGCCCTCTGAAAATGAGCTCCTCCTCCTCCTCGGGGATTTCAACATAAACTGGCTCGCCTCTGACACTGGCTCTTACAAAGATGACATCCTAACAGCAAACCTGACTCAGATGGTAACCTCCCCACCCGGAAAAATTACAAAACTGGTACAAGCACCTTATTGACTGGTTCTCACAAATCACCCTGACCGGATAAAAAACATTAAAGTCCTCCTGACTCCCTCAGTGACCACTCCCCAGTGTCCTGTACCTGGTCTAATAAATTTCTAAGCCACCCCAAAGTTATAACAAGCAGAGTTTTGCCTTATGGGAATCTTATCAAGTTGAAAACCCATCTCCTACAACAGGACTGGATGCCAATCCTTGAATCAACTGATATTAATACCACACTAGAATACTTCATTAAATCTTTCAACTCTGCATCTGACTATAGCCCCCAGTAAAAAACGTAAAATCAAGCGCTATGAAATCCATGGATTACTGCAAACTACTTGCCGAGCTCAAGGTTGGGACCACCTCTGGGCAGTTGCCAGAGACACAAGCTCACCTCATGATACCCTAAAATACAAGCAGGCACGAAATAGATGTACCTCACAAATTAGGCAAATGAAGGCCTATTTCAAAATGCCCTTGAATCCACCTGGGGTGATGGAAGAGTTTTGGGACAACATCCAAACATAATGGGTAAACAATCAAAATCGTCAGCTACCATTATGAAAGTTGATGGATCCACCACTCTTGACCCAAAGTCTATTGCAGATCGCTTAATAAGACATTCACAGACCTTGGTGGGGTCCTCCCCAGATTTCTTCTCGGACTTACCTGTGCCTAGCCTAGTATCACAAAAACACCCCTCGTGACAAACCACAATTTTACTTCAAGAAAATCAAAGTGCACGAACCACACAAGTACATAAGAAAGGCCTGCTCCAAATCCAGAACAAGTAGTGACATGCTAGATCTAAAAATCTGTCTCTCACCCTGGATGAAGTAATTCACCCTTGCAAAAATTCTTAATCTGTCACTTTGCCAAAGTCAATTTCCCAACAAATGGAAATCTGCCATAGTTACGCCAGTGCACAAAGGGGACAAACCTCAACAGAAACTATCGACCGATATCAATACTCCCTCCCTCTCCAAAGCACTTGAGCGAATAGTGGCAGACCAACTCTCTGATTACCTGGACAAATACAATCTACTCTGTAATCAACAGCACGGCTTTAGGAAAGGACATAGTACAACAACAGCCTTACTTGATTTCTCTGGAGAAGTCCACTCAGCCCTGGACAAAGGGTGCCAAACAGGTGCAGTCTTTATCGATCTTACAAAAGCTTTAGACACAGTCCATCATGGCCTACTTACCTCCCTACTTTCTAGCCTAGGCCTGGCCAAGGTCCTTGTGCTTGGGTAAAAGTTACCTGTCCAATCGGTCACAGGCTGTAAAATCTCTAATGAACTCTCCGACTTCAAACCAGTTCTCTCGGGTGTACCACAGGGATCAATTCTTGGACCGCTCCTCTTTAGCCTGTTCCTAACTCCTCCCAGATATCTGCCAGGAGAAAATAATCTTATCGCTGATGATGCTGTAATTCTCTCTTCCCACAAGGATCCAAACTCCTATGAAAAAGCCTGCAACTTGCCTTCTCTAGTGTTGAAAGGTGGTTCCTGGATAGTAAACTTGTGCTAAACCACAATAAAACAAAAGCCATGCTCTTCTCCAATCACCAAAACAAAAATAGGCATACTCCACTCACCATACAAACCTCTGCGGGAATTACACTGGACTAAGTAAATACTTTCAAATACCTTTGGCATCACTTTTGACCAAGGGCTCACCTTTGCAACCCACATTGACAACACTGCGAAAACAGTGAACCAACGCCTTGGAATACTATTCCGTAACCGTCAATTTCTAAATCAAGCAGCATTGAGAATAGCTATACAGAGTTCCATAATCTCAATCATTGACTATGGCCTTATTATTTATGGCTCAGCTACTTCCACTGCTCTAAGGTGTATCTCAATCACTCTAAATAAGGCCTGCCAGCTCCTCACGGGGGCTCAAAGACTGACTCACACGTGTGATCTGTACTATGAATCAGGCTGGTTGAACCTATCAAATCATCTTATTTATCTCACCTGCACAATGGCAAAAAATCTATCTTGGGACTGACTCCATTATGTATTCAAAACCTCTCCGACTGAATCCTGGCTCACGACCCTCCACCAGATCTGAACGCCAACCTTTCCTGGTTCCGAGATGCCGGACTGCACAGGGACAAAGATCTTTCACATACAGGGCCCCGACATGGTTCAATGCGCTTAGTCCACCTACTCTATCCTCAACCTCGCTTGAAGCTTTCAAATCCATGCTCTATGCCCACCTCACCACCACTAGCAACTGTGACTGCGCTAGATAAAGACTACTACTCCTCATGTCCATCCTCACATCTGAGGCCTCTTCCTCCCTGACTAATGAACCCTCTGGTACCTCTACTACTTCCTGTCTCCCACCCAAACTCACTCCCCCCCTTTTTTCCTGTCCCCTCTCACTTACTCTCCCGCTCACCACCTTTCCTCCTCTCTAGCCTCCTTTTGGCGCCTAATGATCACCCTCTCCCTGGAAGTTTCCTTAACCTCGAAATTGTCTACTCGCTTGAACCTGTTATAGCTTGTTTTTCTATGAAACTTAAAAACGTTACTGCCTTAAGCTGTTAATAGCAAATTTATGATGTAACTTTCCTGTCTGGTTTTACCTGTAATGTGTATCGTGCTTTGTTAAATGTTCTTTGTGACGTGGAACCTTTGTAAAAGAGCCCTGGCTCAAAGGTATTAATTCCTAGACTAATAAACTAAACTAAACTAAACTAAGAATTGTTCACCTTGAGAAGGTTGAAGATAAAAAAAATGACACTGTATCTCGTTTACAAATAAAAATGTTGCACCAGGTCAGCCCACCACCTGATGGACCCCTTTTAATTATCAAGAGAGCCCACAGATCCCTAAAGCAAAAACTGGGGCCCAATGAAAGACCGAGGTCATTTGTGTTCAAACTAATGAACTTCCAACACTAAGGCCTGGATATTCAAAGGGGTTACGCCTGGCGCAATGGAGTTGTGCCAGCGCAACCCCGCATTGCGCCCTGGTGGGATATTGAGAAGGCTGCCTGGTGCAGTGCAAATCCCGATGCACTGGGTACAATGCTAATGTATGCAGCGCAGATGCAGGGGGCGTGCCCATGCATATGCGGCACATCCTGATATTCAGCCCGTGATGTGCATCGCATATGCCGGCACACCCCTGCACTGCACCACTTAGGGGGGCTCAAAGTTGAGTCCGTGCAGAGTAGGATCAAATCCCGGCCACCCACAGGCCAGCTGCTGTATTGCAGGGTGCAACACAGCAGCCCAGCAGTGGGTTGCCACCCGCTCGCCCAGAACACCATCCGCAAGCACTCACAACCCTGGTGGTCTAGTGGACCCCCCTGCCACTTGGTCGTGGTTGCACGGTATATGTTTATAAAGATATCTCTGGTGGTCTAGTGGCCCCCCCAGCCCCTGATTCTCCGGTAAGTATGAAACATGACCATTCCTGGTGGTCTAGTGGTCCCCCCTCCTACCCAAGTCCCCGATTCCCTGATAAATGACAATATGACATCCCTGGTGGTCTAGTGGAATCCCCCCGCCCATTGCTGCGATCGAGGTAAATCCTATATTGAAATGCCCTGGTGATCCAGTGGCACCCCCACCACCCACCCACACAGAACCCTTGCCTCCTTCATCGACAGATGGCTGCATCCCACCTGCACACTGCCTGGCCTTCTGCTGAATGACAGGTACAGTATGAGCTGTAAGCCACTGGTCCCCAGTGTGGACTAATGGGCTTGCAGGCATACTGTATTAGACAGTCCCAAATATGTGAATGGAGTAATTCACAGATTTGGATCAGAATTAGTACAGTATGACCTGCAAAGCCCATTGGTCCACACTGACCACGGGCTTACAGCCCATACTGTACTTGGCTATTCAGCGGCAGCCAGGTGGTGTGCGGGCGGATGCAGCCGCCTCGATGACGGGGGAGCAGGTGGGTAAGAGCCTGTGGGTGTGGGTGGGATGGGGGTGCCACTGGATCACCAGGGTCAATACAGGATTTCACTGTGATCACGACAACAGGCGGGAGAAGGGTCCCCGCTAGACCACCAGGGATGTCATAATGACATTTATCAGGGAATCAGGGACTCGGTTGGGAGGTGGGAACCACTAGACCACCAGGGATGGTCATGTTTCATACTTATTGGGGAATCAGGGACTGGGGGGGTGCCACTAGACTACCGGGGATTTCTTTATTAACATATATTGCGTGATTGCGGCTACGGGGCAGGGGATGCCCCAGGATCCCCACAGCATGTTATGCTGTGCAGGGTGCCAGGTGCAAGTCGCCAGCCTGCCCTGCACAAGGCATGCAAATGGGGTCATAATGACATGCAAATGGCCCAGTTTCTGCCTTGCTATATTATGGCCTCATTTGCATGCCCCTGCTGATTATCATGGTGATACGCCTTAGCGAATCGTACCCCTGCGCTACGCATCCCCATGCTCCCTATCTGTGGCTTGCACTGGCGCAGTGCCACTGCACCATGTGCAGTTTGTGCGCTGACTGTGCCATATTCAACAGTGCTGCACCACGGCACAGCACCATTGAATATCACCTGGACCTGGCCCCAGTGCATCACAGTTTTGCTGTGCCCAGGCTTGCACCACTGCCTGGCGCAGTCTGAATATCCAGGCCTAAATCTTTATTCAAATAACTATAAGAGACAGACAAACTCTTGAGTATGAAGGGTGCAAGATTAAAATGTTTATTGACCTACCACCAGAAGTATTTGAAAAAGATGATTTTTTCCACCAGTGAAAAGGAAGCTACAAGAAGCTGGTTTCAAGTACAGTCTAATATTTCCATTCTCTTTTTAGAGTATTGTCTGGTTCTGGCATGCAAGAGTATTATGGATTTGAGGCTGCAAAGTGTGAGCATAAAAAATATTTATCTCACCTGTTTACTAATTTTAACTTCTCTTCAGAAAACCACAAACATGACAGCATGGTGTTTTAAATAGTTTCATAACCAACTCTATAATGTAGCTAGTTTCATTCTGGCAGGCTGTTTCTTCTTTGTGTTGAGACCTTTGGTTTTAAGTAGTAGCAGGCTGTATTCCTATTACATATATGATATAAATAATTAAGTATTTAAACTGGGTGTATCCTCTCACTGGATCTGGGGGTAGCGAGAGGAGTCAGAGTTCTGTGTTGCATCTGTTTGTGAAATGTGACTGAAAAAGGTCATGTCCCAGTCCAATTTCTTGTAAAAAATAAAAATGAATACAAGAGCAGATGCCAACAAACAAGCCTTAATGAGGCGGTGGACACTTCTCGGTGTGCTGGTCAGCTTGGTGCTGCTTTACAGTGGCGCAATATTTAACTTTAATATGGATCTCGTACTTGAAACAGTAGGCTGGATTTTCACAGGGCAACGCAGGACACGCGTTCAGCCCTGCGTCAAATCCTTTTGCTGGCACAGCTGCACCAACACCTTCACTGCAAACTGCACCCAATTTTAGTAGGTCAGGTGCGATTTTAACAGTTTACCCAATTTATGGCAGCTTGTTCCAAATATTTGGCGCAAGCCCCGTAAAAAGGGTATCCAGGACTGCTGCAAGCTAGACCAGCAAATGTTGGTCTAACTTGTGGCAAATGGTGCACAGGACAGAAAATTCCAATTGCATGCCCCGTACGCCACATGTTCAGTACATCGGGGCCTTGCAGCATTCAGTGCTGCTTGAAAATACATCCCCTGTCTTTGGATTTACTTTTGCACGGTGTCCCCGGCCTATCTGTAACATCATACAAAAATGAAATATGTGCAAAATTAAATGTATGCACCCAGTACAAAAAATGAGGCCTAACATCTTAACTTTTTATAGTAAATCTTACATCTCACCAGAGGTCACTTACTCAAAGAATGCAGTCTTGCTTTACTACCAATGCTGCAGTTGATGAACATGTTTCATTCTGCATTTGTGGTTAACAGCACAACTGGATTATAATACTGTACTTCGTATAAGAAGGAACCCTGCAGTACAAGGGCATAGTTTTTTTTTTTGGGGGGGGCAAACTAACCAAAAAGTCCTGACTTGCGCATACCACGACATGAAGAAGGGTGGGGGTTCTGGGGACCCAGAAACCATAGGGTATAAAATGTGTTCTGGTTTATTCTAGTTCTAATTTAATACCTTACAAGTTATTACATTTTTACGTACATTTGCCCCAGGTTCAAACAGGAACACAGGTAAGAAGGTTAATAAGTTCTCACTCAGTACTGTATGCAATGAAAAGAAAACATGAGACAGTTAATTGTTGGCCTCATATTTTAATTTTGGTAATTTTCATATTAGACGTCTTAAGAGATCATCATAGCTGTTTTTTTCATATTCTGCTGTTGCTATGTAAAATAATCATTTATGATACTTGTATCATGTATTGTTTAATATTTTTGAAACATACCAGTTCGGGAGTCACATGATGCTACAGAAGGGATAGCAGCTCGGAGAACCCATCTCCGCCCCAGCTCTTACTTCTATAACTAATTCCTCCAGTTTTACAACACCAAACTCAAAGGTGCACTCACCACATACTTCTCGATGGCTCCCTGTACTAGCGGAGAAACAAGCAAAGTGTGTGGTGGTGTCTTTCCGGAGGGTTGGACCAAAAAAGAATGTGGCCTAGTCTGGGTATGGAGGCAGAGATGCGCCAGGCGCCTCCCCCACATACACCGCCGCAGACACCAGAGAAAAACTCAAAATGCTCCAGAGGGCAACCAGGAGCTACCTCTAAAGCAGGCACAACCTTGACACCTGTACCACCAACTGCCCCTCTAACAGAGCAGAAATTCTCAGAGGAGTTAAATCCTTTTCGCACAGCGCTCTAGGAACTCACCTCAGAGATGAAGGCCATGCGTACAGAGCTCGCCGATACTAATCAAGCGATCAAGGATGTGGTGGCCAGGACGACCTCGCTAAAAGGATGGAAGACATCAGTAGATTCTGAATCCCTGCACTACGCCAAAAACTCAACCAGATGGAGGCTAAGCTTGAGGACCTGGAAGGCCAACGTCGCTGCAACAATATTCTTATCTTCGGCCTTCCAGAAGACTCAGAAGGAGCGGTGCCAATTATCTTTCTGCAGCGGCTGTTAACCAACATTGCTGCACCCTCTCCTAACAACACCACCTATGTAATCGAGAGGGCCCATCACTCACTTCGGTCTAAGCTGGCTGCAGGGCAACCACCAAGGCCTTTAATATTACAATTTTTAAACTATTTGGACAAAATCCACGTATTAGGGCAGGTCAGGAGTCTCCAAGAAATTTTATGGGAAGGTCAGCAGTTGCGGTTTGTGCAAGATTTTCCTGCCACCATGCGACAACGAAGAGCCGCATACCATCCCATTGTCACCAAACTAATCGCTGCCAGCATAAAGTTCAAAGTCCAGTACCCATCCAAGCTATCTGTTTACTATCAGAGCACTTGGAAAAGTTTTGACACAGCAGAGCAAGCTCAATCCGAACTAAAGTTGCTGATGCCAGACCTGTTAAGCCACACTAGTTTTTGAGCTGCTTGTCAGTCTCGTGGAAAGTTAATAGATTAGTGAGAAGAAGTTCATGGTATTTATGACTTTAATTAGAAATTGCCAGCAATTGAAACCCTATTCTGTGCAGCCCATCGCTCTACTTTTAAACTGATAAAACTGGTGAATCTCGAGGTGGAACCGAAGGGTATAGACTTACAGAGGCAGTGAATGGGCAGACCTAGTTCGGTGAGAGCGATTCAAAAGTGAGCTTCCCCTGATTTCCCCCTTTTCTTTTTAGTTCCCTCCACCCTCCCCAGAAGATGAGAAGAATTCAATTAGGAATGAGGTGGAACAGTTTTGCGTGAACTACCTCCTGTGGGATGATTAACTTTCCTTTTTTTTTAATATGCCCTTGGTGCCTCACACTGTCACAGTTTGTGTTAACTCAATGATACTCAGATATATCTCCACAAGAGGGCACTTAAGCCCCATGTATGGATTTGGTGATTCAGTTAATCTTTGTTCTCTGTTTTATTTCCCCAACACCTAAACATATGGTATCAGCTTTTCGATATCCTGCAATGGGACAACAAGTAAAGCTGTGATATAAATGTGTGAATATTTCCCTCCTGAGCTTAAGTAGGGAATGTCTATTCTTTTTTGCTTTGAAGAGACATTCTACACGACTGTACAGTGCAATATGCATCCACTCTGCTTCACGGCTGAGAAAGCCCCCTAGTGTGACAAAATAAGCTCAAAGGTGCGTGTCCCTATAGCGCTAATCGCCACACTGGGGTAACAAGGCGTAGGAACCACAAAATCCTTGACGAGGATCTGAATAATCAGGGAACCTCCAAGATTTTTATACCCTGGTTCCCCCCCACACCTTTTTTTTCTTATTTTCAGTCCTTCCTCTCACTCCTCTTTCCCTCTTCCCCTTCCTAAAGCTAAGATGGGAAGAATAATGGTCCAAACTGATTAGTACCATACTGCAGCTATATTGCTAAGGGCAATGTGTGCTTATCTGGTCACTGCTGCATTATTACAAGCTGGCATATGTAAATATAAAGGGGGATGGGGGGCAGGAAGAGGGCAAGGGGATTGACTTCTAAGTGCGACTTTAAACTTACATACATGTTTTCTTGTTCTCCCTCCATTTGAATGAAATGGTAAGCGGAGATTAAAAAAACCTCCGGTCGTAGGAGACTGATACTATAAGGCCCACCAGGGGGAAACAGGCATTTTATATCAGCACAGAGCCAAGAGTCTATTGTTGAGATTCTTTGCATAAAGGGGTACATTTCTGCAGCCTCATACTATGGAGCCTGATGACAAATATAACCAAGGGGACAGAAGTAAAATGGTGGCTCCCATCTTTATAATAGGTAGTCACAATTCTGTGCATGTATACACAAGGGGAGGGGGTTGGGTTTTTTTTTCCTCTCTTCACTGGACTCTTGCTTTTCTCTCTCCTGCTGAAATATAATAGACAGCAAACGTCCCGAGGGTCCGGAAACCTATTTTGTACTCTGTGATACAGAGGAATCCTATGTTTGTAAAATGTTTTTGGGGGAACATTCTTTATACCTAACCAATAGAAATTGTGAATGCAGTACTACTGTCTTAATACACAAGAACTATAGTCTAATATGCTACAATCTCATCATTAGAGTCATGGTGGGAGTAGGGTAATCTGAACACTGCAATTCAAGAAGGGTGTCATGAATCAGAATGAGGGGAGGGGGGCATACACAGCTCCTCAGTAAGTTACTCTCTATACTGTCCTTTGGCCTGATGGTCATTCTACTGGTGATCCTGCAAGATAGCCAGACCAGAGGACAGCTCCAAAGTAATCTCTGCCAAGTAGCTGTGTATAGGGAAACGTGGATACAAGGTAAGTGGGTGGGGAGGGTGGGTAGTTAGGGTAAGTGGAGAGGGAGGGATCAGGTATGCAGTACAACAAAGCCTTAATATGTGTTGTTCATTCACTAACCGGGAAAATAATATTACTTTTGGGCTAGGGCTTAAAGGAAGTAAAAACTATTAATAAGACGACTTCTTACAAAGTGTGTTCATGGAATGTGAAAGGGTCCCAGTCGCTGGTTAAAAGGGCCAAAGTATTGTTGCATCTCCGTAAACTTGATACTGACATAGCGTTTCTTCACAAAACCCACTCCCCCCCCCAGATTTTACAACTAAGAAGATCTTGGGTAGGTCAGGCCCTAGGGAGTGGACCGGACACACGTAAGGGGGGGGGTAGCTATCCTTATAGCAAGAAGAGTCCCTTTTTGACTTACTGATACTATAGTAGACTCCCAGCACGGAAATATTTTGATAAAGGCTTTGTTAGGTCAATCAGCGGTAGTGCTTGGTTCCATATACGGCCCCAATATAAAATACCCCTCCTTCTTTGTCTCCCTTATGAATGACTTGATCCCATGGTCCTGCTTTCCCATTGTGCTGGGAGGAGACTGGAATCTTGTCTACTGTAACATCTTGGACCGTTCTACTAGTTGTCCTTTCTCTCTCTCTCTCTCTCTCTCCCCAGCACAGGTTGCCATCAGAGAAATGATGGATTCTATTGGTTTAATAGACGCCTGGAGGGCTCTTTTTCCACATCCGAGGGAATACTCATTTCACTCTATTCCACATAATTCATTCTCTCGCTTAGATTATTTTCTTTTAGATATGGGACATCTTTCATCTGTAACATCTTGTAACTATCTTCCTACGGTGATCTCCGATCACCATCCCACTCTATTAAGTTGGAGCCCTGGCCCACCCCTTTCCAGAGATAAGGTATGGAGATTCAACAGTCAACTTTTTCAATCAGAATACCCGAAAACCTAACTGTCTGATTTTATTACTAACTTTATAAAACTAAATACCCCTTCTATGCCTAAGTTAGATATGCTATGGGGGGCCTTAAAATGCTCAGTTGGAGAAATAATTTGCATGGCAACAGTTAAAAAAAAAGACGACCTCCAAGGTAACCTCTGCTCTACTACGCGATATTAGGACCTTGGAATTGGCACTTTCTCCGGACTCTACCATGGACCAGTTCAAGACCCCAGAAATTTCAAGGGATCGATATAACTCAGTCCTGACCGAACATGCAGAGTATATTCTCGTACGTTCCAAGATTAAGTATTTTGATCAAGGGGATAAGGTTGGAAAGCTCCTGGCCTTACAACTCAAGGCACAAGCCTCTGATAGAATTGTTCCAAGTATCCAAAAACCTGGAGGACAAATTGTCACCACCTCGAGTGAAATAGTTAACTGTTTCCAAGAATATTGTAAAAACTTGTGTTCCCATGCTTCTTCCTCTTTCCACCCAGAAATGCTAAACCAGTTTTTGCAACCACTTCAACTCCCTCAACTCAACACATGTCAAATAAATCTACTCAAAGCCCCAATTTCCCAAGAAGAGATAAAACAGGCTATTGATTCTCTTCCCACAGACAAATACCCAGGTCCAGATGGGTTTACTGTAGAATTCTACAAACTTTTCGAAGGGCAATTATTAGTACCAGTTCTTTTAGACACTTATAATTCTATGTTTGACCAAGATATCTCAGACCCCTCTTTATTCGAGGCTACAGTTGTGGTCCTCCCAAAACCCAACAGGTATCCGCTTCAAGTCACAAACTATCGCCCGATTTCTCTAATTAGCATTGACATAAAGATATTAGCAAAAATCTTGGCCACTCAGCTATCTAATGTCTGGCAATGCCTCATAAGCCGCGAGCAAGTTGGCTTTGTTGCTGGCAGGGCCTCTTCTGACCATATGCGTAAACTGGCCTATCTGATCTCTGCATCCAGGGAGTCCCGAATCCCAGCTGCTCTGGTCTCCCTGGATACAGAGAAAGCATTCAACAGGGTCTCATGGGAATACCTATTCTACTTGCTGCAGCTTTACAATATACCAGTACAGTATATAAAATGGATCAAGATTTTATATACTTATCCCTCTGCACGTATACTATGCAACGGGCACCTATCTCAATCCTTTCATTTACAGCAAGGAACTAGACAGGGATGCCCACTCTCCCCCTTTTTGTTTGACTTATATTTGAACCACTTGTTAGATGCATTAATTACTCCCCAAACATCTCTGGTATCTTTATCGGGCCTAACCAGTATAAAATTTCGGTGTATGCCGATGACATTCTACTTCATATAACATGCCCTTTAAAATCGATCCCCGCTGTACTTCATCTCATTAAAGCATTTGGTAAATTTTCCAATTATAAGCTTAACATTACAAAAACTGAAATGATGCCCTTAAATGTTGATACATTTCAAGCTGAGGTCGCTCATTTTGGGTTTTGCTGAACCAGGGACAAACTAAAATATCTGGAACTATATCTTTCCTGTTCAGAAGCCAAAATGAAGCAAAACAACCTAGATAAAATTCTTACTCAGATTAAAATAGATCTTTCCCGCTGGGCTATGCTCCCAATTACTCTTTGGGGTTGGGTAAACGTATTGAAAATGAATGTTCTTCCTCGAATTCTATACCCCTACAGATGACATATTTTTTCTTACCTAAATATGGTTTACTCAGGTTAAAAAACTCATGTCCAACTTTTTATGGGGTGGTAAGACACCCCGGCGGGCTCTCTTTAAACTGCAAAGGAGCAAGAATAATGGTGGCTTACAACTCCCAGACTTACTTCTTTATCAGTTCTCAATTACTTGCTCAGTCCTTGCATACTGGATGAAAGATGTCTCATATAATGGCAGGCCCAATACTTCCCCTTGTGGTACCAAATAGAGCAGACCTTACTTTCCCCGTATAATATATCTCTTAATACCCTCATTTTTTCCCCCCTCAAAAACTTGATTAAGAGTTTCAGGACCTTGCCCATAGGAACAACACTTCGAGTATACACCCAATTGTGCAACTTTTTCCAGATATCTCTGGTGAAGGATGTTTCCCAGCCTATAAGTGCAAATATTAATTTTAAAATTGGGGGAGTGCCCCTCTCACATAATTTCTGGCCAGGAAATACTCAACTGAGAGTCATAGATTTACTTCAAGAACACAAACTGATTCCCTTTCAAATGGCCAGTACATTGTTCAGTCTCGCTAATTCTTTTTGTTTTATGTACCTCCAATTACAGCATATGCTCCTACAACACTATGGACTTGGGTACTGGACACAGCACTTAGCTGGTCCCTTTCTACCGGCTATTGCTAATTTACCCTCCTCTCATCTCATTTCTTATTTTTACCGCCTCCTAAGGGATGGAATAGAGGACTTGTGAGGCATGCCACATTATATCTGGGACCAGGTACTACCTCCAAACACTCTAACACCACGACCATGGTCTAAAATTTGGTCACAGCTGTATCAAGATGTGAAATGAATTAGATACCGCATTCTGCAGTTCTATGTAATACATGATCTATATTACACCCCAGCTAGACTTCATCAAATGGGGAAACTTTCCTCAAATTTAAGTACCCGTTGTGAGCAGAAGCCCGGCACATTGCTGCAAATACTATGGGAATGCAATAAAGTAACACCCTTTTGGGATAGTATCAAGTCTAATTTGGATCGCCTATTAGGGTTATCTGAAGCCTTTGATCTGGAAATTTGCATAATAGGAGACTATGGGGGAAACTCTAAGTGGCAGTCAACGAAAATATATGACATTAATATCCATATGTGCCAAAAAAGTTGTCATGCGTCACTGGTTATACCAGAACATCCCAACGTACACAGAGTGGCTAAAAGAGATGCTTTTTGCTTTACAAGCTGAAAACACGATTGCTCACATGACAAACAGGCCACAATATTACCAGAAAGTATGGGCACCCTTACATACTTTACTGACCATTTAGTGGCCCAAGGGTCACTGAATAATATAATAGAGAAGGAGAAGGGAGAAGGAGAAAGGAAGGGAAAGGAAGAAGGAAAGGAAAGAAAAAGGAAAGAATCTCATTCTCTTTGTCCTCTGTCTTTTCCTTTTTCCTTTCATCTCATGAACATTATTACCTGCCGCACGGTACATCAACCTTGGCCCTTTCTGATCATCGTACCTGGGCTAGTGAAAGTACAGGCTAATGTCACTGCATACCTGATGGGGCTGGGGATGGGGAGAAGGGGGGAGGATGCTGGATATAATCCGGGGGGGGGAGTAGGAGGAGGAATATGGGCATGTTATTGTAGGTCAAAGGGATTGTAGCAAGTAATTAAGATTATGACTATAGATTTACTAGATACTTTTTTGTAACTGGATAGTTAATATTGTAATAGAACTTTAATACACAATGTATGTATATGTTAATGTAACATGCATATTTCCTTGTCTAATGTTTGGAATATATGACTTATTAACTCTTCCTACAAATAAAGTATATTCAATTTGAAAAAAAAGAAACATACCAGTTCCTTCATTTGAAAGTCAGAAACACGTTTTAGCGAAACACAATCACTGGAACATCACATCACAATTTCTGCGTTTAACAGCTAGCATGTTACTAGAGAAAGCAGTATTACTAGGCAAATCACCATTATAATTAGTAACATACAAACTGATCGCGTTCCTACCCTTATGGACAATGTACAGACAGGATATATCTAGTTGTTGCAGTCAAAGTTTGTTGAACACCTTTAAGTGAGGTTCAGTAATATTACAACACTGTCGGCTGTTGCACCTCTAATGTAGAATAATTCTTCTGTGTTTTTTCCTTGCTGAACACATCGATTACTGATGAAAAGCCAACCTGCTCAGCAAGGTCCCTTTCAATGCTTAAAAGTGCCAATGATTACAGTCTTTCTTCTGCCATAGTAGATCTTAGATAATTTTTTAGAATACGGAGTTTGCTAAATGTATGTTCAGCCTTAGTGGTAGATACTGAATTTGTACCAAAAATAGGATACAGTATTCCTAGGTTTGGATATGCATTCTGGAGATCATTATCTTTCACAAAGCGTAACACTGAACATACTGTCGATGGTGTTGGACTCAGAGAGAGCTCTTCATAGAAAGCACAAAGCTGTTTATACTCTGACTGTGCTGCTTCACTGTCTATATCCTCTGAGTAAGCTGAAGGTAGATTCAGAAGACTTTCTCTATCATTAAAATGACTTGGTAACAGACAACCTAAACATTTAATTGTATTATAAAAGTTATTAAATCTCTCTTGCATTTCTGTTGTGATTCTATCATAGATTGTATGGAATACAATAGCCCTGAACTGCAATGCAGGATCATTTGTCTGCTCGTCTTGTGCTTGTTCACCAAGCATACATTTGCGTCATCTTTGTCTGCTTACTTTGAATTCTATGTCTACCTCATTGTCTTCTGAAAATTTAGTTGGCAAGTTAATCAGATCATTATAATGATCAGTTGTTCTGTTTTGCTCAAATAGTTTCAAACATGAAGTTACCATGGTTGATGCTGTGACCATTGTTTCACTTTGCAAGTACACTGACAGGCTACTAACTGAGTTTAAAATGTCTAGCCATATGTGCAGCATTAGCATAAATTCAAATTTTTATAGGAACTCAAGTAGAGCATGTGCATCAGCTATATTTTTAGCTGTCCTTTCCTTTGCCGGAATTCTCTGTAATGCTAATAGCAAAGCTGGATAAGTATCTTTCAGTGTTCTGATCACTTCATATTCGGTGTCAGTGGCTCAGTAGGTAGCACACTCACCTCTGAGGCCAGAAGATCAGAGGGCTGTGGTTCAGTTACCACATCTGGCACTTGGGCTAATATCCTAGTGCTGCACTTCTGAGGTGTCATTTTTCAGATGAGATGTTAAACCGAGGTACCATCTGCCTGGATTGGTAGTAGTTTGGGTGGATGTTAAAGATCCCATGGCACTTATCAAAAAGAGTAGGGGAATTTCCCCAGTGTCCTGGCCAAATTTCCCTCATTCACAAAAATACCACCAACAGCTTAATCTGGTTCAAGGTCAGTTGGCATTCATCTGTATCCCCCTCCCCCAGGTCATGCCTGAAAATAGGCAGGATTTGTCTAGTGCACTTACCCGGTCAACAAAAACTGAAAAAATAAATATTTGCAATACCACCTAGTCTCACATAGACGTTGAAGTTGCCTAGGGACAATGTTCAGTTCGTGATGAACTTTATTAAATACATCTCGTCGAGGCTGACTGGATGTGATGAAGGTGTATACTTTCTCTACATAGCCAAAGAAGGTAACTGCCTCTGTACACACATTGCAGCTATCTGCAAGCACCAGGTTAAGCTTGTGTGCATAGCAGTGTACATATAAAACATGTTTGTTTACTTCTTTTACACGGGTTTGCAAACCAGATACTGCACCAGACATGTTTGCTGCCCCACTGTATGCTTGTGAGCGAAGGTGGGCCATATTAAGTTTCAAGTCTGATAAGGTTTTCCTTAACACTTCAAATAGATGTGCTGATGATGAATTCTCAATATTTTTAAAAAGTAGTAATCTCTCCTGAATATTAAAGTTATGATCAACGAAGCGTACACAGAATAAAAGCTGATCAACATGAGAAATATCAATGGCTGAGTCAAGAATGATCGCAAAGTATTTGGAGTCATGCACTTCACTGGTAATGTGGTCTAAAACCACACTTGAAAGAGTGGATATGAAATAATTTTATATATCTGGACTTAGATAACTCTGCTTCCCTTTAGCTTCATTCAGGTGTTTATTTAGTACGCTGTTATACTTTGCTAATAACTTTGCAGATTCAAGAAAGTTCCCCTTGTTCTGAGTGTTACTAGAGGATGAGGAATTCAGGCATGAATAAGAAGACTCCCTGTGGCCACAGAAAGGAAGATTTTGTTTTGCAAGAACTAATGTAATATCCAATAGTCTGTGTAGAACTTCTCTGTTATGCTGGACCTGAAGTAGAAAGGTAGTTTATGTAGGTTACTGATTCTGCCACTGTTAAATTGTAACACCTAAATACAAACTTTAAAAGGGTATTATGACTTGTTTGGGTGTAATTTTGGTTGTGTATAGGCTATAGGTCAGACAGTTTTTGTTGGATATGACAAGTCAAACTTAACCCAGACCACAAAGATATGACAGGGTGCACATGACCTTGTTGGCAAAGGAATTAAGATTCCTTGCAGGTGAATCATAATAGACTGAAAGCGTATGAGTGAATGTGCCTATGAATGGTCAAATTGTGTCACTGTTGTGATAGTCTGTCCCAGCTACAAATGTACTATAGTTGTCCCATAACACAGCTCCCCAATAAGTATCTGTCTTCCTTTTTAGGAAGCAATGCATATAGAAAATATTGCTATACAGAAAAAAAATTGCTGCAATTACAGCTGCTGCAGTGCACGACTGCGCAGTATGACTTTAAGTACATAGCACATTGCACTATATGTGGTAATCCACTTGATTGTGGCCCTTCGCCGCTCACAGACATGCAACCTGTTACATAATCAGATGTATGCATGTTTAATGTGCCTGTTGCTGATCGAAGTAGCTTGCAAACTTTCACTGTTAACATCTGTCACTGTCACCTCACCATCATAAGTTAAAATATGGCAATTTTTTAGTTTATTTCCAACTTATGTTTGTGATGAATGGGTAGTACATTAAGTTGCTTCATGGTGAGTAGTGCTAATTGTCAGATGTGTAGTACCTACTACCCTGTCCTTATCGGTTGAAGTGCAGTTATGTTGTTCAGAATTACAAAATAGGCTACTTTCTTTTTTTTTATACCATTGTACAACTGGGAATGCAAGAGAGATGGTAAGTAAATGGCTTTCATTATACAGTGGTAGATGATGGAGCTGTGTGTAAGAACCATTTTGTAATAGCTTACTTAGTAAGGCACAAGAGTAGATCTTCGAGGGGATCTGTCTCCTCATCAGGTACCACCATGGGAACGTTACTGTCAGAATGGTAAACCACACAGAAGATCTCCAGCAGTACAACTGTGGTGGGTTGGCACACACTGCCAGTGCCACCAGACATCAGCAACCATAGCCAGTTTTAGGCACCAGCAAACCCTGCGGTTGCTGGGGGCTCCCAACCAGAGAAGTTTACCTTATTCCTTTTTACACGTTTTTTTATCTTAATATATTTTTAAAACATTAGTAAAGGCTGTGCAGATCCTTCTGATTATGTCATGAAATACCTCAACAAGCTATGACCCAGTCAATATGAGGTAGATATGCAGCAGTGGATGGGATGGGAAGAACAGCCCCAAGAACCAACACTGCTGTGTCCTCCTAAACATTTTTTTTTAAATACTACTGGTTATACTAAAGCTATACATAGAACCATAGAAATATAAAATTTGCTGTCAGATAACGACTGCTTGACCCACTTAGTCTGCCCATTTTTGCCTCCCTATAGTATCACCACAAATAAAATGTTGCACTTATGGGTTATAGTAAAACACATGGGCTAAAGGTGGGTCAAGTAGAGGGGCCCCATGACTTCAGTAATTCTGCTGGGGGCCCCCCAAACCCTAAAGCTGGCCCTGTCAGCAACCCAATACAGGCATGGCCCGAGGCTGTCCCGCTCCCCCATTTCTTTTATGTGCCTCAGGAGACAAACAGAGCAAGGCTTATGCCCCAGAGATATGAGGAGAGGGGGACAGACTAAATAAAAAAAAATGATGAGCCAAATCATCAACAGGACCCCTCAAGAAAGGGAATGGTTGTAGGGAAAGCAAAAGCATACCTAATGCCTGAGATCCCCTCAAAGATCTATTATTACGGTAACTTTTAATTCTTAGGTAGTTGTTCTGCCTTGTTCAGTGGTATCTCAGTCATCAGATAGCACCATAGGAATGAGCAACAAGCAGTGACAGGGCAGGAATCATGTTTATCTGACTGTGAGGCTGGCTCTACTGTAACTTAACACAAGAGCCTGACTTGTAAGCACCCGCTCAGTCAAGGATCTTCTTAAACTTAAGACAGAAGACCTTATAAAATGATCCTGTCAAAGCCAAAGACTCCACAAGCGTAAGACAGGAGTCCCTGCAGCAGAGCCATGTCATAACCAGGAGTAACTGTTGCCCAGTCAAGGATCTTCTTAAACTTAAGACAGAAGACCTCGTAAAATGAACCTGTGAAAGCCAAGGACTCCATAAGCTTAAGATAGGAGTCCTTGTAGCACAGCCGTGCCAAAACAAGGAGTGGCTTCTGATGCATCATTAAGACTGGAATGCATGATGAAAGTGTGGTGTGTTGAATGTTGGCTCTGCTGCCATAGGTGGTGTGACTTGCCACAGTTGTGATGCTGAAGATGTTGTTTTGATTATCATACACAGATGTTAAAGTTCCTGCTGTAGTACTCGATGACTGAAATATCCGTGGAAAAAAAAATAAGTTAAGACAGGAGAATTGTAACCACATGCCATGACAAGGATCTTCTTAGAGTTAAGGACAAGACCTTGTAAACTGGTTTGCACCTGTCAAACAAAGGACTCGTTAAGCTCAAGACAGGAGTCCTTGCAAGCACATCATGATATTAGAATTTCTCTCTAAGCCACCGTGAAGAAAATACAACTGCTTTTACTCTCATACCTGTCTACTGAACACCTTCAGCTGCTCTCTATTGACTGTGCTACTTGTTTTCAGTCTGTATCTGGTCATCAGTAACACTTTGACTCTTTGCCTGACTCTTTGTGGACTATGGCTTGCTCGTGATTGATAAAGCTTTTGGCTGCTTTTTTCCAGTTTGAAAAGCCATAATTTGTATCAGCAAAAGCTGGCTCAAACTCTTTCCGAGAATATTTTGCAAATAACCAACAGGGGTTGCAGAATGCTCATTGTTTCCTAGTAGAAAATATTAACCACTCTCTGTAGTGTTTCATTCCATTTTTTAAAGTGTTGTAATGCCACTCAAGCCGAAACATTCGTTTGCCATTTTTTTCTTTCTCAAAATGGTAACTGTCATACAAACCTGGCTGGCACGGTCCCCTCTCTAATATGTCTCAAATGACATCAGTACTCATGTGACAGTTGATATACAGAGCAGGATCTGTTGAATATTTGCCTAGCTGATCTACTGAAATGTCACCACCATCAAGTGCTTGGCAAGCGGAAGTGGGCTGTGTAGCCTGTGCTTCATCATGGTTGTTACCACAGTCTTCACGTTCAATATCAGAATGTGAGATATCTTCACAAGGACTTTGTACATCAACATTTGAACAATCGGCATGATCAGATATGCCATGGACCATGGTTTCTAATGCAGATATCAAGATGACATCATGCATCTCAAAGGTTGCTACCTCAGAAGACAAATGACCATTATCGACAGATTTGTTCACTATATCATGTACCATATCACCAGATTGACAACTTCTTTCCGGTTGTAGTTCCCCGATATCTTCCACATCACAACTTCCCTTTAAAGCGGTGGATTGTTTGACTGCAACAACATAGATATATCCTGCCACCCTTTTCTTTTACTGCCTTTCCTGAATGCTTACTACTAGTATGTGCCCCTAACCTATCTCTTCTGATTGTTATATTACAATATGAGCAAACTGGTTTTTCTTTAGGCCATGGAGTTCATGTCAACATCTTGGCCTTGTTTCTAAGTATGATTTTAGTCACAGTTGCATACAATGTGTAACTTGATGCAGTGTGCTTACTGTACCAAGTGGCTAGCAATGAACCTATCAATGAAAATAAAAATATTCAGCTGAACACCTAGGCCCGGATATTCAAAAGGGTTGCGCCATGCGCAACAGAGTTGCGCCTGCGCAAGTCAGAAAATGCGCCATTCTGCGATATTCAGCAGGAGGCAGCTGCGCTGCCCAAACCACAATGCACAAGAGCACAATGGTAATGAATGCATGTGCAACCGTAGGTGGAGATGCAGTGTGAAATTCAACAGCATGCGCCATACGCAATAGGGGAGCAAAAGGAAGTTGCACGATAGTGGAAATGATCCAAAATAAAAAGGAACAAGACAGAGGCGCAAGAACACTATAGGGAAGCCAGAGGTGGGAGCAAGGTGACAGCAACAGAAAAGAGGGTAGCAGTGAGTGGGACTGGAAAGGAGCAGGACAGGGCACACCTGGGAACAACCAGCAACAGGATAGGAGTGGGGAGCCTGTGCCTCTGTGCAGGAGTGACAGGGGAAGTGCCACAGTGGACTGAGGGCAGTGGCAGTGGGCAGGACAGCCAAAGGTTGGAGGTGTACCCAGTGCAGGGGGAACATCACAAAGGACAGCGGGGGGAATGGGATAACATCTGCCGGGGGGGGGACACCAGCCAGAGACATGGCCAGTGCCACCTTTCAGATGGAGGCGGTAATGAGGGGTGTGAGAAGGCAGGCAGCAGGGGGACACGGCCGTGGAAGGGCCCGTCGATGGTATGCCCCCAGCAGGCAGTACTGAGCCCGCACCAGCTTTGAGCACTACAGTGACACAGAGATGGTGGGGCGGTACCACCTGAACCGGGCAATCCTGAGGTGGCTCTGTGAGCTGTGCAGTGATGAGATGCAGGCACCCACATGACAGAGCCATGCTCTGTCAGTGGAGACAAAGGTAACAGCCGTCATGTGCCTGCTCGCCACGGGCACCTTCCAGAGACCAACAGGGAACACAACAGGCATAACCCAGTCAGCTGCGTCATGCCTACTCACACAATTCCTCAGCACACTGCTGCCACATGCTGTGGAGTACATCCATTTCCCCAGCATGCCAGCGGAGCACACAGGACACATACAAGAGTTCCACAGGGTAGCATGTATGCCTGGCATGCTCGGGGCCAGTGACTGCACCCATGTGGCCATCTGCACGCCACCTGGCCCGGAAGGTGCCGCCTACATCAACCGGAAGGGCTATGCCAGCATCAACTGCCAGGTGGTGTGTGATGCTAGGGGGAACATAACCAATGTCTGTGCCATGCACCCTGGGGGAGCACATGATGCCTTCATCTGGCACCAGTCTGCATTGTGCCACAGGTTTGAGAGTGGGGACATCCCCACTGGCCACCTAGTGGGTGAGTATGCAAATCACGCAGGATGACATGGATTTTGGGGGGGCATAGTCAGAGGTGCCATGGGCACTGGTCTTGATGGTCCATGGCAGAGCGACACTGACCACCATACTAATGTCCACCCTCTACACACAGGTGACAGTGGATGCCCACTCCGTCCCTGGCTGCTCACACCTTACCGGTGACCCACGACCCCATCGCAGCAACGGTACAATGAGGCACATGCCACCACATGCAATGTCATAGAGCGGGTGTTTGGGATGCTGAAGGCACATTTCTGTTGCCTGGACACATCTGGAGGTGCCCTACAGTACAGCCCCTCGAAGGCCTGTGAGCTATTGCTGGCCTGTTGCATCCTGCACAACATGGCCAACGACTGTGAGATAGCTGTAGAGGTCGAAGAGGAGGACAGCGATGGGGACGATGAGGACACTGGTGCAGACAGTGATTGGCAGCCCCCTCTTGAGTGAAGGGACCCCCGCCTGATCCGGATCTCGCAGCTGCACCGGGACACCATCACAGAGGAGCACTTCAACCAACCCAGGTAAGTCATGGGGCCATGTGCAACCACCAATGGCAAGGGCACAACCCACAAACTCGCATGGATGAACCCCAGGGGTGCATGGCGGCAAGGGAATTGGCTGAGCGTGGAACCGCATACACCGTCAGGGATGGGTAAGGCCTAACACGACATGTGGTCATGCACACACACACACACACACACACACACACACACACACACACACACACACACACACACACCCACAAGACATGCACAAGGGGTAGGAGGCACGCTGACCCCAACTGCTACCCCTAGCCACACACAGGTCCACAGGCGACCACGCCCAGTGCCCGTCATTGTGCGTGTCTCAGAAGCTGGGCACCATTGCACAATGGCAGACAGTGCAACACAGGCATCATCATGCACACGCCACAGTGGCCAGCAGCTGGAAGGGTGTGCACATGGACCGTGTGTGTGTGTGTGAGCAGGGCCAGCTACCCCACCCGTGCATCGCACATTGAACAACACACTGCACACAGGGCAGCGTCAGACAGTCGCCATGGTGGGAGACAGGTTGGTCATGTGGCACAGTGCCACGGGTGCCACGGATGCGTGGGCGGTCCCACCGAGACCTGCCAGCCATGACAGGCTGACCATTGGCCTCATAGGGTGGCAACGATGGTACCCCAGGGGTGATGCTGCGGGAATGCGACTGTGTTCGAGCAGGGGTCTGCAGCTCACTGAACATGCCTGCGCCAGGCATACTTGGGATGCCCACAGCTGAACCCGGTATCGATATGGAGGGTGTCGCACGATGCCAGGAATGGGGGGTGGACATGACACTGCGCGGTGTCTGCGGTGCATGGGCAACAAACTGTGTGCCCAATGTGGCCATGACAGCTGTGAAAGCATGTGTCTGCCTGTCAATGGCAGTGGTCACATCCTCCCGCTGCCGGGCCATCTCTGCCAGGAGCAGAGCTTGGTCTCTGCTGTGCTGCTCCTCTGCCTGGTGCAGAACCGCACTGAGTGCATCCATTGCCCTGACAAGCTGCGACTGCTGATCCACGCAAGCCTGGAGTAGTCAGCTGTGGTCATCAAAGAGGTCATCTGCCGGATCGGCATGACATCCCTCATGGTATTCCTGGCCATGCTGGGCATCACCCCTTGATGATGGGCACTGCACACCAGAGCCATGCTTGGGAATGGCCACACGTGGTGCACTGACGCTGCCCCCCGACACTGTCCCCCATTGCCATTGGCCGACTGCTGACACTACCCCTCTGGCCACCACTCACCAGAGCTCAATGGTGCCACCGCAGCAGATGCAATAGCCCCACCGACCTGGACACACACCAGTGCTGCCTCACTGGTGCAGACAGGCACAGGCTGGGACTGTGATGTCACACAGGCCTCCACGGTGGCACCACCCACGGATATGCTCATGCTGTTACCTGCTGTGGGGCCATCCTGCATCCCACACATATCACTGTCCATGATGTGAGCTCCATCATCATTGGTGATGGATCTGGCACCAGTCCGACTCTCAGCATGCTGGCATCCATGGACGCTGTCAGGCTGGGACACAGGCAGGGCCTCCTCACACCAACTCCACCAACTTCAGTCTGGATAGACAGGCGGGTACACTGTTGTCCTGACCCTCGGACACCTGTGGAGGTGGATGGGTGCTCCTTTGTATCCAGGGTATCGTCTTCAGTGAACGAACCCACCACCGCTGACCCATGTAGATGTTCAGGAGCTGTAAGGGAACACAGTAGCATTAATGTCTCTGCCCTACCCTGTGGAATTCCCCCCCACCCCCCATGCAGTGACAGATCAGGACCTACCATGCAGTGACGGGCTGCCACCCGTCTGGAAGCTACAACCTGGAACGCCCTCTAGGGCACAACGCCACATGCTGCCAACCACCCGCTCTTCCTGTGGCATCAGGCGTGGCACGGCTGGCTGTCCACCACCAGTCGCAGAACATACTGCCCTGATGTTAGCCACCTTATCTTTTATCTTCCTCTTGTCCGTGCCCACCTTCTTGCACTCCTGCATGGACCGCTGGTGGCTGCCATGCTGGTTGACGGCATGCGCCATCTCATCCCATGCCGCAGCACGGGCCTGTGGTGTTCCCCGTTGTCCACTGAGCAGCGGTTTCTGGTCAAGGTAGGCCTCAAACAGGGCATTTGATTCTGCCCAGGAGAAGTTGGGCCTCCTCCATCTCCCATGTCTCTGTTCCTCCTCCACCTCCACCTCACGTTCGGTCATTATTGATCCTGTGGGAATGACAGGTGTTACCTCTGAATGTGCAGTCCCATGCATCTCCCACACACCACAGTCCACACTGGCAAACAGCATGCAACCCACCACAATAGACTGCAATACCAGACTATGGCATCTGCAGCCCCTTGTCGCATTTATATAGCGCAACGCATGCAAATGAGGTGAGGCTGAATTTGAAGTGGATGCTAATGCAGTAGCTGCACCATGGAATTGCTGATGAGCTGTTTTGCATATGCCGGCTGAATATCATGCTGTTGTGCTTTGCGCAATCGTGTTGAACGTGCTCAGGCAGGGGCGCAGCTCTGTGACATGCGCAGTAAACACTGCATGGCGCATGCCCGGGGTGCTGACACCGATGCCTGCTGCACTGCTGATGTGCTGAGCGTGGCAGGCAGTGCAGAGCATGTCCTCCACTGTGCCAGTGGCGCTAGTGCGCTGTTCACATGTATAGCGCCCTTGCCCTGGTGCGTTGTAGGCGCTGTGGTGCCACAGCATGGTAGGCCACTACAGGAAGTCACACAAAGTCACACTACCACTACAGGAAGTCACACTACCACGCTACACATGGTAAGTACCAATCGCGCTGTGGCAGTCCATGCATGACAGACCCTTAACCCTGTGCCTGACCTTTGCCCCTAGAAGCCATGCATCCGCATGGGTGCACCCCTATCGTGCTGTTCAGTGACAGCACGATGGGGAATGGCAGCGCAGTATCGCGCAGCATCTGCACATGGCGGACCTGCGCTAGGGAGCGCCATTTTGAATCAGAAACGGTCCAAAGATGGCATGGCAATGAGCAGAGATCTGGAGCCAGGTAGAACTGGCAAACCTAGTTTCACTGGTTGAGCCCCATGCTGGTGCTCTGTTTGGTGAGGCACCCCCTGGACAGGGCCAGGAGTGCCATGTGGGAGAAGCTGGCGGTGGCGCTGGAGGAGGTGACAGGGATACAGAGGATGGCTGAGCAGTGCCAACACCAGTACGGGGACCTACAGCAGAGGAACCCGGACAGACTTGCCCACCTGTGGGCACGTGCCAGGAGAGGCACTGTTCCACGGCCAGGTAGGTGCCCCATCCATACACTGGTTGCGTCTATATGGGTATCACGGTGGGCATGTGTCCACCACAAAGGGGGTGGTCCGTACAGTGTGGGCAGTGGTGGTGGTGGTATAGGGGTGGGGGGCTGAATGGTTTGGCTGTGTGGGATTGCACACAGCTGGGGGTAGGGGGCCTTTGCTCCTGGATTGTACTGATATTCCTCTTTCCATGTTTGCACCCTAGGCCCTGTAGAGCATCGAAGTGCGAGGGAGGAGAGGCAGAGACGTGAGCCATGTCCCCATGCCGGAGATCACATACAGGCTCAATGCCAGGACCAGCCCGATGATGGTGAGTGCCTTACATCCAGGTTTTCTGTGCATGCTGTGTAGCAGGGTGGGTGGTGGGGCATGGCCACCATACACTGACATCACTGCCATGCACGCCACATGGTACAGTCAGCACTGTCCAGTGGCACTGCATGTCTGGGTGTGCATCACTGGTGTGTCTGGGTGTGCATCACAGGGTACATGGCTGTGCCACTGCCTTTGCACCGCAGAGCCATGTCACTGTATAGCCACAGTGGTGCTGTGCGGGACTTGGGCGGTGGGTGTGTGCAGTGGTCTGCATGGCTGTGTGCGCCTGGGTGGGCAGGTCTTGTGGACACGATCACTGTGGGTGGTTGCACACCATCACAGGGGGGTGTCCCATGACTGTATGCCATGCACAATGGGTGGGCTTCAGGGGGCTGTGCATTTATGCCTATTGACTCTGCTCCCTTGTCCTAGGTGTACAACAGATGGTGCACATACAGAGAATGCTGGAGGAGCTGCTTCAGGCAGCCAGGGCCTCTCTGGAGATCCTACAGAGGGTGGAGCAGCATGCTGTGAGACGGAGACATGGCGGGAGGCGACAAAGGAGCGGGGAGTGGGGATCCCGCTGAACTACTTCAAACCCTGGACTATACCTCCCCACCTGGACCCACCCTCACACCCCTCCTTCCCTCTCACATATGTTCATCCCTGTCCCTTACCCACCCCCACCCGGTTGGTGGCCCTCACCCCTTTTGTTTTGTAAATATATGTATATAATTTTGTTAATACTGTTACAATACATTTGTTTAGTTATGCCTACTGTGGTGGTCTCTGATTTGCAGCGTGTTAATGGTGCTCAGCTGCAGTGGTGTGCATGGCGTCGGGTTGGTGCTCTCATGGGTGTGTGTGTGTGTGTGTGTGTGTCCATAGAGGAGGCGGGTTTGGTGTGGGCGTAGCTCTCAGTCACTGTCTATGGTTTGTGTGTTGTTCCCTGTGCACTGGATGACTGTGTGCAGTGGTACACAGTGCATGCACTGTGTCCATGGCACACCTGTCAGACAGTCCATGGCCTGTGCAGCTGCCACCCTTGCATGTCTGTGACCTGCACAGTCTGCTGGCATGTCAGTGGTGGCTGCCCATGCTGGACTGCCACTGTACCCAGCATGATGCCGGGTTGCCTCCTGTCACTGGTGTGGTTCACGTCTACCTCAGGTGGCACTGTTGCCTCCACTGTTGTTGTCCCATCTTGATGCTGTCACTTGTGTCTGTTGCAGGGGATGTGCTCCACTGTCTGTCACTTGTGCTTCAGCCACATGCTGGTGGTGTACGGTGTCGTGGTGCCTGCACAGGGTTGCTGGCACACCTGTGCCGTGGAGGGGTTCTGGCCGTGTGTACATGGCTGCCGTGGCCACACGCTGGGGGCTTGGTTGACCCGCTACTGTGTCCCCGTTTTGGTGTGCCCTTGGGTATGGGTTGTTGTTTTTCTGTGCACTGTGTTGCATCCTGTGTGGCGCATGCTTCCATGCAACACTGTGGGTGTCTGCACTGGCTATTGTGGCCAGTGCTGGGATGGGGTGTGTCCTTGGGAGGGTGTGCAGGGTGTTGTACCACTGGTGGTGGGGTCCAAGGCATGCCCTGGGGTACCTCGTGTGCCGTCGCATGGTCGGTCTCACAGCTGTACTGGGGGCACGTGCATGGCGGCACTGTGTATGCAATCATTGCATTGCTGTCTGCTGCCGCCCGCTGATGGATGCTCATGGTGGGCCTGCCTTGCATGGTTCTGTGGTGCACAGGGTTGTATTGTCACAGTGGGGATGGTGGCATGCTTGGGGTGTCCAGCACTATTGGGTGCTACTCCTGGGCAGGGTGTATGGGGATCGTGGTGCAGGGTGTGCTCTGCATTGGTGGGATGGTGTGGCACAGGGTGGACGGGCATCCATGTGTGACGGTCACAGCTTGCAAGGGGGTGTGCTGGGGCACCATGCCCCGGCGGTGGGTTTGTTGCTGGTGTCCCTCTGCCAGTGGTTCTTCCTGCTCTCCTCCAGTTGTGCAGTGCATGGGGTGTGGGGGGGGCGATGTCTGTTCTGCTGTGTGCTCCTCTCCCCATCCCTACCATGGGTGGTGGGCCCCTGCATCCTGTCCCTGCGCATCCCTGCTTGTGCTGTTGCGCTGCTGTCCTGCTCCACTAGGTGTCCCTGGTTGTGCTATTGTGCATCTGACCTGCGCCACTGCACATCCCTAGTTGCGCTATGGCGCAGTTGGTGTGATATTCAGTCGTGTGCTGCAGGCGCATCTTGACCTGCGCAGTGTTTGAATATCGCGCGTGTTGCGCATGGGCACAGTGGACTTGCGCCTGCTTCTGCTCCTGCTATTTCGTACCTTTGTGGCGCAGTTTGAATATCCGGGCCCTACACTACAAACAGAAGTATCACTCAAAAAACATTTTGAAATCTTATACAGAATACTTAATAGTGGTCAGCAGGATGCAAACTACAGTTATAACCGATTAACACTGGTCAGTATACAAGTACTGTGTTACCTGACTAGTTAACAGTGGTCATCACACAAGTGACAAACCAGCAGGAGATAGTTAGGAAACATCCAGACTGGAGACTAATACTTGGGATGCTGGACCTCCATACATTTAAACAGGAGACTTGTTGTGATGGGATGGCCAGTCAAGGCCCTTCTTAAATTTAAGACAGAAAGCCTTGTAAAATGAACCCGTCAAAGGACTCCTTGAGCTTAAGACAGGAGTCCTAGTATGGGACATTGTCGTCCCCACCCATAACCAGACAGAGTGCACAGAGAGGAGCGGAAACCAGGGGCTCAGTGCTCACTGTCGCAGTCTCTCTTTCTCACCCCATGCTCCGAAGCAATGCTGTAATACAGCAGGACACAAACATGCTGCCTGGGCACACAAGGAAGTTAAAGACAGGGACCACAGCATATGGGGAACAGAGATACAGTGGGTGGCGGAGACACATCAAGTAGCTATGTGTTGAGCAGCCCCCAGAAACTGTGTGGGGGGCAGCAGACACAGCTGCTGAGCACCTGTGTCAACCTCACCCTGCCCCCTGCCAGATCAGCAACTTATAAATATATCTCTTTCCTTTCCCAAAAAAATGAGTTAGAATGAGAAAACAGTATATACAATCTTGTTTCACAGTTCCTGTGGTCTCATATACACACACAGCCTTAGCCTTTGCTATGTACATCATATAATATAAGAAACATAAATCAGTCAACATTTACAAAGTGTGCAGTCCAGTGAGGTTACTGAATTTCCTTCTTCCTCTACACTATATACAGTATTATTTTATGCTCCGTCTCCTTTCTTCTCCAGTTGTCCTCTTTTATTCCCTTATGCCACCTGATCCATACACCAACCCTCCTAAAACACACACACACACACACACACACACACACACACACACACACCTCCACTGACTCATACTAATCCACACAAAACAACTGGAGCAAATATATTGTGCTGAATTGCTGTGTGTGTGTGTTTGTGTGTGTGTGTGTGTCTGAACAATACACAACTGCAACTGAGTAACCACAGAGACCACTCCAAGCTCCATCGCAACATCGTGTCACAGAACATTTTGGTCACATGTCAGCGTCTGACCAGGAACCGGGAAGCTGTGAATGCACTTGACTGACCCATACATTCCTGTGTAATCATTAACATACATTAAAGGCCGGTAAGAAAAACTACTTTAGGATAACTTAGTACCCCAAGTACACAATAGGGCGTGGGCGTTTTTTTAAGTGCACAAGTCAAGGACGTTACTGTTTCCGATTCCCAGTGCTTTTCAACTGACATACCTGGAAACAGCACACAAATCAGCCTAGTAAATGTCAAGGTGGGTGTGTTCTGTTTCATCCATTTGACCTGTCAATCAACTTAACAGTTGAAAAGGTAGCATCACAAATGTTCAACAAAAGAGCCAGATGCAATTCCCATGACAATAGTGCCAGCAGACTGTGTTTATCTTTTCATTTCTGAAAGGCAAACCTTTCCTAATGAGTCTGATGCCACATGTCAAAGCAAGGAGAGCAGCTGCATTTCAAAGAGTGACAGAGCAGAGGAAATACACTACCCTTGGCCAAACTTCAGTAATAGTCTTGTACCCTGACCTCCAATTTCAATCCTCGGTTATATAATGAGTGAAAAAGACAGGCTGACCCCTTACTCTATCAGTGCTGTAAGCTGCACATACCTCTCCACTCCACCTCTGCTCATGAAGCTCAGGGAGGTAGTGGTACACACTCACACACCAGGAGGCAGCTTGCACCCCCTGGGCTCAGCTGGCCAATGGCTGCCTTGTAGTAAAAACATTCCTCCACCATTGTCTTTGCCCCCCCCATAGCTGCACTTACAGTGGCATGTAACCCTGAAATCAGTTGGCCAGTGGCTAGTAACAAAATCATTCAAGAAAATCACAAGTAAAAAAGGCAGTCCACCAGCCAAATAAAGCACACCAAAAGTGTCACATTGGGAGCAAATAAATCCGTAGCACTAACACCCTCAGCACTTAGTGTCCTCTCTGGGACACTTCGTCAGGACTGGAGGTGGGGTCCCACCGTCCCAGTGCGCAGCATCTTTTTTATTTTGAAATATTTAAAGTGACAGTGCACCATAATTCATTTTTATTCTGTCATACAGAGAAACCATTTATCTAAGCAACCAGAAACCATTAATACTAAACACCATAAAGCAAACAGGTAATGATAGAAAAAAAATTATTATATAATAAGACAAATGAAATTAAAATAAGAAAGGCACGAACATTAACAGGGAGGTAAAAATTATTATTATTTTTTTTTTTTTTTAACAGTTCTTTTTCACTCTGGTTCATGGTCCAAGGAGCCTCTCTCGGGCATCCAGCTGGATCCTGCCCAGCCTGAAGTCAGCCTGTCAGCACCTCCTCTCTCGTCCCCCTTCATCCCACAGCTGGCACCCCCAGCTTGACCCCTCTGGGGTGGGACCACCCCTCCTCTCTGGGCGCACTAACACACAGACTCCAGCTATGGGCGAGGGTCCCAGGCAGAGGAACATGAGAGGCCTGACAGGATGGGCCCAGCTGTGGGCATGGGGGCTGGTGCCGTCGCCAACCCCAAGGACCAGGTTTTTCCTGTTTTCTGTGTTCTGTCCCCCTTCCCTATGCGTGGCACATGCCCCGATGCACTGGTGCATGGCAACCCTGCCTGCATCGGCCACGCTAACTACGAGCTGCCTGGCACGCTGCAGTGCCCCCCCAGTCTCCAACAGGGGTCGCCATCCCCCCTCCATCCCAGGGAGGAGAGTACCACTTAGGGCACTCAGTCCTCAACCTTTCCCTCTGACCCCCGGTGCCTGAGTTCACTCCAGAACCCGGGTCACCGGCATAGCGCGAGGTGTGGCATCCAGTGCCTCAATCCTCAGCACCACCAGGCCGACACGTCAAAATGATTATTAAAAGGTCAAGTGGCAAAACAAACCCTAATAACCAAAGTATATACTCAAACAGTAAAAGGTAGTGTTGAAAGTGAAAACATACAGTTCCAATAATACCAAAGCAACTAGATTGACCTATACAAGGCATTAGATATGTCAATTTAATGCTTGCATAACAATATTGTAATGTAAAGGGCTACCTAGCATGAAGTGATGCCCAGCAGTGGTCAAACACTAGATATTAGCTGACTTTATTTGTAAAAAAATATATAACATAGAAACATAGAATTTGATGGCAGATAAGGATCACTTGGCCCACCTAGTCTGCCCATTTCCCTACCTAACGGATTAGCTGCAGATCCTAGTTAACCAACAGCCTACTTCCTTCTACCCCCCACTAGAACTGCCTTATGTTTGTCCCATGCATGCTTGAATTCCCCCACTGTTTTTGACTCTACGACCTCCTCAGGAAGACCGTTCCATGCATCTACAACCCTCTATGTGAAGAAATACTTCCTCACATTACCTCGGAGCTGCCCCCGCTCTATCTTCAAATTGTGCCCCTTGTTCTTGCACATCTCTTTTTCTGAAAGATGCTACCCTCTTGGACTTTGTTGATTCACTTGAGGTATTTGAAAGTTTCTATCATGTCCCCCCTCTCCCTCCTTTCCTCGAGGCTATACATCTTTTAGTCTTTCTTCATATGTAAGTAAGTAAGTAACATTTTTATTTGAAGACACCCATTCCCGGAGGCTCTGAGCGCTGTACAATAAATTAACACATATTCAAAAGCATCAACAAAATAACAAAGTATAATTACACTTACACTTATAAAATTTTTAAAATACAGCAAATAATCAATTAAACTCTAATTAAAACTTGAGTTCAGACAATTCTCAGTTTAATCCAAAAATGCCTTGGTGAATAGGTGGGTCTTAAGGTGAGCCTTAAAAACCTCCAACGTCGGGGCCTCCTTAACCCCAGAAGGGAGCGAGTTCCACAGGACTGGGGCAGCGACACTAAATGCCCTGTCGCCAGCCGATTTCAACCTCGACCTGGGAACTGCTAGGAGGCCCCCATTGGAGGAACGGAGGGGACGAGCAGAGAACAGGAACCAGAAGGTCTAACATGTAACCAGGGCCCTGACCGTGTAGGGCCTTAAAGGTGAGAAGCCCCATCTTAAAGAGGATCCTCCACCTGACCGGCAGCCAGTGCAGGTCACGCAACACCGGTGTAATGTGGCAAAATTTAAACTGCCCAGTAAGTAACCGTGCAGCTGCGTTCTGCACTAGCTGCAGTCTGCAGAGAGATCCTCCCATGACCATGAGATAGAGCGCATTACAGTAGTCAAGCCTCGATGTAACCAAGGCATGTATCAAGGTAGGGAGGTCCAGAGGCAGAACAAGGGGCTTTATCCTGGCGATATTTCTAAGATGGAGAAAATGGGAGCAGACAACAGAGGAAATCTGTGCCTCCATAGTCAAACTCCTATCAAAGATAACGCCAAGATTTCGCACCCTTGAGGAGGCCTTCAATGAGACAGAGCCCAGAACTAGTCCAGTCCCTGAATCAACGGCCAACCTATCACGCACTCTGTTCGACTCCACTACCAGTACCTCCATCTTATCGGGGTTCAGTCACAACCAGCTGGACGCCATCCAGTCATTAATCTCGGCAAGGCAGCTGTTTAGCACATCCACCAGGTTGCATGTTCCTGGTGCAAAGGACAAGTATAGTTGGGTGTCATCAGCATAACAATGAAAACCAAAACCATACTTCCCAATGACCCCCCCGGGGCAGCATATACACTGCAAACAACATAGGGGCCAAAACCGAACCTTGGGAATCTCCACAAGAAAGGAGACTAGTGGAGGAGAAATTCACCATCATAACCCCGCTGTCTCCTATTGGATAAAAAAGACTCAAACCAGCAGATGACAGTGCCAGTGAGTCCACAGAGTTCCCCAAGATGGTCAAGCAACACACCATAGTCTACAGTGTCAAAAGCTGAAGAGAGATCCAGAAGAACAAGAATTGTCTTGTCTCCCTGATCTCTAGCCCTGAGGAGGTCATTCTGCACCCAAACAAGCACAGTTTCTGTGCTATGCCTTGCCCGAAACCAGCAGATGACAGTGCCAGTGAGTCCGCAGAGTTCCCCAAGATGGTCAAGCAACACACCACGGTGTACAGTGTCAAAAGCTGAAGAGAGATCCAGGAGAACAAGAATTGTCTTGTCTCCCCGATCTCTAGTCCTGAGGAGGTAATTCTGTACCCAAACAAGTGCGGTTTCTGTGCTATGCCTTGCCTGAAACCCTGACTGGAATTGTTCGTACAAATCATGGGTCAAGAGGTGCTCCTCCAACTGAAGAGCCACTACTTTCTCCACAACCTTCGCTAGAAAAGGAAGGTTGGAGATAGGTCAGTAATTTGCCCTAATCTCAGGGTCCAAAGATGGTTTCTTTAAGAGTGGTCTCACCAGAGCCTTCTTCAAGGCATCAGGAAAGACCCCCTCAGCCAAGGAACACCTGACAATCAGGGCAAACACTGGGCCAATGGTGTTGATGCATCTCATCAAGAAACGTGTCGGCACTGGGTCCAGTTCGCAAAAAGTGGGCGTCAAGTTGGTCGCCACCTCAATAACCTCACTGGCATCCATGGTTTAAACTCCCCCCAACCAGGTGGAGTGCACTCAGGATACCTCTGATGACCACTGCCAGCTATAACATTACTGACCCTGCATCATTTTGGTTGCCCTCCTCTGGACAGCCTCCACCCTGTCTATGTCTTTGCGGAGATGGGGTCTCCAGAACTGTACACAGTACTCCAGATGTGGTCTTACCAACTGTCTGTACAGAGGGCCAACTTCCTGTTTTCCACTGGTGATGCCTCTCCCTATGCATCCCAGTATCTCCCCACTCCTCCTTACTGCCTTCTCACATTGCTGGCCCACCTTTAGGTCATCATATATGACTACCCCCAGGGATAACAATAATCATAGTAGGTCATAGAAGACACAGAGATCATTTTTCTCCACCAAACACAAATGCTCTAAGGGCCTAGGCACTTGTCTTGTGCTACTAACAAAATCATTCCCTTGCCAGTTTCTCCAACCCTAAATAAACCAGCAGCACTAAAGGAGGGGGATGGCTAACAGCTGGCCTGGCACACCTGTGCTACCAATAGCTAGCTATTAGCTAATGTTCCATAACTCCAATATTCAATTCAGCCCTGAATAAACTCTCCTGGGGGGGGGGCTTGTACCTCCATCCTCAGCTCGCTAGTGGGCTAGTAAGAAAATCATTCTCTTAAATAAATGACAAGCTGGAGCAGCAAGACAAGCATAGTAACACATAACAAAAAAAAAATAAAATATACAGCTAAACACATGAAATGCAGCAGACTGAACTTAAGTCCCTCTGAGATGGGAGTGTACCAGGCCAGCTGGCTGCCAGGATCAGACCACCGGCACACCAGTCCAGATATAACCCCCCATGCCTCGCAGGCTCATCGCCAGCCTCAAGTCATCATCCTTTTTCACTTACCAAGTTCCAGGCCATAAGCTGAGCAAGCTCCTTCACTCAGTCCCTCCCGAGTTCCAGGCTGCAAGGCTGCAACTTAGCACTCTCTGCAGTTTTTGACGTGCTCTGAGTCATGCTCCTCCTGGCTGGGTCACTGACTGACTCAGGGAGCCCCTTCTTCGGCTCAGTTGGACAGTCCGAGACATGGACTCCTGACCTCGAGAGTCCCGTGGCTCCCGCCGTCGCACTTTGCAGGTGCAGCACCACCGACCCGACCCTGACTCTGGGCGCAAGCCACAAGCAGATCACTATGCTGGCCCACTGGGGGGCCCTCTATGAGTTTATTTTCTGCACGGCAGGCAGCAGTGCCCACTGCCTGCTGCTGCTCCTGCTAGACTAGTGCAGCTGCCCAAGAAAGTCTAGTCCAGTCAAACTCAGTGGCGTAACAAAGAAGGCTGCTGGGTGGCTGGCTGCCTAAGACACGGTGATGATGAGTCGGGGCAGGGCACTTACAGACAGCCAGGGACAAGGCCGGGGATGGCACCGGTAGTGGGGTCTGCTGACCCACACCCAACTCAGCCACTCGCTCACTGCCCGCCTCGCCGATGCTGATTTCACGGCGCTGTATTTCTAAATTCAGAGGGGAGGACTTTTTGGACCCAAGTCCGATGATCAATCGATGTGTGACTGAGACGGCGCCGGGATAGTCTTTTCTTTGGGTTTGGGGACCTTGTCCTGGGGGAGTTGGGGTTATACCCACCCAGTCAACGGCAAGCCTGGTGAGAGTCTGGTCTGGTGGGTTGATCAGTGACTCACCGCAAACTCGAAGCGGATGCTACCGAACCAGCCTACTGAGCCTACCTAGCCTATAATGGCAATTGGTGATGGTGGGGCACTGGCGAGCAACTGAAGAAATAGTGCCTAAGTGATTATACTTGTCATGCCAGCATGTGCCAGAATGAGCTTACTGCTCGGTGATTGGCTGCTAAACACGGAGTGATATTTTGGAGACAATCGGAATGGGCACACCGAACAGAGCCAACGCCAGAGATATTTGGAATCGGGATTTTGTTTTTATAGATTGAATTCTGCATGAGCAGAAGTCTGCTCTGCAGTATAGATTACGTACTCCCCACCCCTGACAGGCAGCAAGCCAGGTCCACGGTCCAGGCACAAGTGCAGGAAACAAAAAAATATGAAAACAGGCTTTTAAAAGTCCCAGTCTCATTTCTCTGGGGCAGCTTGCCCTTCCCCAGAATCTACGCCACTGCTGGTGTATTTCTTTGTTATTTTAATGCTCAAACTTGTTACAGAGACAGAAATTTTCTAGTACTGAGGACAATAATACTTTATATCATTGGACAGTTTACAACAAAAATATGTTGGAGTGATATGACTATCTGAACTTGTTCTGGAAAGTTACATGCGTGATTCAACACAAATGTGGCAATTAGGATTGTTTATGCTATAGGATCACTTTTTTTTTACGACCATTTAAAGGAGAGCTGCACTGAATTTGTAAGTAATTTTTTCCAGTAGAAGCTGTATTTTTAAATACTGGTTCAAAGGTTGTTATTGCTGTAGCATTATGGGCTTTTATGTTATCCTACTGGGTGCTTCTGATTTATATGGTGTTGGTAAGAACCATGTTTGAACTGTATGATGTAGTTTATGTCCCTGTTCTACTCTTCTATTGTTGGAACAATGCATCCATGTTCTACTATAGAACTCTGTGACTGAGAGGGGCATAAACTGCATCGTACAGTTGAAAAATGGTACTTACCACCAGATTGGAAAGCAGAAACATCCACTGAGGTTACTAAAAGGCCTGTATAGGTGGAACAATAATAGAATTTTAACCAGTATTCAAAAACAGCTTCTGTTGCTAAAAATGTCTTACAGATTCAGAGCGATTCTCCTTTAAGTTGCCACCATGATGTTTTCAACATCTTTCACTTATCTATTGACCTTTAAAACATACTTGTGCCTCAGTTTTAATACACGACTTCAGTGATATCTGCTACTGAGCATTTACCATTGGTTTGTTTACCATTCAAGAACTTGGTGACACGGAGTATCGGGAATGACTATAAAGGAGAAAAATTACATTGCCAAGGTACCTCCAGTAAAAGCACATCAGGAACTTATAAACAGATTCCTGTTCTTGAAAACAATTGTTCATTGGACATATCTTTTCTTTAAAGAGCTACTGATGCCTTAAGGAAAACTTTGACAAACATAATAAATGGGTACAACTCAGCTTACATTCCATATATATTCTATATATTTATCTTTCTATTATTTACTACTGAGTACATTTGCATGAATATATGATCTTTATTCCACAGAGTTCCCTTAGAGTTCATCTGCCACTGTAGCTTACTCCCTACTTCAAGTCTTAATCCTCTGCTGTAACATCACAGTCTGTTGCCATGAGAGAAATGGTGATGTCACAAGCAGGGCATTATTACATCAGATGGGGAATGAGCAATAGGAATAGATGAACTGTTCAGGAGCAAAGAGCCTGTTTTTATGTAAATGACCTCAGTAATAAATAATTTGGAGGAGGAATACAGAACTAATGTGAAATACAAGCTGAACTGTATCTAAATATTATGTTTTGTTAAAGTTCTCCTGAAGGTGTCAGCTGCTCTTTAAATTGGAGGCTGAAACTGCTGCATTTAAGGTGATGATTAAGCAAGAAGAGAGGACAGGGTGTGCACTGCAGTGGGATAACAGCACACCTTGGGTGTGTTGTGAGGCACAAGGCATTGCTGATGAGTGCCGTCAACCATATGAGAAGTGCCGTTATACCACCACAAAGCACACCCTGTCATGTCTTATTGTGATTATAACCATGGGTCCAAAATTTATTTTTTAGGTGGGGAGGGAGTGAAAAAATGCCCAAAAATAAGCAAGCAGTAATGTAGTTTAGCATATGCGATTATTGGTCTATAAACATAGAAACATAGAATTTGACGGCAGATAAGGACCGCTTGGCCCACCTAGTCTGCCCATTTCCCTACCTAACGGATAAGCTGCAGATCCTAGTTAACCAACAGCCTACTTCCTCCTACCCCCCCAGAATTGCTTTATGTCTGTCCTATGCATTCTTGAATTCCCCCACTGTTTTTGACTCTACGACCTCCTCAGGAAGGCTGTTCCATGTATCCACAACCCTCTCTGTGAAGAAATACTTCCTCACATTAGCTCTGAGCTGTCCCCCCATCTTCAAATTGTGTTCCCTTGTTTTTGCACATCTCTTTTTCTGAAAGATGCTACCCTCTTTGACTTTGTTGATTCCCTTGAGGTATTTGGAAGTTTCTATCATGTCCCCCCTCTCCCTCCTTTCCTCAAGGCTATACATCTTTAGTTCCTTTAGTCTTTCTTCATACGTCTTCTGATGCAGACCCTGCATCATTTTGGTTGCCCTCCGCTGGACAGCCTCCACCCTGTCTATGTCTTTGCAGAGATGGGGTCTCCAGAACTGTACACAGTACTCCAGATGTGGTCTTACCAACTGTCTGTACAGAAGGCCAACAACTTCCTGTTTTCTACTGGTGATGTCTCTCCCTATGAATCCCAGTATCCCTCCAGCCCTCCTTACTGCCTTCTCCTCTCAATGGTGTTTGGCATGATGCAAGGGTATAGCTACTGATACTCCAAGTAAGCCATAGCATACCAAGTTTAGTAGCAGGGGGTAGTAAACAAGCTGGCCAGCATTGCTCTGCCCTCTCTAGTCCATCGCGTTTAAATTCCTTTGTTTGGCTTCGCAGGCTTTTTCTTTTCTTTCAGCTTTGTTTTGGGGGGTGGCAGAGTGGACCACGGACATTGAAGCTGAAGGTCTCAATTAGGTCCGCATGGTCTGCCTGCATAGTGATTGGCTGTGGCATCTGGTAGGGGGTGTGGCAAGTCTTGGGCAGTGAGCTTAAATGCCCCAGCAAAGTAAGAAGCCATACTATTAGTTCAATTGTACTGGGAGCGAGAGAAGCAATAAAAGAACTGAGGAGCAGCAGATGGAAGAACAGACTCAGAGCCAGCTAAAAGAATGGAGATTTCATGGGAGTGGCAAGTAGAGCAAATCTACCTGCCTGCAGGGGAGAGAAAGAAGAAATTTCTGCCGTGGTCGTGGAGTCGTGGTGCAGTCAGTGGCATTTACCAGCGGGCAGCGAGCACCACACTAGTAGTGCAGACAGAGAGCAGGTCTAGTGTGGGAATCATCTGATTGGAGCTAGGAACCTTGGATTTGAGTTGTGGGGGGGGGCAGGCATGAACAACAGTGGGGAAGGGGGTAGTAGTATGGCAGGTTGGTGTATAAATCTGAAATCCCTGGCTACACCCCTGGCATGATGCACTTGTGTGAGTGCCTTTACAACAAGAGAGGTATGTGATTGCTGACCATAATCACACACCCTAGACTGCTTTATTGCACTTATAACAACATGTGTAGAAAAATTTGGCTCAGGTACAGTTTCTGCCAGATGGACGAGATTATAACATCACCAGATGAGATTTCAGCATCATAACAAATTCTCACTTGATGATGTCTGTGATCTCGTGGGCACTGCAACTAATGCATGCTACGCACGATGATAACATGCCATGGAAACTGGCCACATTGGCATTGATAGGCATGAATGCCATGCAGCATGGTCCTGCAGACCTCCAGCAGCATTCACGAAGAGGGTGCAAGTTAGATACGTGCCTGATCCCCCAGCCGCGTGGAGAGCAGCAGGGAGAGGGTGTGCCAGAACTACGCACCATTCACTAAGGCACGTTGTGCTGTCTGCAGGGGGAACGGAGGACTGAGCAGGTTAAAGCAGTCGGGACCCTGCCATAACCCACTGCACACCCCCAAGGACATGACCTGTCGGTCACAGCAGACCCAGAAATCCAACTGCCATGCTGCCTCAGCCCACTAAGCCGATGGTGAGGGCTGGGGCTGCTGAAGGGGTGAGCACCCATACAATATGGTGCCATGTCTCAGTAGTGCCATTCACCCCCCCCCACACACACACATACATGACAGCCCTGACCTTGTAGTGCCAGGCATACCCCCTGCCACATGGCAGCCCCATCCCAGTTGGAAATTCAGCCCCCAGATGCCGTCCTCATCCCTGGTATGGTCCATGACACCCCCAGCCCTGCACATGATGGTCATGATCCCATAGTGGTGCTAGTATCCTCCCCCTAAACATGGCCATCCTCATCCCTGTTGCTCTACACGCCCCAACACTTGACTGCCCTGGTCCCCAATATTGCTCAGGATGCCCCCCCCCCCACACACACACACACACATCCGACCCCTGCACCCAGTACCCCGCCACATCATTGGTGGTCAGTGGGTGCCCCCACCCCCAGCAGCACTGACAACACCCCAACCCCATACCTGAATGCCGGTGCCATGGTGGCTTAGCTGTCCTCACACCACGCTGGCCATCCACTTATTGCTAGGAGCATGCCTCTATAAATAGGTGGCCTTCTCCCAGCCTCAGTTGGACAGCCAGTGGCTGAGGAGGTGTGTGGAGGGCTGTGCTGCGGGGCCACAGGACACAATGAGGGGCGGGGAGTGAGGTTGGGAATGAGATAGTGTTGACCAGGGCACCTGTGTGTGCAGGGTTCGTAGTCAATGACAGGACCAGGGCACCAGTGTCTATGGGTGTGTGAGGCTTGTGCATGTCCAGGGATGGGGGCACAGTTGTGTCAGGGTGGGGGTATGCAGACACTATTGAGACTGGGGCTGTCATGTGGGGGGTGCTGAGCAACTGCAGGGACGGGGACGCCCTGTTTGTGTGTTGGGGGTTGCATTCCAGGCATCCAGGACAGGGCATACTGGTGGTGGTGGGGGGCATTCAAGACTGGGGTGGGTGTGCTGCCAATGGGGGACATCCGTGTGCCTTGTGGGGGTGCCCACTGTGGCAGATCCCATGCTGGGTGGACTACAGGATGACGGGGCATGGCTGTGCAGGTCCAGGTGCACATGGGTGCTATTCACACACCCGGACCCACGCAAGTGATCCGCTCTGGGACCCAGGCTGGGCATCCCATAGGATGCCTGCCTTGGTACACAACTCTGCCCATGGCCACCCTGCAGAGTCCTGTGCTTGGGGAGGAGGAGCTACAGACAGGTGGTGGCCGTTTGTGAACACCGGCCTGTGCACACCTGTCCACGGGTATGGAGCTACACAGGTGAGGTAAGCGCCTTTGGCACGTACTTTCGGTCCATTCATGCATAGCGCCCAATTGTAGTAGTTGTAGCTCTAGTAGTATTAGTACAGTAGTGGTAGGAGGGGTGATAAGGGGGGCTCAGGGGGCTTTAACCCCAGATACTAACCAATCCACCGTGTGGGGGGGGGTGCAGGAGAAACAGCCTGCTGATCTTCACCATTCTTGTCAGTGCCTAAGATATGAAATCTCATTGGCCATTTTTTCCTATCTGGCAGAAACTCCACCCACTCCAAAATTCCCCCCCCCCCAAAATGACAGACACTCTTTTTATTTGGTTATGAAATCAGATTTTACCGTTTTAGCAGTGTGGGAGATAAAGTAGTTCTCATGAAACCAGCTTAAAAAGCTTCAACATACTAATAAATTAGTTTATTTTAGTCATATTCATTTCTTTGTAGTCTGTGGGGTATTATAACCGGAGTCACGGCAAGCAGTTCATGTTAGAAGTTTCTTTTTTAAAACCGAAAACGCTAATATGGAACATCAGTCAGCGAGACACATGGTTTCTATCTCCTTGCCCTTGCCCTGTTTCATTGAGGCAGCCACTGCAAGCAATCCATGGAGGGTTTTTTTTTGTATTTTAACAGAAAACTTGTTTTTAATTTTCCCTTCTCGTGTTCTGGCCCCCCAGTGCTGTAGTGGGCATACATTACAACAGGGTGCCTAAGTGCTATAAACAGGAACATTTCAATTAATATCAGATAAATAGGTTTTTAGATAGTAGGCAGTGAGCGGAACATTGTAATGTTACTCTCATTTAAAAATGAGCAGTGTAACCCAGTCAATTTGCTTTTAGAAAACAAAGCTGTGACTCGGGGCATGCCCCTGAGATCGACAAGCAAAGTAATGCTGAACTGTTCTTCCCACACCCACCACTGTTCTCTTTACTCTGCTCCCTCCCTACCTTCCCTAGAGGATAGCTGCCTAATCCACTGTACCATCTTCACTTCCAAGTTCTGGCTGTCCTCCCTCCCAATCTGAACTCTCTTCTCTCACCTACTCTCCCCCGATTCCCTCCACAAGCCTGGCTATCACTCCCTCCTGCTCCCCTCTCGTAAATCCCTTGCTGATCAAGCTGCTTTTTCATTCAGTTTTCCTAAACTTTGGAACTCTCTCCCCCTTCCCATCCCCTCTGCTTCCTCCAAACACTCACTAACCTCACAACTCCGCACCCACACCCACTCCCTCCCGTGACTGTCCCTAGTTACCAGGCCCATTTGTTTCACTCAGCTGCTTCCCCCTCACTGCCCCCCACCTTCTCCTGTCCTTCTTATCCTCCTCACTCTCTCTCTCCTCTCTCCCTCCCCTCTTTTTTCCTCACTTTCCTCTCATTCCCCCCCCCCCTCCCTTATCACCTCTCCTCCCTAATCCTCCCCCTCTGCCCCTCTCATTCCCCACACCTTTATCTCCACCCCGACCCCTGACTAAATCCTCCTATCAATCCCTCTGCGTTGGGCCTCTCCTTCAACTATCCGTGAGGACTCAGCTGCACTATTACCTTGTATCTTACCTGTATATGATTGTAAATGCTGTGAATAACTGTTTATTGTAACTAGCAAAACTACTGTTTACTGTAATGTACTGTATATACACTGTTATTCTTGTATCAATCCCCTTCCCCCTCCCCAGGACGCATCTGGAAATGAGCTAGTTCAAAGCTCAGTATGTCTTTCCTGGTGAAGTGCTGTAACAAATAAATGAATAAATAAAATTTCCACTGCCTGTGCTTGGATTGCGGGCCATGTCTGACACACTTTTTAAAGGGTGTGTATATTTTCTGAGGCCTCCATTTAAAACAAAAAACAAAGGTGCCTCAGGTAAGTACCTGGCTATTCTTGGGTTTTTTTAGTTAGGGGCTCCTTCCATCTCTGGGCGTCAGTTCTTTCCTCCCAGTATTTAGGGTCCAATTTTGGCTCTTTGCCTGTCATCTAAGTTTGGTTGTTTGCCTGTCAGGTGTTTTTTGGATTTCTTTGAAGGGACTTGTCTTCGTGTTTTGGATCACTGACTTCAAGGGACACTTCCCCTTTTAGCTTTCCTCAGTAGCAGGAAAAGGAAGCGCAGGTTGCTGCTGTGAGAGTTTTAAATCTTTTTTGGCAGACTGACAGGTTGTTTTTCCATCCTTCAGGCATTTTTTTTTTTGTTTGTTTTTTTGTTTTTCAGGGCTCCTTTGAGCCGCACAGTTGTCAGCCATTTTTCCTACTGGTCTACAGTTACTGGGCATGAGCTCCTTCTCTGTAATGACTTTCTTCAGCCTAGAGTGCCATTCGTGCACCTGTGTGGTGAGCACACCTCCCTCTGGCATGCTGACATCATGCAAGACATTGTGGTGTTGCATCCTGGGAGCATGCACACGTGCCTGCACTTACACAGTGCTAGACGAGGTGGCTATGTCCAAAGTTTGTTTTCAGAGCAGTAGTAAAGTTAGGGGCTGAGAGATGCATGTTTTGCAGGCTTCTCTCTTTTCCCCCACAATCGAAGGTGGGGATCGTGGCAGTAATGCTCTGGTTTTTCCTTGGGGGTAAAGCTGTACTGTTTTTGTTTTTCTAACATTGGACACCTGCTGGGCAACTTTTCTTGGCACCATGGCTTATGGAAGACCACTTATTACTAGAAGATGCAAGAACTGCAAAAGGGTAATGCAACCCTTTTCTATGGGTTCCTATTGCCCTGTTGTCTTTCTCAGGCTAATATGTCTCTTACGATTCCCTCCAGTTGGACCTCTGAGCTGGTGAGGGGGGATGCACCTCATGTACCAGCTGGCAGTGGCAAAGCAGAATTGCGTAAATCATTATTATAGCTCTTAGGAGTGCTTTTTGCTCCAGTGTTCCACAGGACATTCCATCAGACACACCTGACCCCAAACTGGGTCCCTCAGGTCAGGGGGGCCCACACAGGCACATCCATGTGTATCACAGCAGAATAGAGCTGCAGATATGGATATGCAGGCAGACCCTGACCCTGACCATCTCCAGGGTCAGGATGAGGATATTGGGGATCTTGGAGGAAATCTTGGCCCTAGGAAGCTACTTGATGATGAGGTGGATGAACCCTCTTTGGAGGAGCAGGAGGAGGAAGGGGAGTAGACAGAGCCAAAAAGGGGGATTCCTATCCCTCCCCTGACTGATACCAAGTCATTGTCCTATCTGATAACTGAGGCATGTAGGTCCTTACAGCTCAAGTAGCTGCAATTCATGGAGGCAGTGGATGTTAATCCTATTATTTTCCACGTCCTTCTCCACTCCAAAGTGTTTTCCGAGCTTTATTCACTGTGACCAAGTTATTGAAAAGGAATGGGCAGATGTGGACCAAAGAAAATATCTGCCAAAACCTAAAGCTCGGTATTTCCCTTTTTTGGAGGAAAATACTTGCAAGTGGGAAACCCCTCCTCTGATGGATAAGGCTGTTCATTATTCCATCAGGCATGCCACTATTCCTATTAAAGGGTCCTTGGCCTTAATGGATTTGCACAACAAGCGAGTAGATGCTGCATGCAGGGTAGCCTTCACCTCCATTACTGCAAATCTGCGCATATCCTATGCCTCTTTTATTGTTGTCAGAGCCTTAAACTTGTAGGTTACAACCCTGGGCAACTTTGTTCCCCTGGATTCGGAGGTGGTGAGTATTTTACAGTTGGTATCCATGGCCTCCACCTTCTTAGCGGATGCCACACTGGAAAACTTACGTATGTCAGCTTCTGCCACCTATCACATTGTGTTGGCTATGTGAGGTGTGTGGCTTAGGCATTGGGTGGCTGATCAGACTTCGAAGACCAAGCTGTTCAATCTACCCTTTGAGAGAGGCTTGTTGTTCGGTTCTGGCCTAGATGATATTTTGAAGGATATCCAGGATAAAAAGGGCCATCTTCCAGTGTCAAAGCAATAGCAAAAGGTTGCATCAAGCCCAAAATGTCAAGGAGGGGGCCAGCAGAGACAGTTCAGAGAGGTTTTCATCCCTTTTGGAACTTCTGGAATCAGAGGAGTGAAGGAACCTGGTCTGTAGCAGTAGTAGTGGAGCCCTTGCCTGAAGGTGCAACGGAGGCCCAGGGCAAAAAACACGAACCTCACAATGAGGATACATGGGCCCATCTCTGCCCTCTTTTCTTGGTGGAAGACTGCTCAACTGTTACACAAGATTGGCCCAGATAACATCAGATGCTCAGGTATTGGAAATTCTGGCTTTAGGTTATGCAACAGAGTTTTCCCAAATCTCCTCAAAGGGGCACGTCCTCCTATCCCTGGTTCTGAAGGACGCTGTGAAGAGACAGGTGGTGTCAGAGACCCTGGACCACCTCACTCAAATTGGGGCAATTGTGCCGGTACCTCTTGGCAAGCAAGGCCAGGAAGTTTATTCAGTCTGTTTCATAGTTTCCAAGAATTTGGGGGGGAGGGTTCAGATCTATTCTGGATTTGAAACACCTAAACGAGTTTGTGCATCACACGACCTTCATGATGGAATCCATGCGTTTGATCATCTGAGCTATCCAGCTGGGGGATTTCCTAGCTTCCATAGATCTGAGGGATGCGTATTTCCACATCCCTATCTGTCAGTCTTATCAGAGGTTCCTCAGGTTCATAGTTCTGGGACAACACTTCCAGTACGTGACACTTCCTTTTGGGCCGGCTACAGCCCCCTGGGTCTTCTTGAAGGTGCTCATAGTTCTGGTGGCTCAACTCTGATAGGAGAGACATCATTTTTATCCCTATCTGCATGATTTGCTTATTCGAGCACCATCTGCGCCTTTAGCAAAAACATCAGTGAACAGGACCCTGGAAATGTTGGAGTCCCATGGCTGGATGGTGAATCAAGAGAAAAGCTCTCTTGAGCCATGTGAGACTCTGGAACACCTGGGAGCAATGTTCAAGATGGATCAGGGGAGGGTCTAACTCTTACTAGCCAGGAAGGAGACCCTATTGAGAGAGGATCAGTGGCTGAGGAGACAATCGTTGGCTTCAGAGCACTGCTTACTATGAATTCTGGTCCTCATGATGGCAGCGATAGAACTAGTTCCGTGTGCTCCCCTTCATATGTGGCCCCTACAGATTGAGTTACTGTCAGCCTGGGATCCAACCTCAGAGGATTATCAGGCCAGGATCCCCCTCTCACCATGAATACAGCAGTCTCTGAGTTGGTGGGTGAGTTTGGTGAATCTGAGCAAAGGGTCCTCCTTGGAAGTCCCCTGCAAAGTTGATTCTGACTTCTGATGCCAGCCTGTCTGATGTTCTGGAACACTTTCCCATTCAGGGGACTTGGTCAGCGCAGGAACAGCACCTACACATAAACGTTCTGGAGATGAGAGCAGAGTGCCTCGCTATCCTTCATTTTCAAAGTCAGGTGCAGTCAAAAGCCATGAAAATAAGGTCAGACAAAGCTGTCACGGTGGCATATATGAATGTGACAGGGTTGAATAAGGACTTGTCCCATTTGTTACGCAGAAAGAGTTATAGGCAAGGATCTGTTCTACCATCTCCTTTTCTGTCTCTTGCCTGTCTGGTAGCACAAACAAATTTACTTGTGAGACCTAGGAACTGCACTCTGAAGGTCCCGCACTTCTTTGCCTCTCACTATTTCCCTGCCTTCACTTGCGGTTTCTGTCTTTTCTTCCCCTTGCACAGCTGCAGTTATAAAAATATATGTGGATCTTTATGTGAAACTGGGATCTCCTTTGTTAAAAACTGTATAGAGTTATACTATTGAAATGACTGCAACAAGCTAGTTGGAACTCAAGGGGTTAACCTGAAATGTAGTTTTTAAGCCCTTTGCAGAGTTGTCAACAAGAGGTCAGTTTTGGGACACCATGTACTGTTTTGCTGAGCTGGCAAGGAATGAAACTGACAAGAACATTCTGTAAACTTACAAGAACATTCTGTGAGAAGCAGGATGTCAACAAGGCAAAGACTTGTTATAAAAAGAGCAGCAATGCTTTTGCTAGATAGACAATGAGAGTGAGAGAGCAAGACTGAAACTTAGAATAAGAGATATCCTCAGATGAAGGACTTTGTTTTCTGTGTTTATACTGCCTTTGTAAACAGTTATACTAAAGATATTTATTTTTTACTTTACTGTTATTGGAAAAAATAAAACACTATTTGCGAAGTTTGAAACTGCTCTTGGTTTTTCTATGCTTCCTGACCTATGCCTCGATGACAATGGACAATCAAGGTGCACAAAGAGCAGGGTGATGCTTTAAGAAGCCACCGATCTCTTGCTGTGGGCAGAGGAGAATCTTCTCTCTCTGGCAGCAGTCCACTTTGCTAGGGAGTTGAACATTTCTAGCTGATTGGCTAAGCCATGAAAATGTTCATCCAGGGGAGTGAATAATGAACCAGGGGTATTGGACAGGGTTTTTTATTAATACAGATGCCCTCGATCGGGCAGATAGCGGTCCACTGGATCACCAGGGATATAGGATGGGTTTTTTTCTTTTTTACAGATGCCGGATCGGGCTGCAGGGGTGTCGGTCCCTGACAGCTGCCTGGCAAGGGGCGCCAGGCGCAAGTCATCAGGGATCGGCACACCTGCATGCAAACGGGGCCATAATGACATGCAAATGGCCCCATGTGCACCTTGCATACATTATGGCCCCATTTGCATGTCAACTTTTGAATATCGTGGGTGCTGTGCATGGTGCAATGGAACTTGCGCTAGCGCATCTCCATGCTCCACTCTGGCCACTTGCGCTGGCGCAGTGCCACTGCGCCTTGCACACTGGGGGTGGCCAGGGTGCGATATTCAAAGCTACTGAGCCATGGTGCAGCTCCTTTGAATATCGCTGAGTCCACATCCCTGCGCAGCTAAGTTGAGCTGTGCCCAAGCTTGCACCACAGCCTGGTGCAGTTTGAATATCTGGGCCAAGGTATCTATAAATGAAACACCACTCATTTTGTAGATAATTTTGTGCTGAACAATTTTCTTGCTCACAATGCTATGGTATCTTTTTTTGTTTTAAAGTTATTCCTATTTGAATATGGTTAGTACTGCTTCTGAGGCCGAACATTCTAAAGGAATTCTGGAGAGAACTGTGTAGATAAATGTGATACTATGGTGATAAATAAATTTATTACCATAGTGTTGTAGATAAATGGTTTTATTCTACAGTTTTATCATGACCCCTGTTGCATAAATGTACTTAGTCTACATCTGGATGACAAGTGTCTATCTATATCACAAAATGCTTGGCATAGTTTTTTTTTTTCTATTATATTTTTATCTGGGTTTTTTCCGCCCTTTTTGACCGCCTCATACCTCGGCTGTGCGCATGTGGAGGCATGCACTCACTGTGCCCCAAGTTGCCCTCCCACAACTAGTCGCCCCCTCCCGCCTATGCTAGCTACTGGACCTCTACCTGGTGGCACAGGAACTACGGGGGGGTGACAACCACCCCCCCCCCGAGAGAGGAGAGATGCCTTTCGGCTGTTCTATCCTGCTCTCACCCTTCCCCTTTCCCCATGCTGGCTCCCCGATGACCCGACTCCATTCCCAAACCCAGGTCGCCGGTGTGACACGAGGTAAGGCATCCAGCACCTCAGCCCTCTGCGACACCAGGCCAGCCTGTTTGACATAGTTTTTAACTGTATTAGGTTGTATGTCCAGGCTTAGCTCTATTTATATGTACTTTAATCTCTTATTCAAATGTATCCCACTCTCCCCTTCCCCCAGCACACATCTGGAAATGAGCTGCTGTAGCTCAGTATGTCTTTCCTGGTGAAACTTTTTCAAATAAAATAAATAAATACATTTGCTTACCCTCCCATGTTACATGATATTTCATATATGTAAACACGGTATTGTGCCAGAGCCAAATGTGTTTTTTAATGTTGTTATGCATCCATTTTGCATATTCAGGAACCCCCCCTCATATAAACACACCTTAGGTAATACATTCAGGGCCCAATATTCAAATGTTAGTGCTGGTGATGAAGTGGTTTGCCGGGTTCGCTGCTTGCGCTTGGGACTGGCCATATTCATATGCCCAGGCAGTGCGCCCTAAACCTGGCTGTGACAAGGTGCTAAAATAGCAGTGTGCCAAATGCAAATCAGGGGGTCACCTCCTGCATATGGTCCCAGCTATGTGTTCAAATGCCTGCAATAGTGGTATATGACCGCCCAAAATGTACAGTTTATCACTGCAGAAAATCCCAAATTAACTGGGAGCTAAGCCATCGACACTGTGCCCCACAGAAGATTGGTAAATAAACTGGCGGGTTTGGGGGTGAGGCAGAAAATGACAAGGTGGGTGAAAAACTGGCTAACGGGTAGAAGCCAGAGGGTGGTGGCAAATGGGGTGCATTCCGGGGAGGTAGGGTTGACGAGCTGGGTACCTCAGGGGTCAGTGCTGGGGGCCCATCTTGTTTAACATCTAGATCAGTGACATAGTGGAGGGGCTGTAGGGAAAGGTCTCCCTTTTGCAGACGATATGAAGATCTGCAATAGGGTTGACACCCCAGAGGGAGTGGAGGCGATGAGGGAGGATCTAAGGTTGCTGGAGGGGTGGTCGGAAACATGGCAGCTAAAATTCAATGCTAAAAAATGCACAGTGATGCACATGGGGTGGAATAACCCACAAGCAAATTACACACTGTGGGAAGGGGAGAAAATGAATGCAGCTAAGCAAGAGAAGGATCTGGGAAACATAATCACAGACAGCCTTAAAGTAGGGACCCAATGCAGCAAGGCGGTGGGCAAATTGAATAGAATGCTAGTGTGTATAGGGAGAGGGATAACTAGTAGAAGGCGGGAGGTGCGGATGCCACTCTGCAAGTCCATGGTGAGGCCCCACCTGGAGTAAAGGGGTTCAGTTCTGGAGACCTCACCTACGTAAAGACATAGATAGCACAGAGAGAGTTCAGAGAAGGGCCACTAAGATGGTACATGGGTTAAGTGGGAAGCCATATGAAGAGAGGGTGAGGGTGTTGGAATTGTATCCACTGGAGACCTGAAGGGAGATGGGGGACATGATAGAAACACTTAAGTACATGAAGTGGATTAATAAAGTGAGCAGGAGCTTATTCACAGGGAAGGTAGGCACTAGAAGTAGAGGGCATGGACTTAGGGTGGAGGTGGGCAGGTTTAAGGGAAATGTGAGGAGACATCACAGAGAGGGTGGTGGCACCCTGGAACAGTCTTCCGGAGTAGGTGGGGGGGGGCAGCACAGTAGAAGGATTCAAAAGGGCTTGGGACAAACACAAGGGGTTGTTTAGGGAGCAGACAAGGGGATCTCTGGGTGAGGGGGCAAGTAAAGAGGGGGGAATGGGCAGGCTCGATGGGCCAAGATGGTCCTTTTCTGCTGACACATATCTATGAATCTAACTCACGCCTCCACCCAACTGATGGCAGGGCAAATCTACTGCAGCCACCCACCCTCAATCACCCAATTAACCTGTGAATATGCTGTCTCTGGTGTCTAGTAGAAAATGCAACACCCCGATCATACGTACCATGCACACATTCCCTTGGGTATGGAGGCACTCTCATGATCCCCAAACACCCATCCCATGTAGGTTGTCAAATCACTGTTGTCTAGTTGCATCCCCCACCCCCAAAAAACCCGTCCCATGCAAGTTTTTTGAAATCTCTGTTATGTAGTGGCCCCCACACCCCCAACAAGCGTGCCATTTACTTTTTCATATCCCTGGTGTCTAGTGGCCCCCCATACCCAAACCCCATTCCATGTAATTGTTGATATTCCTGGTGTCTAGTGGCAATCTATGAGCACCTGTGTACGATGGTATGGAATACCCCGGTGTTCAGTGTTTACCCAATCCCTCCTCCCAGAATGCCCATCGATACACATAAAAGGTAAGCAGTGGCATTGCAGCATCCTGCCACATGCCATGCCCACTCAGAGGACAGCACCCAACATACCCAGCCACCCAGGCATCCATGGAAGTGCTAGGAATCCCGCTATGTCAACAGTCACAGCCCTTCTCTCACATCATCTGTCGGCTGCCATATAAACTGAAATGTAGCATGCATACAGCTCATAAGGCGGCTGGCCACTGAGGTGACTGGAAGGCAATGTTGGTCACTGTATCGGGATTCCCAGCACACCCACAAACACCCTTGTCATGGTGATTGTATGATGATTGGTGTTCTATGAGCTGGCGGGTGGTTGGGTGGACACTGGACCACAACTCCTTACCATTATGTATGTCGATGTTCATTTGGGGGGGGTACAGTGGACACTATGATGTTATGCACAGTTGTACACTGATGCTTGGGGGGCCACTAAGCACCAGGGATATGAACAATTAGATGAATGGATGTTGGGGGGTGGGGGGGCCGCTAGACACCAATCATATGTTCCATTCCATGGGATGGTGGTTTGTACATGGGGTGCTACGAGACACCAAGGATATGTAACATTACATGTGAATTGTGTTTGGGGTGGTGGGGGGTGCCACTACCCAACAGATAAATGTCACATTACATGGGATGTGTGTTCACCTACCCACTGATCGCTCTTTTGATTGTGTGTGTGCACAGTGAATGTCAGCGTGCTGCTACTGTTATGTGGTTGTGGGTGTGACCACCCCTGAGGTACTTTGTTGTATGCATGGTGAATGAACCCCTGTACCAACAGTGAATATATTTTACACTGTTTGATCAAACAGTCAACCTTGCTAAATATGCCACTAGTCCGGTACTCTTGATGGGACACCCATTTTACTGTGCACAGTAACATTTTTTTTCTGTCTTGGTGCTACTGTTCTGGTGGTCTGGTGTTCATGTAAATTTGTCACAACTGCTACTGCCACTTACATTTATCACTGCATGGCCCTTTAGCAAACATTTGTAATGCTGACAGGTTTCACTGTCACCAACTGTTAGGTATTCCACCAGGTAGCCCCAGGGTGTCTTAGTCGGTAGGTGACTGGGTGTGTGAGGGTACCCTGCTACTGCAACTCAGTCAAGACAAGAGAAGGGGGAAGCACTCTTTCCCCACACTACAACCCAAGGTAATCCAAATTAAGACCCCCCAAGTGTGGTCTGGTGAGGCAGGTAAGTATTGGAACCAGTACTGTCAACATGCACTGTATGTATACCAGTGACAAAGCACTATGCCAACAAGCACAATAGTAGGTGAGCTACTTCAGGGAGTGTAAGTCCAGATATGTAATATAATGTCTCGTCTAAGAGGCCAAGAGATGAAAAACAGTCAAATCCAGAAGAAATGGTGAGCTGCTGGGGACCAGTAGACTGTTGTTATTGTAGATCAAAGGCGTGGGATGGCTTCCAAAAAGTTGATTTATCGAAAATGCTGATACCTGGTGGTGATGTTTTGCAGAAATTCAGTCCAGGAGACTTTTACAAATGTTGTGTGCAAGAACGGTGCAGTTACTCCAAGCAGAAAAACATGAAAATCCACAAAAACTAAACTACTGACAGAGGTGAACACAAGCAGCCACCTCCAAGGGCAGAGGAATACCAAAAAAAAAAAAACATATACTGTATATATATATATATATATATATATATATATATATATATATATATATACAGTATACATATATATATGTATATATATATATATATATAGTATATATACTATATACTGATGAGTCCTGGTAGGATGAAACACGTGTCTATGTCTTCTGTTAGCACCCTTTGCAAACTGTGTGAGAGGCCTTTTGGCACCATGCAATTCTGCTTAAAAGTTGGACCAGCATAACATTCTGTGGTGATTTGCATATACAGCCCATGATGCTTTGCATTGTGGGGGCATGTGATTTTATATTTTCTTGAAACTTGGCTTCCAGCCAAATGCCCTTTAGGTAACCCTTGCCTCAGTGTTTGCGCTACAGAGGTTCTTTGTCTTTAAATAGTTTTTATTTTAATGGGTTCACCACAATATATCCAAGGCACACTGCCTTAAGGGTAGCTGGTCCATTCCACTGGGGTGTCAAACAGACGAGGCATACTGATGAGTCCTGGTAGGATGAAACACGTGTCTATGTCTTCTGTTAGCACCCTTTGCAAACTGTGTGAGAGGCCTTTGGCACCATGCATTCTGCTTAAAGTTGGACCAGCATAACATTCTGTGGTGATTTGCATATACAGCCCATGATGCTTTTGCATTGTGGGGGCATGTGTGATTTTATATATATATATATATATTAGAGGCAAAAACTCAGTTTAATGCATTAGTTAGGGTTGTTCCAGCGACAAAAGTGAGGAAATTCACTGTTAGGGTTGAAAACCCTAACTCCGAATTCACCCCCCCAGCACCACACACACACACACACACACACATATGCAAGTATGGGGGAGGACCAAGTCAACACAACCAATGACAGACATCCAGCAGCAGGTGACAGAAATAACAAACAATTGTCTAAATGTACTATGAGACATCCCCACCCACCTGACCAGGTACTGCATGCTAAGTGGAGATCAACAGCAAAACTGAAGCCATGTACACCGAACATACACATCCCTGATTGCAGCTGCACACAACGTACCACACTTAGTAGTTGCATGGCCTTACCTACCGATGCCCCACACCACACCACAACTGGTACTGTGCCGTTAGTCAATATAAATGCTGAAGGTGCATGCTGACAGTTGTAGAAAGGTTTTAACACTAGTGAGTATACATTAATTAAGAGAAGTACATAAATTAACTACAAGACACTAGCATGCTCAAGATAAAAGTAGTGTTACATTTAGTATGTGATTTACATAGTAGTACATTTACTGCAACTGTTTACTCAAGATAGAGAGGCTGATGTAAACATATGGAAAAGCATTGCCTGTTCAACGCTGTGAAATTACGTACTGCCAGTATCAGATGCATTCTTACTGATGAAGGTGTACTGCTGATGTACATACATAGACCTTCAGTGTGTTTCAATACTAAAGATGCAGTAAGTATTCTTTGTAAGAAACAGTGTAATTGCATGGATCAGGCCAAGCAACTTCTAAATATCATAGCACTACTGAGCCAACAATGACGTACCTGTATTGGAGATGTCTATAGGATAGATTTTCCTGTAGGCACTTACTGAGTATGTTGTACCTGAGAAAGACAATCTCATTGCATCTGTGATGACTAACTTATTCAAATAGTGATACATTTACCATTGTTACAATGAGTGATCTATGCCACTTATGGACACAGTGTAATTTTTTTAACAGTTGTTTCATACTCAGACTGTATGCCTAGTGTTTGGGTCTGCCACACTTCTGTCACTGATGCTATCAAAGTGATAACTATGTTAATTGTGGTACAACAGGAATCAAGTAGGTATAGTGTAGATATAAACAGAATGCCTTTTAGTATTGATTTAACTCACAATGGGATAAGTGTACTAGGACAGCAGGGGTTATTCTTTATCACTGACTCTGTCAGTTATAATCACACTAAGGTTTCGATGACTGTAATGATCAAGTTACACTGTTCATCTTCATGAGTTCATATTCACAGTCATTCTCCAGTAACTAAACAGTGTATGGTGTAACTGGGTGGGACACTGTGTTGCAAAGCTGCTGCAGTGCCTAGCAGAGGGACAGTATCTACTCATAAAGACAATTAAGCAATAAGGCATGACCAACAGTTATGTTAAATGGTCTGTTAATCACCCTGTAGGGGTTTAATGTTGAATGAGGGCGTAGCCGAGTGCCACATGTCGCTAGACAGTGATAAACTGACCATTAACATAATACCTGGGAGCGGCTTATTGCTATCATAATAAAACTGTTTTTTTTAAACAACATTAAACCATGTTCATCATATGGTTAGGCTCTACATGTATCTTAATAAAAACTAAACATAAGGTTGTTACAATGTTTACAGTCAATTAGAAAGCTGCATTTCTCAAACCCTTGTTATAATCAGAGATATTATACCTGTACAACTCCTTGGTTTTGCTCAACTCTATTGTTCAGGTGGCCCACCACATGTGGTGTGGTCTGGTGTGGGACATCGGTAGGTAAGGCCATGCAACTACTAAGTGTGGTACGTTGTGTGCAGCTGCAATCAGGGATGTGTACGTTTGATGTACATAGCCTCAGTTTTGCTGTTGATCTCCACTGAGCATGCAGTACCTGGTCAGGTGGGTGGGGATGTCTCGTAGTACATTTAGACAATTGTTTGTTATTTCTATCACCTGCTGCTGGATGTCTGTCATTGGTTGTGTTGACTTGGTTTCTCCCCATTCTTGCATATGTGTGTGTGTGTGTCTGTGTGTGTGTGGTGCTGGGGGGTGAATTGGAGTTGGGGTTTTCAACCTAACAGCGAATTCCTCACTTTGTTGCTGTGGAACAACCCTAACTAATGCATTAAACTGAGTTTTTGCCTCTAATTTCCTTCTTTTGAGAATGATAAAAGAAATAGTGAATGTAATGCAGTGGAGGGGCTGGGACTGGGCCCCGCGCTCCTGCCATGTAATGCGTCGAAGGGCCCCGCGCTCCCGCCACATGATGTCTTGTGGCATAGTAACAGGAACAGCAATTCAAACAGAAGCGCTAACAGTGGCGCACATGGTAACGCAAGTGCGAATGAGAACAGAAAGGGTAACGCACACGGTGCCATAGACGGGAACGGTCTGACATATGATGTGTTGTCACATAGTAACATGGTGCCTGCAAACGGAAATGTCAATGGGCATGGTGACGCAAAGTGAAACAGAAAGAGGAACAGTACTGTAGACACAAATGGCAAAAAATAACAGAAATGCAAGTGCAAATGAAAACGCAAAGGATAATGCACATGGTGGCGTAGACGTCAACGGTAAGTGAAACGGGCATGGAACCACAAGCAGAAAGGGCAACGGTAACAGTAATGTAAGCACACAGGCTGGTTTTCACCAAAAGCTGCATAGAGAAAGACAGTGAGTACAAAGAATGTATGCATAATAATGGGTATCGGAGCAGAAAATGAGGACTTAGAATGCTAAATAGGTTATATCTCAGGAACCGTACGATATAAAAAAAAAATTAAAAGTCATATGATTTATGACTGTCCTGGCTAGTTTTGTGCTTAGGGGGCTAAGCATTTTTTTGACAAAAAGTCCGTATCTTGCACCGTTTCCGAGATACGGGCCCTGAAAGACGCGGCTGAACTCCGTAATGTTATCCTATGGGAAAAAAGAAGTTCGAGTGCCATAACTTTGTCTCCCTGTAATATTTTTTCACCAAACCACTGAGAGGCACATCTATGGACTGTTGGCTGTCTTCCCTACAAATGTCAGGAAAAAAGACCAAACCGTTATTTTGCAGCAGGGTGACAAAAGGATTCCTGTAATGCGTCAGGCGCCGTAATATTATCCTATGGGAAAAAACGTAAACTTTGGAGTACCGTAACTTTGCCGCCATGTAATATTTTTTTCAATACAACACTGCAATGTACATCTGTGAGATTTCGGCTGCGTTCCTTCCAAATTTCAGCCCAAAACTCCCATCCATTCTTTTGCAGTGCAGTGCCAAAGAATTGCTGTCATTTTCCCACAGACTAGAACACTACTGTCGCAATTTGCGACACTTTAGTGAGCACGAAAGTACTTTGCGAAAGTTCTTTTTCCAGAAATTTGAAAAACATATTTCTGGTGTGTTTTACCCCAAAATAAAGACATGCCTAGCATCCTCAGGGTCTGACTAGGTGAATACAAAAAGAATTAGGTTGCTAGAAGGTCCCAAATTTAAATGCCAACCATTTTTCTGTTCACCAACTGAAAACAAAATGGCAGATTTGCGAAAGTAACAGGGCCATTTGCAAAAGTAAAAATGCATTTGCGACACTGTCAAACTTTTTGTTAACTTTTCCCATTGACTTATAATGGGAAATTGTTTTTTGAATAACTTTTGAACCGTTCAATATTTTTTCACCAAATCTTCAAAAGGCACATCGGGGACCCTGGCCGCATGTTCCCTGAAGATTTTGGGCCAGTCGCACAAACCGTACGACCTGTAGGTGCGACCATAGAATTCCAGAAAAAGCGTAAACGCGCGCGCAGATCACGCTTAATAACTCCACAGTCGTATATCCGACTGATACAAAACTTGGCATATCCCAAGGCCTATGGTTCTTGATTGTGTATTCCAAATTTCAGGCAAATCCATCAAACGGTTGCAAAGTTATTAAGGTGCAAAATTTTGGGGTTTAACATAAAAATGGCTCCTCAACCCTAACTATGGTAGCACTACCGTGCTACCATAATGTATGTATATATATATATTCGGTGTTGGGTTGAAAACCCCCTTGGACCCCGCCCACCCCAACCAGCATTAGATGCGCATTGGGATCGTAACTAACTCTCACGGCATGTGTGAGCAGCAGAAGTATAGGAGAATGGGGTGAGAGTTAGGACTGATGATCCCAATGCGCACCCCAATGCCAGTTGCAGGGTGGGCGGGTCCACAAAGGTTTTCAACCCTAACACTGAATTTCCTCACTTTTGTTGCTGTGGAATAACCTTAACTAATGCATTAAACGGAGTTTTTTGCCTCTAATTTCCCTTCTTTTTGAGAATGATAACGAGACATAGTGAATGTAATGCAGTGGTGGGAGTGCGGGGCCCATGATGTCTTGTGACATAGTAACAGGAACAGCAATGCAAACAGAAGTGCTAACAGTGGCATACATGGTAACGCAAGCACGAATGAGAACAGAAAGGGTAACGCACACGGTGGTGTAGACGAGAACGGTCTGCCACGTGATTTGTTGTCACATAGTAACATGGTGCCTGCAAACAGAAATGTCAATGGGCATGGTGATGCAAAGTGAAACAGAAAGAGAAACAGTACTGTAGACACAAATGGCAAAAAATAACAGAAACACAAGCGCAAATGAAAACGCAAAGGATAACGCACATGGTGGCGTAGACGTCAACGGTAAGTGAAACGGGTACGGAACTGCAAGCGTAAAGGGCAATGGTAACAGTAATGTAAGGGCACAGGCTGGTTTTCCCCAAAAGCTGCATAGAGAAAGACAGTGAGTACAAAGAATGTATGCATAATAATGGGTATCGGAGCAGAAAATGAGGACTTGGAATACTAAACAGGTTATATCTCAGGAACCGTACGACATAGAAAAAAAATTTAAAAGTCATATGATTTACGACTGGCCTGGCTAGTTTTGTACTTAGCCCCTATGGGGGCTAACCGTTTTTCCAACGAAAAGTCTGTATCTCTCGCAAGTTTTCGAGATCACCGGCCCTGAAAGGTAAGCGGAGAACCTGTAATGTTATCCTATGGGAAAAAAGAGAAGTTCGAGTGCCATAACTTTGCCTCCCTGTAATATTTTTCACCAAACTACTGAAAGGCACATCTGTGGGCTGTTGGCTGTCTTCCCTTCAAATTTCAGGAAAAAAGACCAAACCATTATTTTGCAGCAGGGTGCCAAAGGATTCCTGTAATGCGTCGGGAGCCGTAATGTTATCCTATGGGAAAAACTGTCAACTTTGGAGTGCCGTAACTTTGCCACCGTGTAATATTTTTTCAATACAACACTGAAACACACATCTGTGAGATGTCGGCTGCATTCCCTCCAAATTTTAGCCCAAAACTCCCAACCGTTCTTTTGCAGCAGAGTGCCAAAGAATTACTGTTATTTTGGGCATAGTGTCGCAAAGTAGTGTCGCAATTTGCGAAAGCTTTCGCAAAAATTTGTGACACTTTCATGAGTGCGACACTGCTTTGTGAAAGTACTTTTTCCAGAAATCTGAAAAACATATTTCTGGGGTGTTTTACTCCAAAATAAAGACATGGCTAGCATCCTCAGGGCCCGACTAGGTGAATACAAAAAGAATTAGGTTGCTAGAGGGTCTCAATTTTAAATGCCAAGCATTTTTCTGATCACTAACTGAAAACAAGATGGCGGATTTGCAACAGTAACAGGGCCATTTGTGACAGTAAAAAGTGCATTTGCGACACTGTCGAACTTTTTGTCAACTTTTCCCATTGACTTATAATGGGAAATTGTTTTTTGAATAACTTTTGAACCGTTTAATATTTTTTCACAAAATCTTCAAAAGGCACATCAGGACCCTGGCATGTTCCCTGAAGATTTTGGGCAGGTCGCCCTAACCATGCGACCTGTAGGCACGACAGCAGAATTCCAGAAAAAGCGTAAACGCACGCGCAAATCACGCTTAATAACTCTGCAGCCATAGATCCGACCAGTACAAAACTTGGCAGATCCCAAGGCCTATGGTTCTTGATCACGTATTCCAAATTTCAGGTAAATCCGTCAAACGGTTGCAAAGTTATTAAGGTGCAAAATTTTGGGTTTAACATAGAAATGACTCCTCAACCCTAACTATGGTAGCACTACCGTGCTACCATATATATATATATATATATATATATATATAAAATTATGAGTTGTTACTTCAATGTTATGCCTGCCTGGTTGGCAGTCTTGTCAACTACGTTGACGCTTGGGGGGGGGGGATTGTAATGGGTGCTGCCGCATCATTATAATAAACCACCAAGTACAGATAATAGTAGAGGGTCTTGTGCCTGGGAATTAGGGAGCCAGAGGTAGAGGTCTTGAAGGAACAACATCCTTATGACCTATATAACAAAATATAGGAAAGGGGTCACAAAGGATCCATAGTTCTTAGGGAATAAATAGGGCAGAAAGGACAGGTTAGGCATGCCCCCTCCTCAAATGAACATTGACATATGTAATGGCAAGGAGCAGTGATCCAGTGTTCACCCTGCCACCTGCCAGCTCATAGAACACCAATCATCATACAACTACCATGACAAAGGTGTTCGCGGATGTAATACTTATCTGATGGTATAGAAGTCAGTGTCAAGTCAGACCTGTTCAAGTAAAGGGAAAATAGGTTAATGTGAAGAAAATAAAGTAGCGACAGCAGAAACAGAGAGTGAAGAGATACGAAAGGGGTATAGGACAGCATGGGAGTAAAGTAAAGGGGAGTTTTAGATTAAAAGTGACAGGTTAAAGTAGGAACATAGAGATATAGAGAAAGAAAATTAAATACTAAAAAGAGAAGAAAAGAGAAAGTGTTATGGGGGGGGGGGCTCAGCTAAAACCTCCTTAGTGCCCCAGATAACTGAATGGCCAATATTTTAAAGTGGTAGCCCAGGGGGCTACTGAAGACTCTTTGGGGGCTAGTGGCCCAGCATTAATAAAAATAAGTTAGAATTGGCTGTCCTGTGGGATAGGGTTGACCTAAGAGGCCTGCCTCCTAAAAAACATTACCTGGTGGGCTAGTGGGCTTTTTTTCCCCTAGAGGCCAGTAACCAATGTGTGTAAATATAAATAAAACTAATCCCCTTTCCATGCTTTCCATGGGGTCTAGTGCTAGGTCCTTGGGCCCCAGTATTATGTTTTGGCAGGCTAGGGAGGTGGAGCCAGGAGGAAGACTTGCTGCTGCTGCTGCTAGTGCAGCCATTCCTATAGCACGACCATGATAAAAGGAAACTTGCCAGCTGGCACTTGTTACTCCCATCCCGTATGGAGCTCAAGCTGCAGCCTGCTCCGTGCAGATAAGAGAGAGGGGATAGCGGAATCTCATCAGGAGGTGGAGGAGAACAGGGAAGGATCACCTCCCTACACCTACCTAAGCCACCACTCCTGCAGCTAAAGATAAATTGTCCTGATGGGCCTGAAGTAGAGAAGCAGCAGGAGACTGCCTTAGAGAGAGCCACACTCACGTCTAATGAAAGCTCCTAGTCAGAAACTGGAGGCAGCGGGAGCTGCCAATAGTGAAAGAGCTCCTGTGGCTATTAGATACAGTGCCCCAAGGGTCTTTATATGAAAAGTGGGGCCACACGTGTAAAGCCACACCATGGCTAAAGTAAATGTCCATTATGGGCTTAATATAAATATATGACTGCAGGAAGCAGGATCGGGGCGAGAAGGATCAGTTGGCTCCCTAAGGGGAGCAGCGACAGAAGCTGCACCACAGCTAGTGGTTGGAGCCCCGAGGGTCTGTTTAGGAGATTAAGGGGTGGGGGCAAAGAACAACACAGGGGCCAGGAGGGGCAATAGAGAAGCCACACTGTGGTTAATAACAGAAGCCTTGAGGGGCACAATACAAAATAATAAAGATAATAACACTGTGGCCGATAACAGAAGCCCTGAGGGACAAAATACAAAATAACAAAGGTAATAAAAGAACTACATGTTTACCTGAGGGGGGGAGGGGGCCAAGCAGTCCCATCAGGGAATTCACTACAGGCAGGCAGGCCATGTTAGAGCAAGAAGACAAACACCAGCACCACTCCACTATCATGAAAAGAGGCTTTATTACAAAGTTAAAATAACAAACCGTCCAAACAGGTAGGATCACGTAAAATCCCTAACCGGTTTTGCTCACTGCGTCATCAGAGGGATGAAACACTCAGGTGATCAGCAGTGTTAAAAGGGATACATTTAAAGTGACAGTGCTACTATAAGAAATAAAGTGCCATATGTGCAAGTTAAAAAACACAGGTTACTCACCTGTAACAGTAGTTCTAGGAGTGGTATATGGTGTACATCCACGCATTCTGGCAGTGTCCTTTCCCCCTTAAGAGTTGCCGGAAAGTCTTCAAGCTGGATCCTCCTACACACCCTCCCACCCGGGTGGTATAACCCTGAGCTCCGCCCCATGACACCAGCTCTTGCCCACTGGAAGCAGAGGTTGTGCACCTGAGCCTGGGGAAGTCGGGTGGGTCCATGTGGATGTACACCATATACCACTCCAAGAACTGCTGTTACAGGTAAGTAACCTGTGGTTCTAGGGACATGGATATGGTGTACTTATACACACGTTCTGGCAGACTCCTAGCAGTTCTCCGGGAGAAGGGAGGCAAGGCGCACACCTCCTACTTAGGGAACAGAGATTGGAGAACTGAGGCCCCAAAACCAGCATCCCAGTGTGACTCGCAGTCAATGTGGTAATGGGAAATGAATGTGTGTTGACTTCCAGACAGCAGCCCTGCAGATTTCTTAGTTAGGGACGTTTCTGGAAGCAGCCACCAATACAGCGGTATGACAGATGAAATGAGTCCTTAGCCCTCCAGGAGGCTTCCCACCCGCCAACCAATAGCAGAGATCAATGCAGAAAGTGATCCACCTGCCAGTGGTCCACTTGGCTGCAGGTCTGCCAGGTGCGGCTTCAGCATAGGTGACAAAAACCTGGTGAACCTCTTCCTGAACTCCAGCCATGCGCTTTGTAATAAGCGAGTGCTCGCCTCAGGTCCAGAGTCTGGAGCCTGTGTTTGACCTCCGAGGTGTGATTTGGGAAGAACACCAGAAGAGTCATCATCTGATTCAGGTGAAACATCAACACAACCTTCAGGAGGAACTTCAGGTTGGGGCACAGGATAACCTTGTCCCTGTGGAAGACCAGGTAAGAAGACTCCACTAAAAGCACCTGGAGCTCACCGATCCTTCTGGTTGATGTGATAGCCACTAGGAAGGTGGTCTTCCATGACAGGTGTGACATCTCACACCTGTGCATTGGTTCGAATGGCTAGCCCATGAGCTTTTCCAAAATCAGCAACAAGTCCCATGGTGGTGGTGGTTCACGCACCAGAGGGGAAATGTGATCTAAGCCTTTGAAAAAGCATCAGACCACCTTCTCCTGTACCACTACCTGCTGACCAGCTCATGCCCAGTAAGCAGAGATAGCTGCAGGTGCACCTTAAGGGTTGTCGACCAAAGTCCCCATTTGGAAAGAGACCATAAGTAGTCCAAAATGCTAGCCACAGGACAGGTCAAAGGGTCTAGCCCCTTGCCCTGACACAAATGGAGGATCTCTTCCATTTGAAGGCATAGCACTTTCTGATCAATTCCTTTCTAGATGCCACCACCACAGTGAGGACATATTCGGAGAGACCCAAAGCCTGGAACTCTAGCTGCTCAGGAACCAGGCTGTCAGGTGCAGAGATTGAAGGTCCGGGTAGAGTACCTTCCCCTGCCTGAGTGACTGCAGATACCAAGTCCTCCCGTGGTGCGCAGGCTCAGCTTGGAAGGTACTGCTTGAATTCCAGCAGTAGACCCTGACCGACCACTTCCAGAACCCACCTGTCAGTGGTGACAGCGGACTAGGCGGAAAGGAAGTGGTGGAGCTGGCCCCCCCACAGGAGGACCCAGGGGAGGTGTGATGGGCATGAGGGTGGCATCCCCCATCCCATCACTGAGCAGGCTTGGAGGAGGAAGATCCGGCTTAGGAGCCACCAGGTCCCTTCCCTCCAGGCTTACGGACCACCAAGACCACTGACTTTGTCCTAGGTCACAGGACTGAGCCTGCTGGCCAGACTGATGCTGGGCTGGTTTTGCAGCAGGAGTGAGGACTGAAAAGGCTTTTGCTTCTGTTGCTTGGAGCCCTTGCAGTCCCTCTGGATGGATGTAATGGAGTCCAAGGTGGCACTGGACTTCTGGACATGCTGGAGGTGACCTTCTACACTGGGCCCAAATAGGTCGGTGCCTAAGAATGGAACATCTGCCAGCTTGTGCTGAATGTCTGCTGTGAAGGTCAGGATCTGCAGCCAAGCCCTACGGCGCATGGCAACTGCGGCCACCACCAAGCAGGCACAGGAATCCCCAATATCCAAGCCATTTGAAGTTGCTGCTTGGCCACAGCCTGACCCTGGTCTCGGAGCTGCTTGACCGTGGTCTGGAGGTCCGCTGGGAGTTGAGGAATCACCTCATCCAAGGAGCCCAAGAGGATATGGGAGAAGTGTGCCATCATGACTGCCAAGCTCACCTGGCAGAGGCGGAGCAAGGAGACAGCATAAACTATTTTAACTGCATGGTCCAGTTTTTTGGATTCCTTGTCTGGCAGTTTGTCAATATCCCCAGTATTGCCCATGTGCCAGAACACAGAGTCGGCCACCAACCCCTCGGCTGAGGAGTGCTCCGTGAACCCCAAGAGGGTACTGGTGGGCATTGCATACTTGCAGGCCATCTGGGCCGAAGGTGCAGGGCAGGATGCGGGACACTGCCAAAGCTCCAGGGCTGGGCCAACAATGGCTTCAGCCAGTAGGAAAGCCTCCATTGGAGAGTCCTCTTTGTCCAGGATTTCTGTGAGTGGATAGCGAGCCAGCTTCTGGACGGACTGCAGGTTCATCCCCGTGAACTCAGAGATGAGGCAGAGGATGTTCATGAAGTAAGTGGGCCCTTCATCCGTCAAGAGAGCCCCCATGGACTCCATGTCGGCCAGCCGGGAGTGCAGTGAGGAATCCTTGGACTCGGAGGAGTCGGCATAAAGCAGTTGACCACCCGGGTCATTTTTGACCTGCTGGGTGCAGTCAGGTGTGAGAGTGACCAACAGCTGATAGGGAAACCCCTTGGCTAGATGAGAATCTTTAGTCGGAGTGCCAGTCGGTGGCTGCTTGGGCGGGCGGCTCCACCATGATAGGTGGAGAGGCCAACTTCGGCCAAAGTGAGACAGTTGGGACTGACTCTGCTGGGGGAGGAACAGTCTCGACTGGCCCCACCAGGGGCGACAGTGTCGGCCTGTTGGGTGACAGCCAAGTGATGGCCGGTATTGGGAGCTGGGGTCGGCTCTGGACCAGCCAACATTGACTGTTGCCACATGAGGTCTTTGTAGCATCAATGCCACTTTGCCGAAGCCTCTCCTCACCCAAAGAGGACAAAGACAAATAGAGGCGGCGCTGCTTCCCATGGCATTGAAAGTGAGATCACCAATGAGGGCAGGATCTGCTTGACCCACTGAATGATGAAGACCAAGACCCGACCGAGACTGGCAGGGGATCGTGAAGGGAGCTGAGGAGAGCTACGACTCTTCCTGGTCTGGGTCAGTGATCAGAGGGTTCAGTTCAGCAAGCTGAACTGCCCCTTCAGAGGCCACCAGCAGGGCCGAAGTCCTGAACAGAGAGTTGTTGGCCTCTTCTGACAACAACCAGTCGACAGGGTTGAGAAAAATCTTGGCTGCATTGTTGGCCAGCATCCAGACCAACTGGCCCAATGGGGTTTCCTTGAAGCCTGCAGCCAAGGCTGCGGTTTCGACTGAGGTAAAACCCTGAGAGTTCTGGGACCGAGAAAGCTCCCAGTCCCAGGAACGTCGATGGTGAGTCTTCTCCTTTTCTTTCTTTGACTCCTTCTTGTGAGAGCAGGAGCTTTGCAACCCAGAAGGACCCCCTTTAGTTGGGAGAGACTGGCACAGCTCCTTGAAGGAGCCTGAATAAGTGGAGCCCAATTTGAGCGGAACAAAGGCAGAAGCCAAGGAAGACAGCACGGTGGCCCGAGCCACCTCCTCCTCAAAGGCTGTAAGTTGTTCCAACTGCTCAGCGGATCCCACAGCTGTGGAGACTGTCCAATGGTCATCCTTGGATTTGACTGGCGGATGTCATTTTTCCAGGCATCTCAACTTCAGGCGGGTGAAGCGGTCTTCTAGGACCATCATGTGAAATGAGTAGCAAATGTCACAGGCCTGGGTATCATGTTTGTGGCCCAGGCAGTAGATGCACATGACATGGGGGGGGTGGTACGTGACATCTTCTGCCTGCATGGGCACCGACGAAATCTGGGCGAGGACTTTTTGTCCATAGCAGTTGTGATCGATGATCAAACTGAAGAAGAAACTTGAGAGAGTTCAGTTTTGGAAGTAAATCCGAAGATTTTAGCACTAGGGCCTACTCAACGTGGTAGCGGTAAGGAAGGAATCTGCTTCTTCCAATGGAAAGGAAGATCTGGCAACATGGCGATGTATATATCACCTGGTTGGGTGGGAGGAGCCAGCTTGAAGACTTTCCAGCAACTCTTAAAGGGGAAAGGACACTGCCAGAACATGTGGATAAGTACACCATATCCACGTCCCTAGAAACCTAATTATCTACTACCAAAACACATTCCAAGCAGAAGTATAAATGCATCAGTAAGTCATGCCATAACACATTAAATAAATTAATTAAATTAATGCTATAACTATATTCAGTACTGAGAAAAAGGAGATGGATTTCAATCCCAGGCTTGAGTCCAGTAGGTACTGGAGAAGTCAAAGGTGGACAAATCTTCCTGCCATATGTCACTGTAAAAGGAGAAGAAAATCAATTAAATGCATTAGTCGCATATAGTGCAATCTACTTTTTTATACAGGATGTGATGCAGCATGGGTTCATGGGGGGGGGATCATGTCAAATGAATCTGATTGACTTCTTTGACTGTGTCACTAAGATAGTAGACTGGGGCCAAATGGTAGACATCCTCTATCTTGATTTCAGCAATGCCTTTGACTCTGTGCCCCACAAAAAGTTGATCAGGAAGTTGGTGGATCTCGGGGTTTGGGTAAAAATGGCCAGATAGGTGGAAAACTGGCTGAGGGGCAGAACCCAGAGGGTGGTTGTAGGGGGGGGGAGAGTCATCTGGCACCAGAAAGGTAACCAGTGGGGTCCTGCAGGGTTCAGTACTGGGGCCGGTGTTGTTCAATGTCTTCATCAGTGACACTGGGGATGGCATTAAGGGCAAAATGTGCCTATTCGCAGATAACACCAAGCTCTGCAGGAGAGTGGACACAGCTGAAGGGATACAGGACCTACAGGAAGATCTGGAAAAGCTGGGGAGGTGGTCCAGCATTTGGCAGCTTGGCTTCAATGCTAGGAAATGCAAAGTTATGCATATAGGAGCCAAGAATCCCAGGACAGAGTACTTTCTGGCTGGAGTTCAAGTATTTGCATCAGAGGAGGAGAAGGACCTGGGAGTGATGATCACTAGTGAACTGAAGCACTCCACACAGTGCAAGAAAGCAGCAGCCAATGCAAACAAGATGCTGGGATGCATATCTAGAGGAATCAGTAGTAGAAGCGAGGAGGTTATACTGCCCTTGTACAGGTCACTGGTAAGGCCGCATTTAGAGTATGGAGTTCAGTACTGGTGCCCACACCTCAAAAAGGACATTAACCCTCTGGAGAAGGTCCAGAGAAGGGCTACAAATATGATACTGGGTCAGCAAGGTAAGGCTTATGAGGAGAGGTTGAGGGCACTGAACATGTACTCCCTGGAAGACAGGAGAGAGAGGGGACATGATTGGGACTTTCAAGTACTTGAAAGGGATAAATAAGGTTGATAAGGAGAATCTCTTTAAGCTGAGTGGCAACCATAACAGAAGAGGGCACAGTCTTAAGCTGGAGGTTGGGAGGTTTAGGAGGGAGGTCAGGAAGCAGTTCTTCACAGAGAGGGTGGTGGACACTTGGAATGCAATGCCAGAAGAGGTCATCTCATTGAAGACAGTGGGCAACTATAAGAGAGGCTGGGATAGGCATAGGGGAAAGGTAAGGGTCATGGGTAGGGAGGATGGGAAGAGTGGGGAGTGAGGGCAGGGACATTAGCTCAAGCTGTGGACCCTGCAATATGAGCAGACTTGATAGACCAAATGGCCTTCCTCTGCTGGCTTTTTCATATGTTCGTATACATGGTAAATGTTCTATCCTAGTAAATGTTCTATCCTATCATTGAGTCCAGGTTGTTGCATTCTTCTCAATGTGTAAATCCAATAGGATTCTCTCCTTAAAAGTTTCTGATCACAGTTGTCACTCCATGGGTCCACCCCCACCTTCTCTATACCACAAAATCTAAACACATGTTGTTCCCTGTATTTTTCTTGCTTTTATGATTTGCTAAAGCGTTTTTACCATCCTCATTTGTTATACGTCTTAAGTCTTCCCCAAAACGAGTTTTAAAGGCCCTTGTCGTTTTGCTTATATAGAATGCTCCGCATCCACATACTGCCATATAGACCACATAGGTCATAGTGCAGCTAATAAAGGACCTGATTTCAAAAGCTTTGCTGTTGTTTACACTTGAGAAGGTACTGCTTTTGGGAATCGAAGAGCAACATTTACAGTTCCCACAGAGAAAAGTGCGATTTGGGCATGGGGGCATCCATTGTGCCTTAATGGGTTCTGGTGTTGGAACTGGTTGGAAACTGTGTACCAAAATATCCTGCAAATTCCTACTCCTCTTAAAAAACATTCTGGGGGCAGCCTGGTAATCTCTCTCAAGCTAGGGTCTGTTTGTAAGATAGGCCAGGGTTTTGTAAGTATGCTTTCAATCGGCTTAGATTGCCTGGACTACACTTTGACAAAGTGCATTCTTTCTGGGTCCTGTTCCCATTGATGCACATTCAGAAGGCTCTCCCTGTCAGTGTTAAAGGCATCCTGTAAATCCTGATTCACTACCACAGTACCGTAACCCCTCTCCTGAAACCTCCTTGCCAAGTTGGATCCATTAGTTAAAAAGTCACTTTCCTCACTGCAGTTTCTCCTCATATGTAGCATTTGGGCTTTGGGAATATTATTGATCAAGTGGTGTGGGTGGCAACTGCTCGCAAGGAGCAACGAGTTCCAGTCTGTGGATTTCCTAAACATTCATTTCTATTGTGCCATCTTCTTTTTTTATTTGAATGTCCAGAAAAGAAACAAACATTTTGTCACACACTGAACCATGAATTTTAAGTTAACATTACTTTTTTCAAGGTATTCCATGAACTCGTTCAACTCCTCCCTGCTGCCATGTCAGACCTCAAAAATATCATGTATATAACAATGCCAAAGGTCAATCCTAATGCAGTAGGGATTGACCTGGCTGTCATAGACATTCCGTGTCTCCCACTTGCTGAAATACAGATTGGCATAGTTGGGGGAACATAGCACCCATTGTTGTGCCTTTAATCTGTAAATAATAGTCACCCTGAAAAGAAAAGCAGTTTTTTGTTTGGACATGTTCAGCACATTCCAAAATAAAGTGACTTAAACTAATGTCCACAGTCTCATCCAGACTCAACCAGTAGTTCAGTGCTTCTAGCCCTCCCTGATGTGGGACATTCATATATAGTGAGACAATATCCATTGATACCAGCAGCCAATTTTATTCAATCTGGAGAACCCCTAGAACGTCCAACATGTGTGTGGTGTCACATACAAAAGACCGTAAATCAGAACCGTACTTTTTAATGTGGGCATCTATAAATTTGGAAAATGGTTCCATTAGTGACCCAATGCCTGACACAATTGGATAGCCTGGGGATCCTCCAGCCTCTTATGTATTTGTGGTAGTTCGTAAAAACATGCTGTAACAGGGTGAGGCACAGTTAAATACTCATATTCATTTTGTGAAATTAAACCATCAGTAAGTGTCTCTAATAAAAAGCTGTTAATCTCCTATTTATAGACAATGGTGGGTTCGCTGCAAAGTTGGCGATAACATTTCCCATCACTCAGCTGTCTTGCCACTTCTCGTATATAATTAGTGGTGGACATTACCACCATGGAGCTCCCTTCGTCTGCTGGCTTTATGGTCCAATCTCTGTTGTCCTCAAGGCTTTTAAGAGCACCAGCCTCTTCCATAGAAATGTTAATATACTGTAGTTGGGTCTAGTATTGCCCCAGAAGCCAGAAGATTTCCTCAAAGTGTTGTTCACAGGCTCATTCAAAGATTCTGACTCATTGTATGAAGGCATGAAGGATGACGGAGGCTAAAAATCCACCCCCGAAATCTGACTCTCAGTCACTTTATTGGACATCCCCTCTGCAGTTGGTACAGTTCCCCAACACATTTTTGTTCTTTCAAAGGAAGATTTAAGATTTAAATTTCTCGTAGGTCTATACAGATCTATACATAAATCAAAGGGCTTAGGATCCTGTGTCATTACAAAGCTCAGTCCTTTCTGAAGTACTTGTTGTATTGGAGTGAGGGAGATGTCTGAAATTTTAATCACTATATTCTCTGGTGGTGCTTCAATTTCTGTTTCCCCCTCCTGGTGCGATGGCACATGCTTATGCCTTCTCCTTCCCCTCCACGTGCATTTCTCCTGCTGCTGACCAGGGTATATCTCTGCTGTTGATGAAGTGGTATTTGGTCCTGTGGAGGGTCCAAAAAATATACCACCTTGTCATGGTGTATCAAGTGTGGTGGTATCAATTCTTGTCCTCTCTCTAAAAAAACTTCCTCACTATTCTCCATCTCTGACTCACTAGTGGAGGTATAATATGAGGGGGGCTGGTTATGGTTCTTTAGGATAGAACGTGAAGGTGAGGGTTGGTAAGATTTTTACCATCTCTGACTGTGGTTACATCTTCACCCTGATCTGTTCCGACTGACTGTGTTTCTATTCCAGGTGAAGACTCTGTTATGCAAATAGTCCAATCTATCCTGTTCAGACTTTTTTAGTTTAGTGTTTTTAATCTTAGTCTCTGCCATCTGAACTGTTTCTTTTATTTTTTTTCAAAGTTATTTGAAATTGGGATGTTCTTTAAACCATGATACGGCCTTCTTTTTCTATTTTATATTGGCTGTCACTTGTTGTCTCAAATAGTTTTTAATAATTGCTTTCATTAGTGCATCCATTCCTTATTGCAAAGCATCCCTCCAATTATTCATAAATTCCAAGCAGTCCTCCCCATAACCTGGCTACTTCAATACCCTCAACCCCCTAGGTGAGCGCCCCACCTTTAAATATGCTTCCAACATAACTCTCCCCCAGTAATGTGTTCTATCTTTTAATACTGCCATTCCAGACCAATGAAGGCTGACCTTATATCCTCTGGCTCATGGCTCTGTGCAGCATCCTCAGGCTGTGTGTTATGTCCATCCAGTTCCTATGAAATGCTGGTAAAATGGTCTACTTCTCCAGCTGCTTTGAAAACAGTCTCTGAAAGTGATCGTGTTGCTTCCCCTATATGTAGGTCACCCAAGAATCAGGTAGACATAACTGTATGTATGAGGGGAGGGGTCCCACCAGAAAACCAAAGTAGAATCAGTGTCGGCCAGTAAAAAAACAGATGAGCAAACTCAGCAGCAAGCCATAACTGACCACCACAAATGCACGTGATGCTGAACAGAGTAAGTGAACCGGTGTAAAAGCCATAGGCTGTCCCACCATAACGGCCCTAATACCCTCTTATAGTGAATGGTGAGCAGGTCAAACAAAATGCTACAAAAGGCAGCAAAGACCGCTCCATTGTAGTGAGTGTTCCCGGTGTAAAAAACATCAAAGCAAGAAGGCAAACACTGGCACCACTCCACTATCACGAAAAGAGTCTTTATTACAAAGTTAAAATAACAAACTGTCCAAATAGATAGGGTCACGTAAAATCCCTAACCGGTTTTGCTCACTGCGTCATCAGAGGGTTGAAACACTCAGGTGATCAGCAGTGTTAAAGAGGATACATTTAATTCCATAACTCCTATGCTGATCTAGTAGGTTGGGACTGTCCTAGAGAGGCACCCGCAGTGATAACCAAGGAGAATGTGGGGGTCCTCCATGGCGGAGAACCCAGGGGGAAGGCAGAGAACCCCAGAGAAGGAGGAAGCAACTCCTGGTGGGGTACTCTATCATCAAGGTGGTAGATTTGGGGCCAGAAGGGGAGGGAAGGAGGGAGGGAGGTCAAGTGCCTATGCAATGCCACGGCTTGGAGGGATGGACAGCACATCCTAAGGATTGCTGGGGCAGCAGGACAGTAGGGTGAGCTAGATGTCATTGTCCGCCTGGGGACAAATGACCTGGCAAGTGGAGAGACTAGGGTAGTACAGGGAGTTGGGGAGGGGTCTTAGTCAGGTGGCATGCTCTGTAACCTTTTGAGAGGTGTTACCTGTTGAGGGCAAGGGGAGAACAGGGTACTCCGCACCAAGAGATTCAACGCATGGCTGGAGGACTAGTGTGGACCAGAGAGATTTGGCTTCATTGAGGACTGAAGTTCCACCTGGAGGGATGAAGGCCTGTACAGGGGCAATGGCCTGCATCTGTCCGGGGGGGGGGACCTGGATCCTTAGTAAGAGGTTTAAATGTTTCAACAGCAAGCATTTAAACTTGCCAAGGGGGGTGGCAGAAATAAGCTGGGTGAAGCAAACCCCCCTCCCCCCACAAAATGATACAGATGGCAGAGAGGACCCTACATTTGAGAAATCCCTAAAGATAACTAAAACTAAAATAAGTAAAACTGCAGAGAAAGGGCAAAATGGAAGTAAAGACAAGAGGGGCAGGGCTAGAAATTCATTTTAAAAAGTGGTGTACTGCACGGATTACAAGTACCCCAGATTTGGTATTCCATCCCAGAAAATGGTATGTCACCCCCTTTTTTGTATACCTGCTAGAAAATGTCACCAACCATCAGTACATCCTTGTCTGACTAAATAAAAGGTAATAAAAGGCAAAAAACAAATTCTAAAAACTCTTCATTCATTTATTTTTCTGTATTTTTTTTCTCTTTACCTTGTAGGTAAGGTGTTGAACTTCCCCTTTATTATGTGCATGTACAGAAAGAGTGATGCACAGAATGAATATAGCAGCCAGGCATTACATACATTTTTCCAAAGTGCTTTTGTAGCACTGACTGACAGCAGTCTCATCACAGTTGACAATATTCATTTCACAAGCAGCAAAAAACAGAAGTCTGTTTGAAATCCATGGCAGAGTATAGACACTCACACTACATAATAATGTGATGCAATTTAACCCAAAAATGCAGCACAAAACCCTGGACAGTCATTTTGCTTTCAGTGATGACAGTGAGCTTATGCACAGCTGAAATGTTTAAGCAGCAATTGACATTCATTGATGATTGAGTATCTTTTTGTCTTCTTGCTTTTTGTCTACCCCATCAAGTCACGCTATGAAAAAATGAATCTGGTTAGTGTAAACAGAAGCTAGTGATTCAGTTAATCCGACACGATTTGTTGCAGCACCATGACAGTACGGGATAGTTTTATTACCGTGACATGACCAATTGGCCAGATTTTACAAACTTAAAACACCCTGCTCCTAAATCGTGATAGATTTTTGTAATTTTTACGTGAAATCCAATTTGGCCGGAATGTTACTGTACCATTCGTTACCTAAGTTTTGCTGTGCTGAGTGGTCCAATAAGCCACGTCTCCTTGTCGGTGCATGGATTCTCCTTGATTATTTTATTGGGAGTCAGAGCTATACTAAGAAGGGAAGAAAAATGATGAAGACTGAAAGATACTCTGTTCATGTACCCAAATCTGGACTACTTGGTGCTCAGCTGCCTACCTCAGATACATTTCAGGCACATTTAATTGTAAGATAAAACAGTTCCAGATTGGTGTATTATTTTCAGCTGCCTCACCGACTTGTACTTGACTGATGGACTGCTACTATAACTGGCTATCTGTGCTGCTGCTCGACAAGTTAGCATTAGTCTATGCGGCCATGTCTATTACAACAAAACTGAAATTAGTAGAACAGGGACTGAGAGATCTCACAGATTTGACAAATTAGACCGTACTGATCAACTTACAGGACTTGTAAATCTGGTGGCACTGTGACCAGGCAAAATTATTTTTGGCACCAAAAACCTGGAGTGACACTAAGTTGAACTGATTGCAAATAGCAATATTAACTGTTTTGTAGGAAAAATGAAGACATTTAGTCCAAGCAGGACTCAACAGTTGGGTGGCAAAGAAAGGCCAAACCTTAAATGTGGAGGACATGATCACAACAGATTCATGTCGTTATCACAAGAGTACTCAGTGATGCAAGAATCCCCTCTCTCCCCACAGTTAACAGTTTCCTGTGAACTAGTAGTACTAGGGCACAACACTGACAGAGGAGTACATTCAAGTTCTTCATCAGATATAACATGAGAATCATCAGCAGACAAAAGTTTTTCAGAATAAATTTCAGATATGAAAGATTTATCTAAATCTACTTCCGAATCTGAGCTGTCTTTCTCTTCTTCCTCCTGCTCATTGCTTTGTTTCTTGTTCCGTGGACCATATGGCTGCAAAGAAGGCCTTTTATTCTGTCTACCACTTTTTAACCAGACTCAACGACTGGAACTGGATCAAATTCCTGTTCACATGGTGTATGTAATGAGATCCTTTTTAAGTCTATGAGACTGTCCTTTCCTAATGAACGTCGCCAATCAGATTTTATTCTTTTCATTAGGCTAAACCCACATTCACAAAAAGCTGTACTTGCTGGTAGAGTATGAATTAAGGTTGCTAGTCCCAAAATGTTGTGGCGTTTGTCTTGACAAGCCTGATGAATATCTGGCCACTTTGCTTTACATTATTGGCGTACCTTTTTTTTGGGGGGGGGGGGCAAGTAATACCCTGACCTGATCTGCAGTCTGACAGTATTGAGAATTTGCTGATTGTTAGTGGTAGAAGAAAAATCACCTTCTCTTTATGTGATTTTTTAGTTTGGTCCACTCTGCTACACACATGTCTGGATCTATGTTCTGTTCTGTGAGGACTGGTCGGAACTCCTCTATGACACCAGTTACTGCATCCTCCACATAATCTGAAACAAATTAGAAAAAAACTGTCTCACCTCCCACCTTGCTAAGCTAAAGATGATTCTCCCAGTGCCACCCAGTCAGAGTTATTTTTCCACCCTAACACACCTGTCAAGTCCACATGGCTTGTTGGCCACTGTTTAAAGTTCACAATGTGGTTCATTGCCACCATAATGGAGTCCGGCTGGTGCATGTCTTCAAACCTGTTTGTGACATTTAGGAACATGGCTGTCAGTAGTATCTCTCTGTCAATGGAAAACTGGTCCGCTTTGTCAACAGATAGGGTGTGTCCATGGAATTCAGGTCCCTCCAAGGCATCCAGATTTCACAAGAGCTTTCCAGGTCTAGAAAACAAGAACAAAAGGAAAAACACAGACTTATCCTCCTGGCCTGACGTAACTTGTCCTGACAGAGATAAAGTTTTTTTTGTCTGGCTAGGGTGGAGGGAAAATATTATAGTCTAGCTAACCAATCTGAAAAACAAAAATGACCTTGTTTTCAACTTTACATTGCAGTCCTTCAGGTCCTGAAGTGAATCAAACACCTCTCCCACTGAAGTATCATTTGCTTGAAGAAGTAGGCTGACTTTTGTGAACTCTGGATGTCTGCCATCAGGTGAATGTAGCATAGACATCTCCAGGTTTGCATGGTCTTCAGGTAGCCCTTGGTCTTCTCTGCTTGGTCCCCCTTTGGATCCACCAAGTTGCATCTGAGAAGACAAAAAATGGCACAAGTTGTTGCTTTAGTAGTTCCAATTTTAAAACAAATCTAGACTGTGCTTAAAATGTAGTCTGTGACAGTACATACCTGTTGGAAGTGCAGCAGGATCCCGGGGTAGTCTGTGATGAGCACTTTCAGTGCTGTTAATGTGTGTTGTGCCCATCTGGTTCCTCCCACTCTGGTTGGAATAAGGCATCTTACTCCCGCTGCCTGACAGGACTCTCTCAGATTTTTACAGTTTAGAGGTGAAAAATGATAAAACAGATAGATCCTGAGCAGTAATCGGTCTATTTTTTTATGATATGTGATGTTTTTTAAGACATCCTTCAGGGCTAACTCCAACCTATGTGCATTGCAGTGGATTGTGACTAGATGAGGACGATCCTTTTTCAGTAGTGCGGCCACCCCCCTTCTACTGGTCATCACTGCTGCCCCATCGGTAGTAAGCTCTACCAATTTGTTTCTCCACTCTGCTGACTCTGTCTGTGACAGTATGGCCTGATCGATGCATGCCGTGATTGATGCTACATCAGCTTTGTGTGGATTTTCCAGGGACACAAAAAAAACACCTGGCACCCCCTTGTTTACTGTTCTTATGTAAATTATTTCCTGTTCTTTTATACTGGAATCTGTAGCACCATCTATCATTATGGACATGAAGTCCGCATTCTTCACCACATCCACCAGCTTCTTACGTTCCACCTCAGCGATATTACTAATGAACATGTGGCATGATTTGTCATTGTGATAGGTTTCCCCAATATCAACCCCTTTACATTTGTCAAGGTCACACATATCCACTGGAAGTCTGTATATGGCCTAGCGTGTTTGGCCAAGGCATGTGCATTTCGACTTAAGATCTGCACACAACGTGCCACATTGGAATTGAGCATGTTGATTGCTCTGTCAGCAGCAGATGACTGCTGGGATTCAGCTACAAATCTGGCATCAGCGAGGGAGTGCTTCTTAGACTTGGCATGTTTTTGTAAAGACTGCTCAGAGAAATTATTGCAGCCCCCTTCATAATAGCCCCCTTCATAATATGCTGATGTTGTGTCTGCAATGTCTGGGAATTTCCTACATGCTTTACAAAACATTATGTTTTTCTCAGGGTCAAGCTCAACCCAAACATACCTTGTTACCCAGTGTTCTTGAAAAGCACGCACTCGTTTACTTTTGTCATAAGCAGCATCTCTCTCCTTTTTTCCAAGAGCCTCCTTCGCTGCTGCTGTGGTCTTAGGGTTCTTTACTCCATTCCAAAAACCCCACATCTTGGCAGTTCTGGCAATTTCATATAATTTTCCAGCAAAGAAGCACGCCCTGACCAAACGCGCAAGAGGCAGTGGATGCAGAACTAACTGGGACAAATCCACCCCCATGACACCCCAGAGAGAATGGGTCCCCACAGCAACTGAGATAATTTTTCATGCAAGGTGAGTATCAAGCAGACTTATGATCACAATTTATTTTTAGCCCTGGGGGGCCTCGCTAAAATGTTTTTGCTGTGCTGCAGATTCAACCGCAGAGGGGAGTGAGTCAGTGTCGAGGTTTTGTTAAATTCATCCTCAATTCTTCTTGACCAATTGCCAAGAATTACATTTTTCCCCCACAGGGTGAAGTCTGCCCAGAAAAGAAAATGAGCTGCACAAATAAAGCTTCTTCAATGAAATGTTACAGCCTAATGTGTTATTTTCCAATAAAAAATGTAAAATTTAAAATATGTCTGGTGTCTTTTTTTGGGGGGGTACCAAGGGAAAACATCAGCCTTTTGTGCCTCACCAAACCAGGGACATTAGGGCATGATTGCCTGTTATTTTGAGGAACAGTGCCCTTCCCTGAGTGAAACTGGGCAATTAATATATCTCTGGGCTGGAACATATGCCTCAAGTACTGTCAGGCAATTGGTTTTCCCTTGTCCTGTGCCAGGGAATCTGTGCCCAAAAAGGCTAAATGTTGGGGTTTTTTTCAGGCTTGTTGTTGCCTTTGTTTTTTTTCTGGCAGTGTCCTCAGTGTAAAAGTTTTCCCTCGTTGGCCTTTTTCATTTATTTCTCCTTTTTTAAGCAGTCTGCCTAACTTTTGAAAACTGGCTAGTCTGCAAAACACAGCAAAATCTTCCCTCCATTATTCCAGATCCCTTGACTGTTTCCTAAGCTCTCCAACACTCAAAATGTTGCAGAAAATCATTCTGAGTCTCCCACATCCACCCTCCCTCCCAATAGTGACTGTACTGTTCGTTCCCTGCTCCCTCCCATTTCAGTCAGCCCCCCTCAATTTACCAGACCAGAGCTGCAGTGATGTCTGGAGAGAGGAGCCTGGAGTGAGAGAGTCCTGTTGGTGTGGTTGCCGCCCCGGGAGTGAGGGAAAGCAAGTGCACAATGGCTCAGCCCAAGAACAAAATCTTGCCAGTGAATGTGAGATTTTTATCGGCCTTGGGCTGGGCAGATAAAATGTGGCATTCCGGTTGGCTGGAGCATCTTAGAAGGTGCCAAACAGTCTCCAGAGCTGAAATGGGAGCAAAGGAAAAACACATGTGAGTGCATGGTGGCTGCTTGAATCTCGCTCCTTAAAGCAGTATACACCGCGGTTTACCAGATTGCAGAATCTGGTGTTCCATGCTAGTTTTTTGGTGTGCACAGAACACCATTTCAATGGGAATTTCAAGCCCTGAGGGGTATGGAGGAAAGACATGGGGCTAGGAGGGGAGTTATAAGGAGAGAAGGCAGTAAAAATTGGAAGGCCATGTGCACAAATGTCCGCAGTCTGGGAAACAAAATCCCAGACCTAGTGGCCCTGATGGCTTAGGTGGACCTGGACATTGTCGCTGTTACCTACACAAGGTTCACAGGGAAGCACTGGTGTGGTCTACAGACCTCCCACACAAGTGGAAGAGCTGGACAGGGTACTTCTTGAAGCCATCCACAGAATAACAGCTAAAGAAGAAGTGCTGCTGGTAGGAGACTTCTATCTGCCAGATGTGGATTGGTGCAACCAGGCTGCAGCCTTAGCCAGGAACAGAGACATCCTGGAAGCCCTGCAGGGGGCATGCCTGCCTAAGAAAGCTAGTAATGGAGCCCACCCGAGAGGGAGTGACTTTGGACCTGGTACTCACCAACAGGGACAGAATTACAGACGTAAAAGTGGGGAGCTATCTGGGATCAAGCAATCACAGTATGGTGTGGTTCAGTGTGAGGACAGCAGAAGAGCCAAACCACATGAAAGCAAGGGTCCTGGCTTTCAAGCAGGCTGGCTTTGCAACGATGGGGGAATGTCTTAGAAAATCACTGGAGGGAAGGAAAAAGGGGGGGTGGAGGAACAATGGGAGAATCTTAAGGGAGCCATATATTGGAGGCAACAAACCATTGCATTAGGCAAGTAAGCAAAACAAAGAGAAAGAGAAAGAGAATAACACTATGGTTCTCAAAGGAAGTGACCAAGAAGGTAAGGGAGAAAAGGGTGGCATTCAGGAGATACAAAGAAACACAGAGAGAAGAAGACAGGGAACTGTATCTGGAAAAGCAGAGGGAGGCAGATAAAGCAGTCAGGTGTGCAAAGGCACAAACAGAAGAAAGAAATGGAAATTACATACTTACCATAATTATTGATCTTCTTGGGCAGTCTCCATCACTCATTCACATTAGTGGGATAGCGCTGGAAGCACTAGGACCAAGCGGGAGCCAACATTTTTAGAAGAAAGGATTTGAACGGTTACCTTGTCTTGGCCTTGAACAACTTGCGCCTGTGTAGGTTATCTCGGTGTCAACCCTCCAACCGCCTCAGTACCATTTCAACCGAGGAGGTGCAGCGTAACTAATGAAAATATCTTATCCTGAGTTTCTGGGCCTGAGAGGGTCAGATGGCCCTTGCAAGAAGGGTCTAAGAACAATATATTCACAGCCTGAACCATAGGATCATGAAGACCATGAAAGAGAATGAGTGAACCCAGGGGATGGTGGCTGGGTGTGTGAATGAGTGATGGAGACTGTCCAAGAAGATCAATAACTACGGTAAGTACGTAATTTCCATATCTTCCTGGACTAAGTCTCCATCACTCATTCACACTAGTGGGAGAGTACCGAGCTAAAACCAACAACCCTGAATAGGGTGGAGAAGATTGGGTTCACTCAGAAAGGATAGCCAAGGACCGTCCTGCTAATAAAAAGAGCTGTCTTGGAAAGAGCATCTAGAATATAGTGCTTACAAGATAAGTGCTTGAGTTGTAACTCACCACTTTGCAGATGACTCCAATGGACACAAAAATAAAACTCTGCCAGGAAGCTGCAACCACTCCTGGATAGCAGCAAGAACCAGGCCTCACAATTTGGTATAGGACCAAAATTAATAGTGTCAAAGACATGTACTAATCTAACGTAAAAGGACACCAGGAGCTGAAAAAGCTGGAGGTAAAGTCTACTGGTTCAGGGTAGATTGAAAAGCACAGACGAAAACCCCCACTACCAAGTATGGCTGGCCTGAAAGCAACAGGTCCAGGATCACTTGAACCCCTTACTTGGTGAGCAAGAAGGTCCAGGTGGGGTTACCCATCAAGAAGAATGGTTTTCACTTAGTCACTGAAACCTTCCTGATGGAAGCCCAAAGCACGACTTAGAAGCCTCTTGTGGTGGTCTAGTAGAACCAGATCCTAACCACTTTATATTCCAAAAAGGAATTATCCTGCCCTTGTGTGTACAACTGTAGTAGCAGTCTCTGAACTCAGGAAGAAAGGAAAAGTGTACAGGAGGATGTGTCCACTGCGGAAAAACATTCCGACAGAAAAAAAAAATGGGCTGCATTTCTAAGGCAAATAGAGGCAGATGTGCATCGAGGAGGGATGCAGCAGGACCCAGTTACGGCTAACCCACTCATTGAAAGTGAATGAATAGTGGCAGAAGTGATTCAATGCAGTGAGGTACTACTCACTCCAGTCTCCATGAAGGGAGTAGGAAAGGACTCTAGTTTGTTTGCTGAAAAACAAACATCACAGCTCCGTCACGCACTCGGAGAGTATAGCCTCATGAGTGACTGGCTCGAAACCAGTGCACAGGAACCGAAGGTGTGAATATTTGAGAAGCCATCCCAGAAAAAAAGACCTACTTGATCTTCGTTCAAGAAAGGAGTATGTCGTCTGGTAAATTGAAGCAAGCAAAAAAGTAGGAACCTGAGTTCCGACTTGCTGGAGAGTCGCTTCTGTTGCTATGAGGCTCAGCTCAAGAGAAGAAGCCTGATAAAAAAGGGGGATTAACAGACTGGGCAGTCACCTAGGTCTAGGAAATGTCTCTGAATAAGAGAAATATCTCTTGAAGAAAGACATGACCCATACTGCCGCTGGATTGGACTCCCCCTAGGGTTGAAGAAGTCAGGTATCTTTACCATTTTCTAGAGACGAGCACCTCGGGGGCTGAGGCAGAACCTGACCAGATCCAAAAGGGTGGTATCGGGTAATTTTGGCTAGGCCCTGTGCTGTAATAAATTTTCTTTTTTTTACCATTAGGTCATGAGATGAGGGAGGGCGATTTAAGCCAACAGTGGTGAGGAGAGGGTCAGAAGAAGGGAAGCAGAGACAAAGGGGCCCAGGCCAGGAAGAACAATTGCCGGGGAAACCAGGTCAGGAGACAAAAGACAAATGGAAGGAGGAGATAGGGACTTGTGAGGGGAGGCGAAGAAGTGGCAAAAACATGGAGTGGAAAGGAGAGAAAAGGTTACTATGAAGAGAGAGGGAGTGGGCATTTGTGAAGGGCCTTCAGAAAATAGTTGTGCACTGCTAGAGAGGAAGAAGGTAGAGGAGGGAAATGATGAAATTAGAGGAGTAATTGATAAATGCCTGGACCAAACTGGAGCGGGGGGAAGTTCTGCTGGGAGAATTACAACAGGGGTAAAGGGGAAATAATGCGAGGAGGAAGAAGAGGAGCTAGAAAGAGAGAGAGATGAATGGAAGCAAGCAGGGAGTAAGAGGGTGGAATCTTAGTGCTGGGGACTCAATACTAAGAGGAGTTAGGTGGGGCAGCAAGGGGGAGAGGCATAGTCGCATTTGGGTGGAGGCCATGCCAGGAATGACAGCGGAAAGGGTGGGACAGTCTGTTCTGAAATATGCTAGAAGGGGTAGGGACAAGCCTCATTTAATTATACATCTTGGGACAAATGACCTGGCTGACAAGACAGTAGATACAGTCCAGAGGAGGTTTGAGGAACTAGCACAATTATGTGAAGGGGCAGGAAGATCAGTAACTTTTTCAGAGATACTTCCGGTGCCAAAGGCAAGCACAACAAGAAAGCTGAGAATAGAGGAATTTAATGGATGGCTAAGAACCTGGTGTTGTGCTAAAGGGTATGGGCTGTTGGGGGGTGGGGAGGGACCTGGGAGGACAGTAGTCTCTATGCCAAGGACAGACTACACTTGAGTGAGGAGGGAAAGAAAGTGTTGAAACAGAGGATGGAGGAGTACATAGAGGAAGTTGGGAATTTAAACTAGGAGTGGGGGGTGGCAGTTGGGGAAGAGATATGCAGAGACCACAGGTTGGGAAACCATATGAGCTTACCCCGCATAACAGTGACAAAGGACAAATGGCAAGTACTGTTGGTGATGCTAGGAAAGGAGGGCAGGATGGGAGGGGGGAAAGGGTGGAAGGTGGTTACCCTAATGCTAGGAGCCTTGGGAGGAAAAACTGCAGAGTTACAGGTTCTCATGGCAGAGGGAGTTGGCATTGCAGTCATCACAGAAACATGGGCCACCCAGTACAATGACTGGGACCTGTCTGTACCAGGGTACAGGTTATTTCAGAGGGACAGGGTGATTGGGAAAGGAGGAGGGGTGGCACTATATGTGAAGGAAGGACTGAAGTGTGGGGAGGAAGGAGGAGGGTAGTACAGAGTCACTTTGGATGTAAATCCAGGATTCCAAGAATAGGATTCTTAGAATGGGAGTGGTGTACAGGCCACCATCTCAGACGGAGGAGTTAGACAGGAACTTATGGGACAGATCAGGAGGACCTGCAAGAAGGGTAGTGTGGTGATTGTGGGGACTTCAACATGCCAGGAGTGGACTGGAGCACCCAACAACCAGGAACAGAAGGGAGCAGGTACTGCTGGATGCCTTCCAGGACAGCTTCCTGCTGCAATGGTCAGTGAACCAACCAGGTTAGGGAATACCCTTGACCTTGTGCTGGCAAATGGGGACTTTGTGAGAGAACTTACAGTGGAGGAACCGCTGTCAGGGAGTGACCACCACTCAGTATGGCTCATATTGGATATGGGCAAGGAAGGAGTGGAATCTGGCACAATAGTGCTGGACTTCAGGAGGGCCGACTTTGGGAGGATGGGGGAAGTGGTAAAAGGGTACCTGGCCAGAATTCAATCTAGTATGGACACTAACCAGAGGTGGGAGCTCATAAAGCTGGGGATAGTGGAGGCAACCAAAACCTGCTGCAAAGCCCAGAGCAAGAAGGCTAGGGCTAAGAAACCGATCTGGTTGAGCAAGGAGGTCATGGAAAAGGTAAGGAGGAAAAGAGCTGCCTTTAGGAAGTACAAGAAAACAGGGAGGGGGGAGGACAGGGAGGAGTACTTGACAGAATCGGAGGAGGTAACAAGGGCAGTAAGGGGAGCCAAAGCATCTACGGAACTCAGGCTGGCACAAGGCATTAAGAAGGGGGAGAAGGACTTCTTTAAGTACATCAGGGAGAAAAGGAGCCAAGGGACCACATAGTAAGGATTAGGGAAGGAAGGGGTTGGGTGGAAACAGGGTGCGAGTACATGGAAGCACTAAATAAGTACTTCTGCTCAGTATTTACTAAAGAGAAGAGGGGTGACACCCAAGGTGGGAGAAATGGCAGAAGCAGGGTGGGAAGTGGTGACAGATGGGGAAATCATGGAGAGCAGAGTTCAAGAGGGTTTGAAGGCACTGAGGGTGGACAAGGCACCAGGCCCAGATGGCATCCACCCCAGGGTACTGAAGGAGATGGCAGAGGTCCTTGCAGGACCTTTGGCAGACCTATTTAATGCCTCACTACATTTGGGGTGTGTACCTCAGGACTGGAGGATGGCTCATGTGGTGCCCCTCCACAAGAGTGGCCCCAAGGATGAACCGGAAAATTACAGACCATTGAGCCTCACATCCATCATGGGTAAGCTAATGGAGACTATCCTGAAGGGGAGGCTGGTGGCCCTCCTAGAGGCCAAAGGACTACAGGACAGCAGACAGCATGGCTTCATACGTGGCAGATCCTGCCAAACCAACCTGGTCAAGTTCTATGACTTAGTAACTAGGCAACTGGACAGGGGCCATGCAGTGGATGTCCTGTATCTGGACTTCAGTAAGGCATTCGACTCAGTGCCACATGGAAGGCTGGGAAGGAAGTTAGTAGGCACAGGGGTGGGTGCAAAGCTGGTGAGATGGTTAGGAAACTGGCTGCAGGGAAGGCAACAGAGGGTTGTGGTGGGTGGGAGCTCTCACACCTAAGGGCAGTGACGAGCGGTGTTCCACAGGGCTCGTGTTGGGACCAGTGTTGTTTAGGATATTCATTGCAGACATATCATGGGACATCAAGAGCAAGATCAGTCTGTTTGCTGATGATACCAAGGTAGGCGCTGTGGTGGATGACCTAGGGTGGCAGGGGTTGCAGGATGATCTGGCAAAGCTTGAAACCTGGTCAGACACCTGGCAACTGGGCTTTAATGCCAAAAAGTGCAAGGTGCTGCATTTTGGGATGAAGAACCCAAGGAGGAGTTACACAGCCAGGGGAGTGCAGCTATCCCAGACAGAGGAGGAGAAGGATCTGGGTGTGCTCATTACAGGGTCAATGAACAACTCAGCACAATTAGGAAGGCAGCTGCAAAGACCAACAAAATGCTGGGTTGTATTGCAAGGGTATATCCTCGGAGGGAGGAGGTGATTCTGCCACTGTATAGGTCATTAGTTAGACCACACCTGGAGTATTGCGTGCAGTACTGGCGTCCATATCTGAAGAGGGACATTGGGTTACTGAGGGGTGCAGCGCAGAGCACAAAGACCGATCAAAGGGCTGGGGACTTATCATATGAGAGGAGGTTGAAGGAGTTGAACATGTACTCACTGGAGGAGAGGAGAGACAGGGGTGACATGATTGAAACCTTAAATACATGAAAGGAATAAACAAGACGGTACAGATGGGCTGTTCAAAGTAAGGAGGGAGGGCCACCAGGGGCCATGATATGAGACTGGAGCAGGAAGGTTCAGAAGGGAGATGAGGAGACACTTTTACAGAGAGGGTGGTGGCTGGGTGGAATCGTTACCTGCTGAAGTGGTATGCAGTAGAACAGTGGACTGCTTCAAACGAGGATGGGACAGGACAAGGAAGGGTTAATGAAGGAAGGGTGGAAGGGGGCAGCTGCAGAATAAGCGGTGCTAGCTGCACATTTGAGCAGACTTGATAGACCTCTAGGCCTTTATCTGCTGGCAAATTTCATATGTTCGTGATGTTAGACTCTTTCACCTTGTTAATGCCCTTAAGGTGTTTGAATGTTTCAATCATATCACCTTTCTCCCTCCTTTACTCTAGGGTATACATATTGAGCTCCATTAATCTGTCCTCATATGTTTTCTGATGCAGTCCCTGCATCATTTTGGTTGCCCTTCTCTGGACTGCCTCAGTTTGGTTAATGTCCTTGTGAAGGTGTGGCCTCCAGTACTGCATGCAGTACTCTAGATGGGGCCTAACCAGTGTCTTGTAAAGAGGGATTATTACCTCCCTCTTCCAACTTGTGATACCCCTACTAATACACCCTAACATCCCCCTAGCCTTACCTACTGCTTTAGTGGTTTGCTTGGATGATTTCAGGTGATCGGTGATGATGATACCCAAGTCTCTTTCTTCCCTTGTGACTGCCAGCAACTCCCCTCCCAGCCTATAGGTGGCTTCAGGGTTTCTCTTCCCTATGTGTGTGATCTTGCACTTCTTTGTGTTAAATCCCAATTGCCACTCTTCCGACCATTTTGCTAGTTTATCCAGATCTCTTCTCATTCTGGCCACCCCATATGGATCATCTAGTCTGTTGCAGATCTTGGTGTCGTCTACAAACAGACAAACCCTACCCTCCAGTCCATCTGCAATGTCACTGATGAAGATATTGAAGAGGACTGACTCCAGGACTGATCCCTGAGGTACCCCACTTGTGACTTGCATCTCTTCTGACTATATACTGTTTACCACCACACTCTGTTTTCTGCCCGTCAACCAGTTTGCCACCCAGTTGACCAACTTCTGACCCACCCTGAGCCTACCCAGCTTATTAATCAATCTTCTATGTGGAATAGTATCGAAAGCTTTGCTGAGGTCAAGGTAGGCGACATCAACTGCTCCCTCTTGGTCCACCACTCTGGTTACCCAGTCAAAGAAATCTATAAGATTAGTTTGACAGGACCTTCCTTTTGTAAACCCATGCTGTCTTGGATCCTGTGCTCCTATGGATTCCAGATGTTGCACTATCCTTTCCTTAAAGAATGCCTCCTTAATCTTGCCCACTACTGAGGTAAGACTGACTGGTCTGTAGTTCTTTGCCTCCTCCCTGCTGCCACTCTTATGGGGAAGGATCACATGAGCCCTTCTCCAGTCTTCTGGGACCTCTCCTGTGCTCAGAGACTCACTAAACACTTCTGAAAATATCTCTGCTAGTTCCACCCTTAGCTCCTTTAGTACCCTGGGATGTATGCCATCAGGTCCCATTGCCTTGTCCACCCTGAGCTTATTGAGCTCTTGTAGGACCATTTCTTTTGTGAAGGAACTACTGCACACCTCCCTCCCTGTGTCCATGGTGCTGAGCTGTTGGCCCTGCCCTACCTTCTCTTCAGTAAATACTGAGCAGAAGTATCTATTTAGGATCGATGCTTTTACATGGTCCTCCTCCTCACATGCCCCCTTATCCCCTTTGATGTTAGCAATACTCCCTCTGGACTTTCTCCTTTCACTAATGAATCTGCAGAAAGTCTTGTCACCTTCTTTTACTATATGATAGAGATCTTCAAATATCTCAAGGGTGAAAATAAGGTACAAGAGTGTAGCATCTTTAAAAAAAAGGATTTATTTATTTATTGTGATCTCAAATTAACACCTTTGAAACATAGAAACATAGAAACATAGAATTTGACGGCAGATAAGGACCGCTTGGCCCACCCAGTCTGCCCATTTCCCTACCTACTGGATAAGCTGCAGATCCTAGTTAACCAGCAGCCTACTTCTTCCTACCCCAACCCCCCAGAATTGCCTTATGACTATCCCATGCATGCTTGAATTCCACCACTGATTTTGACTCCACAACCTCCTCCGGAAGGCCGTTCCATGCATCCACAACCCTCTCTGTGAAAAAATACTTCCCTAAATTACCTCTGAGCCGCCCCCTCTATCTTCAAATTGTGCCCTCTTGTTCTTGCACACCTCTTTTTTTGAAAGATGCTACCCTCTTGGACTTTGTTGATTCCCTTGAGGTACTTGAAAGTTTCTATTATGCCTCCCTCTCCCTCCTTTCCTCGAGGCTATACATATTAAGCTCCTTAAGTCTCTCTTCATATGTCTTCGGTGCAGACCCTGCACCATTTTAGTTCCCTCCTCTGGACAGCTTCCATCTTGTCTATGTCTTTGCTGAGTTGGGTCTCCAGAACTGCCACAGTACTCCAGATGGGGTCTCACCAGCTGTCTATACAGAGGATAATAACTTCCTGTTTTCTACTGGTGATGCCTCTCCCTATGCATCCCAGTAAACCCCCATCCCTCCTTGCTGCCCTCTCACATTGCTTGCCCACCTTTAGGTCATCTGATATGACTACCCCCAGGTCCCTTTCCATTTTTGTTGTTGTTAGTATCTCACCCCCCATTGTGTACTCTTCCCCTGGGTTTTTGTTTCCCAGGTGCATTACCTTGCACTTCTTAGCATTGAATCTAAGCTGCCATACATTTGACCATTCCTCTAACCTTGCCAAGTCCCTTCTCATCCTTTCCACCCCACCCTGTGCATCAACTATGTTGCAGATCTTAGTGTCATCTGCAAAGAGACATACTTTTCCTTCCAGTCCTTCTGCAATGTCGCTTATAAAGACATTGAAGAGGACCGGTCCTAATACTGAACCCTGCGGTACCCCACTAGTAACCCTCCTTTCTTCTGAGTGGACTCCATTTACTATTACTCTCTGTGTCCTATTCTCCAGCCAATTCTTTACCCAGGCTGTCATCTTGGGACCCACTCCAGGCTGGCTAACTTGTATATTAATCTTTGTGGGACTGTGTCAAATGCCTTGCTAAAGTCTAGGTAGGCCATGTCCACACCCTCCCTGATCTACTACTTGGTCACCCAGTCAAAGAAATCTATCAGATTCATCTGGCATGACCTTCCCACTGTGAATCCATGCTGCCTAGGGTCCCTGCCCTCTGGCCTCTAGATACTAGACAATTCTTTCCTTCAGAAGTGATTCCATCATTTTCCTATCACTGAGGTTAAACTAACAGGTCTGTAGTTTCCTGCTTCTGCCTTGCTCCACTTTTGTGAGGGGAATCACATCTGCCCTCCTCCAGTCCTCGGGTACCACCCCATCCTCCCATGATTTGTTAAAAAGGGTAGTCAGTGGTGTCACTAGTTCTACCCTTAGCTCTTTTAGAATTCTGGGATGAATCCCATCAGGCCCCATTGCTTTGTCCACCTTCAGTTTTAAGAGTTCTTTCAGAACCCTTTCTTCTGTAAATGGGCTGGTATCAACTTCTGTATCCAGAGTGTTACTACTGTTTGTTTTATGTACCTCCCTCTCTTCATTTGTAAATACTGAGCAAAAATATTTGTTTAGTATCTCTGCCTTTTCACAGTCTCCCTCTGCCACCCTCCCTCCCTCCCCTTTATTAAGCCTCACTATCCCTCCCTTGGTCTTCCTTTGCTCCTGATGTACCTATAAAAGGTTTATCCCCCAACTGAGTTGGCTATCACCTTTGCTGTTCTGACTGCCTTCCCAGCCTCCTTTTGCTTTAACTGATACAGTTCTCTATCCTGCTTCTTCTAGTATTCCTTGTACTTCCTGAATGCTTTTTCTCTTGAACCTTCACTGCCACTTCCTTTGAGAACCATAGTGGTTTCTTACATCGTCTTGTTTTGTTTATTTGCTTCACAAAGGCTCGTTACCTCTGTGATGGCAGTTTTATTATTCCCCATTGTTCTTCCACCCTCCTTCCTGCCCATTTGCTAGTGCATTCCTTAGGCTCTCACCCATTTTGGCAAAGTCAGCCCTCTAAAGTCCAGTACTTTTGTCTTTGTATGGCTTGACTATTGCTATGTTTATTGTGAACCATACTGTGCGATGGTTGCTAGTTCCCAGATGGCTACCTACTTCTACATCTGTGATCCTCTCTCCATCTCCATTGAGAAAGTCAAGTCTAATATTGCTCCCTCGATGGGCTCAGTACTAGTTGTCTAAGGCATGCTCCTGGAGGGCATCTAGAATAACTGCACTCTCCAGTGGCAGCTGCAACTGCTCCAGTTAACATCTGGCATATTCAGATCACCCATCAGCAATATCTCCCTTTTTCTGCCATTCTAAGTATACTTTCTATCATTTCCTTGTCCATTTCCTCCCCTGAGAAGGGGGTCTGTATCTAACCCTGTAATGGATTGTGGTGCCATTGCCTGTCTCCAAATTTACCCACAGTGCTTCTTCTCCTCCCTGTTTACCCTTTTGTTCTGTTGCTTTTATTTCTTCCCTTATGTAAAGAACTACCTCCTCCTCTTTTACCTCCCTGTCCCTCCTGTAGATAGTGTATCCTGGTACGTTTATTCCCAGTCATGGTTTTGTGTGTACCATGTTTCTGTGACTGCCACGATATCCAGATGTTCCTCCTCCATCAAGGCCACTAATTCAGGAAGCTTGTTACCTAGACTACGGGCATTGGTACTCATTGCTCTCCATTTTTGATGGCTTTACCTTCTGTTGCAGCATCCCCACTGACCGCTCTACCTCGGTCTTTTTCTCATTTAGTACCCTGTTTTGTAGGGAGAGGCTGGAATTTTCCTGCTGCTTGTCAGTGCCTCCCCCTTTGACTAGTTTAAAAGCTTGTCAATGAAGCATTTAAACTGATTGCTCAAAAGACTTGTTCCCTTCCTGGACAGATGCAGACCATCCTGCCAGTATAGGCTGGTGTCCCTCCAGGTGGAACCCCAGTCCCCAATGAAGCCAAACCCTTGTGCTCCGCACCATTTTTTCAACCATTCATTAAACTGCATGGTGCCAATTACCCTTGCCTCCCCCATGTCTTTGACAGGCAGCACCTCTGAGAAGAATACTGTGAGTGCTACTTGTCTTAGGCCCCTCCCCAACTCTGCAATGTCCTCCTGCACTGCTCTAATCTCATGATGAGCCAAGTAATTTGTCCCTAGGTGGACAATTACGTCCAGCTCAGAATCCCTTGCAGCTGTTCTCGTGATCCTGAGGATGCGCTTCCTGTCCCTCCAAGCCATGGCACCAGGCAGGCACCTTACTTCAGTGTTCCCAGCTCCCCCCAGTTCTATACCCCTAATAACTGAGTGCCCCACCAGGAGCTGCTTCCTTTCCCTGTGGTGTCCTCTGCCTCCTTCCTGTGGGCCTCCCTTGTGACAGTTGTCATCAGTCTTCTCTGCGGGTGCATCCATAGGGGAGCTATGCTCCCCCAGAATGGTATATGGATTGTGGAGTGGAACATTGACTGGGTGTGCCTCTGTTCCACCATCCTCACCCTCCCTGAGCCCACTGTGGTCCAACTGCTGTGCTTTCACAACCTCTGAGGTAGTGGTGGTGGCACTAGTGCTCCCTGGATGGGGAGGTTCCTTCCTACTGTCCAGTGTGGCCTGGGGAAGGTTTCCTTACTACTGTCCAGTGCGGCCTGAAGATGGGCAACTTCCTCCCTCAGGGCAGATAGTTGTCTGCAAATAGGGCAGCATCTCAGCCTCCAGAAAGACTCCTGGAAGACTGCTGCCCCACAGCCATTACATTGCACTACTCCCCACATGTTTATCTACCTTTTTTTTTGTTTGTTTGTTTGTATTTGTGTGTGTGTGTGCGCGTGTGATTTGTTATATAGAAATATATATTATACAATGTGTATGCTTATATTGTCAGTGCAGTGTGCTAGAGAGGATATGACAGTGAAATGCACCTTGCACTCGAGGAAATGTCAGAACCTCAGGTATACAGGAACTATTTCCAGGGATGGGTGGGGTGAGGGGTGGGAAGGGGCCTAAACTGTGCCCTCACAAAACAAATCGCTAAAAGCGCCACCCACCGCTATGATGAGTGCCTTCCTGTCAGCAAGATACCCTACACAACAATTTGACAGAGAAACTACCCTGCTAATCAAACAGAGAAAACCCAGACATCCAAGTCAGACACAGGTAAACCTCTCCAGCCCCAAAACAGCCTGGTGGTTTGTTAGCCACAAAGGAAAATCAAATATGCAGTTATTTCAGCCCTTCTGAGGATGCTGACAAGATAAGCAGTTTTAAAAACCCTTCCTGAATTAAAACTAAATAAACACAAAGCAATACCACTTTAAAAGTGAAAAACTTTCTCAGATGCAAGAGAGAGAGATTAGTTACAGATATTTAGTCCAAAATAGTATATCCCACGCAGCTTCTCAGTTGTTTCAAAAGCACATCCTGTACACAACTTGGAAGAAGATGGACTTCTGTCTCAAACAGGATCACACCACTAGTTTATAGTAATTGAACAATGCTTAAATGGTCTAGCTAGACAATTGCCTGTGATGCAGACCTCTGACTTGTGAAGACAATTTCCCCCACCTCAGGCTATGTCTGGCATCCAATTACAAAGTGCCCCTCCATGATAGGACTTTTGTCACCAGGACTTTGTTAAAATGGTCTGTGCATTTCTATGCCACCGACTTATACACTTTTATGTCTCTCAAGAATCATCAAATGACATAAGCTTTAAAACTATGGGATCACCAGACAGATTTTGGAGCTCTGTACACAGATTTAAGAGATGCCCCCTTCTGACATAAAAGAACTCTTTTTGCACTTTGAGAAATATAGTATCTGTTCTGAATGCTTCAATAAATAAAACTAATTAGGTTAGGAAAAAAGTAGATTGTTGTAAATTTCTATTACTTACATGTGGGGGTTGTATCGGAGCTGGATAAAGGGGGAGATTCATAATGGGGCATACAGTTCACCGATAAGGTCTGAGGTTATGGGAAATTAATAAGGTATGCACCCCTTTAGTGTAGTACGACAGAGAATGTGGTCACATTGCCCTTGGTATGTGGTACAGTAAAATCTGTATCTCTTAGGGGATGGTGAAATGCTCCAATATGGGAATAGTGTTAACGTTAAATGAGAATTTCTTGTTTCTTTTGTATTGACATGGATTAAAACTGTGCGATAATAATGGGGTTGCAAACAAACTGGATATATGAGCAACTGGAATGTTAACTGCATACAAAAGAAAGACATTTTTGCTGCATGAGCATCTTGTTTCCCTTTACTTCCATGACCTCCCAGTTTGAGAAGGCTGATAGGTAGGGAATCATGCTGCTATACAGTCCATGTAGAAAGATGGTCTAACATACTAAATGCCACAAGAATAGGCCTGATGGTTTGTCGAGTCTGCTCGGTAGCCAGCCTCCTAAGGGTTGCTCGCTTTTCCACCCCCTCCCAGCCCCAGAAAGGGTCATCTTCAGCTTCAGTTTTCCTTTGTACCTGTCCCACCCCTTCTTGAAACCCTCCACTGTGCCCTCCTCTACCAGACTTCCGGGCAGTGCATTCCATGGCTCCACCACCCTCCGAATAAGCAAAGTGATTTTCCACATGACCATCTAGTTCCTTTGACGTCCATGACCTTCCACTGAGAGAAGGCTTAGAGGCTGGAAACCATGCAGCTTCAAACAGGAATATCATGCCGTGTTACCCATTTAAAGGAAAGCTGTCCTAAACAGTGGGGGCAATCACCAGGGCCGCAAAAATACCCGATCAAAACAACCTACATGGCTCAAAAATAATTACAGCTAACCCTTCTCATGTCAAGCCCTCCAATGTTGCTCCTGGATGCGCCATGCCAAAAGCGAGAACAAGCTCATTATATAGGTTCCACATCAGGGTATGTATATACAGTTAAACAAGTGAAATTACAGAGAATCAGTAGGAGGGAGAACCATCCTGAGTCAGACATTATATAACAATATACACTGATAAAGTACAAATTGGGGAACAAAAACAAGTTTACTTCCTGATAATAAGAGGAATGAAGTTAAGTGACTTTCTCAGGGTCACATAGTATGCAAGTGGGGGCTCATGGGATTCAAACCCAGGTCTCCTGGTTTGCATCTCAGTGCCTTTAACCACTATGCTATACTGCTGTTGGGTGTTCAAGAAAAAGGGGCCCGGATATGAAAATAGAGGGGGAGGTAGACTTATTAATGTGAGAAGTATTTTTTCACGGAAAGGGTGGTGGATCCATGGAACAGTCTCCTGGCAGAGGTTGTAGGGCCAAAAATGGTAGGGGAATTCAAAAACACATGGGACAGACATAAAGGAACTCTATCAATAGTTAAGAGAGGGTAAGCTGCAGATCATTTTGGATCTGCAGTATATGAAACAGGTAGGGAAAATGGGCAGACTAGGTAGGCCAAGTGGTTCTTATCTGCTGTCAAATTCTATGATTCTGTGTTACATGCAAAAATTATAAAAACACATGTTGTGCATTGTGTTTTTGTTTTTTTTATTTTCTTCTTTATTGAAAGAAGCAGAAGTATACAGATTACATACAGGCATACACTACTCATGTTATGACTATCCATTGTTATCAAATGCCTATTAACATATTAGTATTGCTCAAGTATGCAGTGGAAACAATTGATTCTTATAAGGCATTCTGGGAAGGAGCTGCTGTTAGAACTCTACTACTCTACTGGACTAAAGAACTAGAACTCGAGTGTGTTTGTCTGAGTTGGGTGAAATAACTGTTATCTGTGCAGTTAGCTAGGTGAAGAAAGAAACTGTGACTTGGGGGAGTGGCTTAGAGAGAAGGAAGCCAAGTGTTTGCATTTAAAACTGACCTAGATAGCTTGTGGCAGAGAATAGCAAGAGGAAGGAGCTGCTGTTATAACTTTACTATTCTACTAGACTAAAGAACTAGAATTCTACTACTAGGAACTTCAATTTAGGGTAAAAACAATCAAAAACCAAAAAAAGAGTATGTCTGTCTGAGTTGGGGTGAAGGAATTGTTATCTGTGCAGTTAGCTAGGTGAAGAAATAAACTGAATTAGCAGGAGTGGCTGGCCAGGTCTCACTCAGCTAACTAACTGGAGGCAGAGCTGAATCAGGTTTGTGGTGTCAGTTGCTTTTGGCTTCTCAGAAGTAACCAGAAGGGGAAGGGATCAAATTAGTTTCAGTACAGTAGCTTCTTCCTGCTGCTTTTACATTGTTTCTTGTGGATTTTACTTGGTAAAAGGTTATTTCTTTTCTTGCTTACTATGTCTAAGGGGCTAGCAGGGTATTGTTTTGGGGCTGTTGGAAGTTTGAAACCTATTTTGGTGGCTATAAGTGGGCTAATTTGTTTGATGTTTCACTGTGTATCAGGCTGCGTTTGTGGAGGCCTATTTCTTCTGATTTAAAACCTATTTGGAGTGATTTTATTGGGGTTGTTTCTTTGAATTGGAGACCTATATCTTCTACTTTCAAGCTTATTTTGATGTGTTGTTGGTGAGGCTGTTGGAATTGGAGACCTGTTTCTTTTGGTAGCAAAAACCAAAAAAGAATGTTTGAGTTAGGTGAAGGAATTGTTAAATGTCCAGTTAGTTAGGTGAAGAAAAAAACTGTGAATTAGGGTGAGTGGCTTAGAGAGAAGGAAACCAGGTGTTTGCATTTAAAAACTGACCTAGATAGCTTGTGGCAGAGAACAGCAAGAGGAAGGAGCTGCTATAAGAACTTTACTACTCCACTGGACTAAAGAACTAGAACTCTATTACTGAGAACTTCAATTTAGGGTAAAAACAAACAAAAAACAAAAAAAGAATGTGTTTGTCTGAGTTGGGTGAAGGAATTATCTGTGCAGCTAGGTGAAGAAAGAAATTGTGAATGAGGATGAGTGGCTTATAGAGAAGAAAGCCTGGTATTTGCATTTAAAAACTGACCTAGATAGCTTGTGGCAGAGAACAGCAAGAGGAAGGAGCTGTTATTAGAACTTTACTGGAACTATATTGCACTCCATCCCTCCCTCCACCCCCCACCCTTAGCGGTTCTACTTTTCTAGGCACAGGATTTGACTGACAACAGGAACTTCCTGTTTGGGAGCAGGAAGGGAGTGATCACAGAGGCACAAAAGACTCACCATCCTAGAAGGAAAAGAGTAGCTCTCCATCCCCCCTAGCTGCTGGAGGTCTGACTCTGAGCAAGTAAGAAGGAGACTGCTGAGGAATATAGGAACTTACTGTCCCAGAACAGGAAGATAAGGAGCTTTTTCTAGGCACAGAAGCAGCAGGAAAGTAGGGAGAAAAAAAATTATATGTATATAAAAAAAAATTAATAAACTGACAGAAGAAAGAGTAAGTATACATAACAACAGTTAAGGGGCCACAAATAAGACATGATGGGAGTAGTGCAGTGGCTATGGAGCAGCAGTCTTCCGGGAGACATTCTGGAGGATGCAGTGTTGTCCCATCTGCAGGCACCTCTCTGGGCTGAGGGAGGAGGTTGCTCATCTCTAGGCTGAGTTGGCCAGGATTCAGGGGACCTCCTTTCCCACCCAGGGACCACCAGGGCCACTGCCGCTGCCTCAGAGGTTGCCAAGAAAGAGGAGTGGTTGGACCACACTGGGCTCAGGGAGGGTAAGGGTGGTGGAACAAAGGCGCATCCCTCCAGTTGTACCTCTCCACAGCTCATATGCTGTTCTGGCAGAATGTGGTTCCTCTATGGAGGCACCTGCAGTGGAGACCAAGGAGGATGCTGGGAACTTCTACAAAGGAGACCCACAGGAGGGTGGCATGGGATCCCACAGGGGAAGGAAGCAACTCCTGGTGGGGGACTCCATTGTTAGGAGGGTAGACCTGGGGGAGGGAGGGGAGAGGGAGGTAAGGTGCCTGCCTGGCACCATGGCTTGGAGGGACAGGAAGTGGATCCTCACGATCATGGGAGCAGCTACACGAGGGAGGGAGCTGGATGTCATTGTCCACCTAGGGACAAATTACCTGGTTGGGAAAGGCATCAGAGCAGTGCAGGAGGAGTTTGTGGAGTTCAGGAGGGGCCATAGATAAGTAGCATGCATGGTAACTTTCTCGGAGGTGTTGTCTGTCTATGGTATGGGTGAGGCTAGGGTGCTCTGCACCATGGGATTTAATCAGTGGTTGAAAAACTGGTGCAGAGCTCAGGGTTTTGGCTTCATTGGGGACTGGGGGTCCACCTGGAGGGATGCAGGCCTATACTGGCATGATGGTCTGCATCTGTCCAGAAGGGGAACCAGGATCCTAGGTGATAGATTTAAATGCTTCATTGGCAAGCATTTAAACTAGCCAAGAGGGAGGAACTGAAAAGGAGATGGGAAATCCTAGCCCTCCCCCAAAAATCAGGGTAGTTAGTGAGGTAAACACCAAGACAGAGAAATTGATAGGGAGAAGGGCAGGGGTAAATGGAGAAAAAGACAGAGACAGTAAGGATAGAAATGAGGCAAAAAGGGGTAAGGCCATCAAAAAATGGAGGGTAATGAGTACCAATGCCCATAGTCTAGGTAACAAGCTCCCTGAACTGGTGGCCTTGATAGAAGAGGGATGCCTGGATATTGTGGCAGTCACAGAAACATGGTACATAGAGAACCATGACTGGGATGTCAACATACCAGGGTACACAATCTACAGGAGGGACAGGGAAGGTAGAAGAGGAGGAGGAGAAGCTCTCTATGTAAGGGAAGAGATCAAAGCAACAGAACTAAAGGGTAAACAGGGAGGAGAGGAGGCACTGTGGGTCACCATGGAGACTGGAAATGGCACCACAATCCGCACAGGGGTTGTATAAAGACCCCCGTCTCAGGGGGAGGAAATGGACAAGGAAATGATAGAAGGCATCCTTAGGATGGGAGAGAAAGGGGAGATGTTATGGAGGCACTCCTTAAGGAAAGGATAGTGCAACACCTGGAATCCATAGGGGCACAGGATCCAAGACAGCATGGGTTTACAAAAGGAAGGGCCTGTCAAACTAATCTCATAGATTTCTCTGACTGGGTAAACAGAGTGGTGGACCGAGGGGGAGCAGTTGATGTCGCCTACCTTGACTTCAGCAAAGCTTTCGACACTGTTCCACATAGAAGATTGATAAATAAGCTGCGTAGGCTCGGGGTGGGTCAGAAATTGGTCAACTGGGTGGCAAACTGGTTGACGGGCAGAAAACAGAGAGTGGTGGTAAATGGTATACAGTCAGAAGAGATGCAAGTCACAACAATGGGGAAACATTAAAACTGCCATCACAGAAGCAACAAGTCTTCGTGTGAAGCAAATAAATCAAAACAAAAGAAAAAAACACTATGATTCTCAAAAGAGGTGGCGGGGAAGGTTAGGGAGAAAAAGATAGCATTCAGGAAGTATATGGAAACACAGAAGGAGCAGGACAGAGAACTGTACCAGTTAAAGGAGAAGGAAGTGGGGAAGACAGTCAGAATAGCAAAGGCCCAAACCAAGGAAAAGATAGCCAACTCGGTTAAGAAGTGGGATAACACCTTTTATAGGTACATCAGGGAGCAATGAAAGACAAAGAAGGGCTACTGAGGCTGAATAAAGAGGAGGGTGGGTGGGCAGAGAAGGACAGTGAAAAAGCAGGGATACTGAATGAATACTTCTGCTCAGTATTCACAAAGGAAGAGGAGGGGAAGGTACCTAATCCAGTCAATAGAAGCACTCTGGATGGGGGGGGCAATATCAGTCCTTTCACAGAAGAAAGGGTTTTGAAAGAACTCCTAAAACTGAAGGTGGACAAAGCAATGGTGCCTGATGGGATTCACCCCAGAATTCTAAAAGAACTAAGGGGAGAACTAGTAACACCACTGACTACCCTTTTTAACCCATCATGGGGTGATGGTGTGGTACCTGAGGACTGGAGGAGGATGGATGTGATTCCCCTTCACAAAAGTGGGAGCAAGACAGAGGCAGGAAACTATAAACCTGTCAGTGTGATGTTAATGGTAGGGAAAATGATGGAATCACTTCTGAAGGAAAGAATTTTTGAGTACCTAGAGGTCAGTGGGGCACAGGACCCAAGGCAGCATGGATTCACAGAGGGAAGGTCATGTCAGATGAATCTAATCAATTTCGTTGACTGGGTGATCAAAGTAGTAGACCAGGGAGGGGCTATGGACATGGCCTACCTAGACTTTAGCAAGGCATTTGACACAGTCCTGCATAAAAGATTAATAAACAAATTAGCCAGCCTGGGAGTTGGTCTCAGGGTGGTAGCCTGGGTAAAACATTGGCTAGACAACAGGATGCAGAGGGTAATAGTAAACTGAGTCAACAGTGAAGAAAGGGGGGTTACTAGTGGGGAACCGCAGAGTTTAGTACTGGGACCAGTCCTTTTTAATGTCTTCATAACTGATATTGCAGAGGGACTGGAAGGAAAAGTATGTCTCTTCACAGACGACACAAAGATCTGCAACAGGGTTGATACACAAGGTAGGGTGGAAAGGATGAGAATGGACTTGGCAAGGTTGGAGGAATGGTCAAATGTATGGCAGCTTAGAGTCAATGCAAAGAAGTTCAAAGTAATGCACCTGGGAAACAAAAATCCAGGGGAAGAGTACACAATGGGGGTCAGATACTGACAACAACAAAAATGGAAAGGGACCTGAGGGTAGTTATATCAGATGACCTAAAGGTGGGCAAGCAATGTGAGAAGGCAGTAAGGAGGGCTGGGGGGATACTGGGATGCATAGGGAAAGGCATCACCAGTAGAAAACATGAAGTTGTTATCCCTCTGTACAGACAGTTGGTGAGACCCCCTCTGGAGTACTGCATGCAGTTCTGGAGACCACATCTCCGCAAAGACATAAATAGGGTGGAGGCTGTCCACAGGAAGGCAACCAAAATGGTGCAGAGTCTGCACCAGAAGACATATGAAGAGAGACTAAAGGAGCTTAATATGTATACCCTTGAGGAAAGGAGGGAGAGGGGGGCCATGATAGAAACTTTCAAGTACCTCAAGGGAATCAACAAAGTCCAAGAGGGTAGCATCTTTCAGAAATAGAGATGTGCAAGAACAAGGCGGCACAATCTGAAGATGGGGGGGGGGGGACAGCTCAGATGTAATGTCAGGAAGTATTTTTTTCATGGAGAGGGTTGTGGATGCATGGAACAGCCTTCCTAAGGAGGTCGTGGGGTCAAAAACAGTGGGGGAATCAAGAATGCATGGGACAGACATAAGGCAATTTTAGTAGGGGGTAGGAGGAAGTAGGCTGTTGGTTAACTAGGATCTGCAGCTTATACATTAGGTAGGGGAAATGGGCAGACTAGGTGGGCCAAGCGGTCCTTATCTGCCATCAAATTCTATATTTCTATGTTTCTGTAAGTAATAATGAGTATCATAAGCATTTCTGATATTCACTTAAAAGTAAATAGATAAATAAATGAATAAATAAATCTTTGCAGAAAGAATCCATCCACCAACGAAATGAGATGTAAATATAAGGCACATCTCTCTACGATATGCCTGGGCTCTGACCCATCCCCCTCCTAGGGAACAGTGATTTTGTTTTTCTGATGGTCCCTGGCATTCTCTTCCCTTTGTCAGTTACAAGTTTTTCCGTTTACTTTTTTCCTGACAGTTTTACGGCCTCTGGGGGTAGCCATTCAGGCTTCTTTATTGCCTTGGGTCTGTTGGAGTTTTCCCAGAATGCCTCTGGGAATTAAGTAAATTCGATCTAAGTCCTTCAAAGGTGTATTGTCATTATCACCCAGTGACAGCACTTTACAAAGAAAATTGTCACACATCCAAAACAGCCGGCAATGAAAAAAATCTGACTTTGACTGGGGAGGGAGGAACAGCACTTTTTCAAAGCAGTTACCATCACTCCTCTCATCCTCCCTACATATGATCCTTACTTTTCCCCATGCCTATCCCAGCCTCTCTTAAAGCTGCCCACTGTCTTCAACGAGATGACTTCTTCCGGCAGTGCATTCCAAGTGTCCTCCACCCTCTCTGTGAAGAAGTGCTTCTTGACCTCCCTCCTAAACCTCCCAACCACCAGCTTAAGACTCTGCCTCCTAGTGTTATGGTTGTCACTCAGCTTAAAGAGACTCTCCTTATCAACCTTATTTATCCCTGTACTTGAAGGTACTAATCATGTCCCCCCCTCTCTCCATCCTGTCTTCCAGGGAGTACATGTTCAGTGCCCTCAACCTCTCCTTATATGCCTTACCCTGCTGACCCACTATCATCTTTGTAGCCCTCCTCTGGACCTTCTCTAGCAGGTTAATGTCCTTTTTGAGGTGTGGGCACCAGTACTGAACTCCATATTCTAGATGTGGCCTTAACAGTGACCTGTACAAGGGAAGTATAACCTCCTCTCTCCTACTACTGATCCCCCTAGATATGCATCCCAGCATCTTGTTTGCCTTTGCTGCTGCTTTTTTGCACTGTGTGGAGTGCTTCAGGTCACTAGTGATCATCACTCCCAGGTCCTTCTCCTCCTCTGTTGCAGATACTCGGACTCCACCCAGGAAGTACTCTGTCCTGGGATTCTTGGCTCCAATATGCATAACTTTACATTTCTTGGCATTGAAGCCAAGCTGCCAGATCCTGGACCACCTCCCCAGCTTTTCCAGATCTTCCTTTAGGTCCTGTATCTGTTCAGCTGTGTCCACTCTCCCGCAGAGCTTGGTGTCATCTGCGAATAGGTACATTTTGCCCTTAATGCCATTCCCAGTGTCATTGATGAAGACATTGAACAACACTGACTCCAGCACAGAGCCATGTGGGACCCCACTGGTTACCTCTCTGGTACCAGATAACCCTTCCCCCACAACCACCCTCTGGGTTCTGTCCCTCAGCCAATTTTCTACCCATCTGGTCATCTTTTCCCCAACCCCAGGATCCACCAACTTCCTGATCAACCTTTTGTGGGGCACAGAGTCAAAGGCCTTGCTGAAATCAAGATAGAGGATGTCTACCGCTTGGCCCCTGTCTACTGTCTAGTGACACAAAGAAGTCAATCAGATTTGTTTGACACGATCTCCCCCCCCCCAAAGAAGCCATGCTGCCTTGCATCCTGGAGACCATGCTCCTCTAGATATTCCACCAACCTTTCCTTTAGTATGGTCTTCATGAGCTTGCTCACAATGGAGGTCAGACTGACTGGTCTGTAATTCCCTGGATCATCCTTAGGACTGCTTTTGTGGAATGGCACTACATGTGCTGTTCTACAGTCCTGCGGTACCACGCATGACTCTAGTGAACTATGAAATAGGTCTGCCAGTGGCCCTTCCAGCTCTTCAGCCAGTTCCTTTAGTACCCTTGGATGTACTCTGTCCAGGCCTGGTGATTTGTCCACCTTCAATGCCAGTAGCCCCTCCCTCACTCTGTCCTTCTCTATCACTACATCTGTATTCCCCTACCTCCCTGCTCCTCTATTCCCTCCTGAAGGCATTGGTCCATCCTTCTTCCTGGTGAAGATGGAACAGAAGTATTAATTTTATATCTCTGGTTTTCCATTATCCTCCACCTACTCCACTCTTTTCTTAAGCCTAACAATCCCTTCCTTCTTGTCCCTTTTCTCACTTATACAGCGTAAGAAGGCCTTCTCCCACTTCTTAATTCCTTCAGCTATCTGCAACTCCTTCTGTGCATTTGTTCACCAGACTTTCTTACTTGCCTCACTAGCCAACCTTATGTAATTTTCCCTATCCGCCTCTCTTTTGGTCTTTCTGAATTTTCTATAGGCCAACCTCTTTTCCCTTACTGCCTGGGCAACCCCAGATCTGAACCAGCTGGGCGCTTTGGCCCTTGTGTTCTTACCCCTGAGCCTAACGCACTCCTCTGTGGCAATCAGTATTCCTTCCTTAATGATGGACCCCCTTTGGTCCACCCCCATATCTGCTCTGATGCCCGCCAGATGGCTTCTTAGCACTTTGCCCATTTTCCCGAAGTCCACCCTCCTGAAATCCAAGATTTTGGTCTTAGTTAAGATGCTTTCCCTGTCCATATCCAACTAGAACCACACTGTGCAATGGTCACTTCCACCCAGTGGCTCTCTGACCATTATTTCCTGTACATGCTCCCCATTTGTGAGCACTAGATCAAGAACTGCTTCGGCTCTTGTTGGTTCAGTGATGCTCTGAGTCAGGAACCCACTCTGCAGTCATTCCAGGATCACCTGACTCCTAGTACATGTTGTCGAGGGTATGCTCTGGTCCACCTTGGGCAGGTTGAAGTCCTCCACAATTACCAGCTCTCCTTTCCTTGCAGCTTCCAATATTTGTGAGCTCAGTTCCCTGTCCCTCTACTCATCCTGATTGGGTGGTCTGTAAACCACCCCCAACCTTGCCTTTCTCCCTCTATTGGACCTGAACTCATAATGCCTCCACCTCCCCTTTCTCCGACTCCTCCCTCATGCAAGTTGTTCCCTCCCTGATATAAACTGCCACCCCACCCACTTCCCGACTACCCTGTCCCTCCAGTATAGTTTATAGGGATCATAAGGTCCCAGTCATGGTGTGATGTTGCTCAAGTCTCGGTTACTGCAGCTATGTCCACCCTCCTCTCTGCTAATAGTGCGTGCAGGTAATCCATCTTGTTTTCAAGACTCTGTGCATTTAGAGACACCACCTTAACCTAAAATCGGACTTTCCTTCTCTTAGCATCTTTCAGAAAAGGAGACGTGCAAGAACAAGGGGACACAATTTAAAGATAGAGGGGGGGCGGTTCAGGGGCAATATCAGGAAGTATTTTTTCACAGAGAGGGTAGTGGATGCATGGAACAGCCTTCCTGAGGAGGCTGTGGGGTCTAAAACTGTGGGAGAATTCAAGAATGCATGGGACAGACATAAGGCAATTCTTGTGGGGGGTAGGAAGAAATAGGCTGTTGATTAACTAGGATCTGTGGCCTATCCTGTAGGTAGGGAAATGAGCAGACTAGGTGGGCCAAGCAGTCCTTATCTGCCGTCAAAGTCTATGTTTCTATGTTTCCCTCTATTATTCAATTCACATTTATTTCCTCTGTGTGCCCCCTCCACATACCCTTGTTATGTGCTCCTCTCCCTCTCCACCCTTTGCTAACTGTGTTCTTGCCCCTTCCACCTCCTCCCTCCAGACCTCTTCCATTACTGTGGGAGGGGTTAACTGACCGCCTCCTCTTGGAGTCTGTGGGTCTGCACGCCCTCTGCTCCTCCCTCAGTAGTTTAAATTAAGTGCAGTGTTATGTATTCCCCCAGTTTGTCCCCGAGTACCCTCAACTCCTCCCTACTGAGGTGTAGCCTGTGTGATGAAAAGTGTGCTTTGTTTGACCAGGTCTCCTCCCAGTCCCCAGTACAGACAAATATCTCCTCCCTGCACCATTTCCTCAGCCAGTCATTAAAATCCTTTATTTTTCTTTTCCTGGCTGTGCTGGCCCTTGGTACTGGTGTCACCTCTGAGAAGGCCAGCGAACTTCCTTCCTCACTGCAGATTTTCCCTAACTCCCTGAACCTACTTTGCACTACCTCAACCTCCTCCCCAGCTAGGTCATTGGTTCCCAACTGCATAACTAAATTATGTCCCCCAATTTTGAAAGAGGCTTACTTTACTTGTATCAGCTCACTGCCTAGTTTTGCAGAGCATACCTGGATAACACTACAGTGCACAAAAAAATCCCAACTCGTCCATGCACAAGTTTGCCAACACTTTAGCGCCATGTTGTGATATGAACGAGCTGGAGGCTCCCGTGGCTGGAGATATGGTTGGGATGAATGAAATAGTAAATGTTATGAAAACTAAGCTAAATTAATCATGTATTGGGATAGGAGCATATATACTGCCATCTAAAAGCATGTAGATGGCTGCATGCACCTTTCAGTGATTTACAAAAAAGTCAGCAAAAAGCTGACAATGTCCCTTTAAAGAACTAGATTACTGCATTGAAACTGCCTGGAATTAATTGTACCTTTCAGATGTAGTCAACTATCACTTCTTATATCTAAAGTATTTTTTCTTTTCTGTTTGGTAATTAGAAGATTTTACATCTGGAAGTAGCAGGGTGATATGTGGCCAGCACTCTGTCTGGAGGCCAAAAAAAGTCAGTTCTGTTCCTCCCACTACATCAACACTGAGACAACACTGACTGTGACATCACTAGTAACCAAGGAGAAACATCTCCCACTGCCAGATTATTCTCTTTCACATGAAGCAGCAGGGACTGACTCTTCTTAAACTAGGCGGGGGGGGCGGACCAAGAGGGAATTATCATATTGCCCCCCCCCACAAGATAAGGGAGTCATAAAGGAGGAAATAAGGTATAAAAGTTCACTGATTAAACATAATTCAGAAATAGATAAAAAGCATAAGGGTAAGACAAATGGTACAGACTTCAAAAGGGGAACACGGCCAACAGAGGGAAAAACTGGGAGAACACTGTACGTGGAGGACATAATGTACAAATGCCCACAGCCTGGGAAACAAAATCCCAGACCTGGAGGCTTTGATGGTGGGGAAGTCCTGGACATAACAGCTGTTATGGAAAAATGGTGCATAACAAACCATGAATGGGATATAACCATACCAGGATTCACATTATTCAGGAAGGTTAGGGAAGGTAGAAAGGGGGAAGGGGGTGACCATGTATGTGAAGGAAGGAATCACAGCAATGGAGAGTCAGGGGATGGAGGACGGAATGGAGGGACTGTGGATCACACTGGAGGTAGTATTTGGGACCACCATTCGCACAGGAGTGATCTACAGACCTCCAGCACAGGGTGAGGAGGCAGACGAAACACCAGTGGAAGTCATCCATAAAATGGCAGTCAAAGGAGAACATCTGCTGCTTGGGGACTTCAATCTACTAGATATAGATTGGAGAAGCCAGACCACAAGTACTGCTAGAAGCAGAACCGCACAGCTAGTGAGGAGTGTTTCAACCCTCATGAGAGTGCAGAGACTGTGATTTTTATTTTCTAGCAGTTGAGATTGTTTCTTTTAATTCGGGAGCCCTGGTTACCTTAGCAACTACATCCTACCAGGAAGAGAGACGGTAGTTCCAGTGCATACGTAGCTAGAACTACAAACGTCTGTTTTTTTAAAAATATTCTCAGTTACAAAACACTCTGGCACGAGTTACTAAAAGGTAATCTCTAAAAGCTGTGAGAGTTGCTTTTATAGCATAAAATAACTAATTTTATTTGCGAGTGACACAAGCAGGGTGCTGACCTCTGTTCTTGACTTCCGGGTCAAGGCTCACTATTTAGACACTCAGATTGTGAGCGGAAGTTTCAAAAAGAATTATACACAGCTAGTGAGGAATGTTTCTACCCTTATGAGAGTGCAGAGACTGTGATTTTTATTTTCTAGCAGTTGAGACTGTTTCTTTTAATTCGGGAGCCCTGGTTAGCTTAGCAACTACATCCTACCAGGAAGAGAGACTGTAGTTCCAGTGCATGTGTAGCTGGAACTACAAACGTCTGTTTTTTAAAAATAATCTCAGTTACAAAATGCTCTGGCACTAATTACTAAAAGGGGATCTCTAAAAGCTGTGGGAGTTGCTTTTATAGCATAAAATAACTAATTTTAATTACGAGTGACACGAGCAGGGTGCTGACCTCTGTTCTTGACTTCTGGGTCAAGGCTCGCTATTTAGACACTCAGATTGCGAGCGGAGTGAGCAGAGCGGGACTCGCGTTGTCATGCGTGGAGGCATGTGCAGAGACATGCGTTGTACACATGTCAGCTGCATCCACTGGGATACTGGGCAAAAAGCTCTAGAAGTCAGTAGGGTAAGCAGATTGGTTTGGGAAATTTCAGAGGGGTTTATAACTAATCGGAGTAATGTCACAAGCAAAGGGTAAAAGGGGTAAGTCCAAAAAATCATGCTCCAGTTGTAACATGCACACTGAAGAACCCAATAGTAAGGCATTTATTTGTGAAAAGTGTTTAACAATAGAGTCATTACAGGAGGAAATTAGGAATTTAAAAAGCAGATTAGAGATTAAAAATGAAATAAGTGTTCTCGAGGACTATATTGATACTGTAGCCTTGAGTTTATTAGAACCTACAGATAATGGTGTATGTGTGGCAAACAGTTCAAGATATGAGACAAGTAAAGACACCATGATGGTTGGATTGAGTGATTTAAATGAACAAAGTGTAGAAATATCATGTAAGAATGGTCCCAAAAGCACCCCCTCCCATACATTGTGTGAAAATGGTTCTACAGGTTTTTCCATATCATTACAGAATAAATTTGAACCTCTTGCTCAAAACAACTTTATGGTAGCGGAAAATTTGAATATGGTCTATCATGAGATACTGGCTGATAAGGAAATTAATAAACCATTCTACAGGGATTTAGTAGTTATTGGGGACTCCATTATAAGGGGAGTGGATATCATGGTGTGCTACGAGCACAAAGCTAACGCTACAGTTAGCACCCTTCCTGGAGCTAAAATGAGTGATATTCCTGATCTATTTGATGGACTTCTCGAGGGTACATCTACCCTTCTGGTAGTTTTACATTTGGGTATCAATGATATCGGCACAAGTAATGTAAAGAAATTTCAGTCTAGTTTAAAGGAGATAGTTGATAGGATTGGACACACTAATGGGGAAATAATCATTTCAGGGATCCTACCAACTTTTGCATATCATGCATATAAAAATGAAGTGATCATAGAGTTAAACAAATGGTTAAGACATTTTTGTGTTAATGAAAAAATAGGTTTCATGGACAATTCCTTGACTTTCACTAGGATATCCTTTTTTAAACATGATGGCCTCCATCTAAGTCATGCTGGTACCAGACTTTAAGTAAAAAAATAAATGAGGTCATAAGTTTCCATTTAAACTGGAAAAAGGTGGGGTATGGTAGTGGAAAACAATGATGTCACTAATAAGGCTTCAGCTTTGTCTGACTGGAAGGGGGTTCTCATAAACACAAAAAAACATACTAACAAATTTGAGGAATTCAAAATGTTGCTTTATTCACAGAATGTTCAATTAGCTTTGATTACTGAAACCTGGTGGGATTCTAATGACATGTGGGCATATTTGGTTCAAGGTTATAATCTTTATTCCAAATCTAGGGATTATAGGAAAGGAGGTGGAATTGCAATTTATATACAGGAATCTATTATATCAGAGAAGATAATAATGGAAGAGTCACATCTTGAATCCCTTTGGGTTAAACTACCCCCATCCAATGGCACCAAAATTAAATTATTATGGGCCTAGTATATTGTCCCCCTCCAGTTTAGAAGCCCATGATTTAGATCTGATTAAACAATTCAGTAACCTAGACCCAGCTGATAACATTATAATCTTGGGAGATATGAATTTACCAAATATCACATGGGAATGATGGCAGGGTATGTCCAAATTAGATAAATCCTTTCTGGATGTTTTTGATCAATTAGGCCTCATACAATTGGTTGAAGAAAAAAACAGGGGAAATAACATCTTGGATATCATTTTAACTAATATGGGTAATCAGCTGTCTAATATCAGGATAAATCCACCTTTGGGTAATAGTGATCATTGTATGGTGATGTTTAATATTATAAAAGCCCATGTTCTCAATGATGCTGCACCAACAAATAAACTGAATTTTAGTAAAGCTAATTTTCAGGAATTTAGGGTTGAATTTTCGAATTGGGATTGGTGTAGTGCATTTCGAAACAGAACTATAAATGAGATGTGGAAATCACTGCTGGAACAACTTAAGAATCGTATGGCAAAATATATACCCATATTAGTAATAAGTAAAATAATGGTAAACATAATCCAAGCTGGTTTACCCCTCGCATTAAGAAATTGATTAATTAAAAATAAAACAAAATTTATAAGAAATATAAAAAAGACAAAACACTGGCTAACTGGTTGGCTTTTAAACACTTTGCAGCTACTGTGAAAAAAGCTATAAGTAAACCAAAAGCTGAATTCGAAGTTGAGTTAACTTACAGAATTAATTATAATAAAAAATAATTTTACTCCTACATAAATAGTAGAAAAAAAACTCAGGTACCATTGGTCCCTTTGAGGATGATTTGGGACAGGTTCTCTCAGTTAAAGATATGGTAGATATACTGAACAACTATTTTTGTTCTGTATTTAATATTAACTCTCCATCAGATGTTGTGGGTAAAGAATTATCTATACCTGGGGGAATAGTAATTGATCCTAGGGAGGTAGTTGATAAACTTAAGAATTTGGACACCAATAAATCTCCTGGCCCTGATTCTATACATCCAAGGATTATTTGTGAATTAGCAGAATTTTTGACGCCTCCCCTCACTTATATCTTTTAGACATCTCTGGACATGGGGATAGTTCCTAGTGATCGGAAAGAAGCAACAGTTGTGCCTATTTTTAAAAAAGGATCCAAATCAGTACATTCAAACTTTAGACCAGTCAGTTTGACTTCATTAATGGGTAAAGTGTTAGAGAGCATATTAAAGGACAGAATATTGGTCTCTTTGGAGGATCATGGACTAAGGAACCTTTCTCAGCATGGGTTTACAAAATCCAGATCTTGCCAGACCAATCTATTGACCTTTTACGAGAATGTTAATCGTGAATTGGATTTGGGCAACTCGGTTGATGTTATCTTCATGGATTTCACAAAAGCTTTTGATAAACTGCCGCATAGGGAACTGATAGCTGTTTTAAATAAATTTAATCTTAAGACTAATGTAATTAATTGGATTACAGATTGGTTGAGTGATAGGAGACAAAGGGTGGTGGTTAAGGGAATTTATTCTGATTGGGTCCCGGTGACTAGTGATGTTCCCCAGGGGTCAATGTTGGGACCCTGTTTGTTTAATGTTTACATATCCACTTTGAGAATACATACCCCCAATGTTTGGCTGTCTAAATTTGCTGATGATTGCAGATTAGTGGCTCAACAGGTAGTACACTCACCTCTGAGGCCAGGAGATCAGTAGCCTGTGGGTTCTATCCCCACACCAGGCACTTAGGTTAATATCCCAATACTGACACTGTAGTGCTGCATGAGGGGGGTGCTGCACTACTGAGGTGCCGTCTTTTGGATGAGATGTTAAACTGAGGTCCCATCTGCCTGTTCTGGTGGTAGTTCAGGTGGAAATTAAAGATGGCATGGCACTTCTTGAAAAAAAGAGCAGGGGAATTTCCCCAGTGCAATGGCCAAATTTCCTCCATTCATGAAAAATACTACCAACAGCTTAATCTGGTTCGAGGTCAGTTGGCATTCATCTGTATCCCCCTCCCCGGGTCACGAGTGAAAATAGGCAAGATTTGTCTAGTGCACTTACCCAGTCAACAAAAACTAAATAAATAAATAAAATAAATAGATTAGGAGCTATTGTAAATAATTCAATGGATGTACTTGCCTTGCAAACAGCTATTAGTAGTATAGCATCTTGGACTGAGGTAAACAAATTAGAATTAAATTCTGCTAAATGTAAGACTATGCACTTGGGAAAGAACAATGGCAAAGCAATTTACAAAATAAGTCAGAATATATTAAAGGAAACCATACAGGAAAGGGATTTGGGTATAACAATTACACCCGATTTTAAATTCAGCCACCATTGTTCATTACAGTTGAGAAAGGTAAATCAGAACTTTAACAGCATACTTAGGCATATATCAAGCAGAGATGAAAAGTCTTGATTCCATTGTACAGTTCCCTGGTTAGACCCCACCTGGAGTATTGTGCCCAGGTGTGGTCTCCATATAAGCGTGAGGATATTGTTAGGCTAGAAGGGGTTCAGAGAAGGATGACTAAAGCTATAAAAGGATCAGTTAATAGCTCTTATAGAGGAAGGATGGAAACTTTGGGTCTATATTCATAATTGTCCTATCATAGATTTAGAGATGATATGTGTATGCTTTTTAGGCCCTTGGCCGATACCTTAGTACGGGAGAAATTGGGAATTAAATTTAACATGGATCGTGAAAGCTCTAGAAAGCATGACAAACAACTTTTTTTGTCAAGATGGAAGTTGAAGTTAAGAAAGCATTGGTTCAGCCAAAGGGTTATAGCATTTTGGAATAATCTACCAGCATTGACCGTGGAGAGTCCTAATATGATTACTTTCAAAGCAAGACTGGATGTTGAATTTAAAGACAGGGTCTATGAATTCTAATTAACATAAAGGGAGCTGGGCAAGCCAAAAGGACGTGTAGCATAGACAGAGTGGAGGCTGTCCAGAGGAGGGCAACCAAAATGGTGCAGGGTCTGCACCAGAAGACATATGAAGAAAGACTAAAGGAGCTTAATATGTATACCCTTGAGAAAAGGAGGGAGAGAGGGGACATGATAGAAACTTTCAAGTACCTCAAGGGAATCAACAAAGTCCAAGAGGGTGGCATCTTTCAGAAAAACAGATGTGTGAGAACAAGGGGGCACAATTTGAAGATAGAGGGGTGACGGCTCAGAGGTAATGTGAGGAAGTATTTTTTACATAGAAACATAGAAACATAGAAGTTGACGACAGATAAGGACCGTAAGGCCCATCCAGTCTGCCCATTTCTTTCTACCTTATAAATGTGCCATCGGCCTTTGCTCTGTCAGTGGCCTATCTATTCATAGTCATTTGTATTGCTCCTTTATGCCTATCCCATGCCTGTTTGAAGCCCCTGCACTGTATTCATAGCCACCACTTCTTGTGGTAAGCCATTCCATGCATCCACCACCCTTTCTGTGAAAAAGAATTTCCTCACATTCCCCTTAATCGGCCCCCTCTAATCTCATGCTGTGTCCTCTTGTCCTGCTATTTTCTTATATTTAAACATGTTAGACTCTTTCACCTTGTTTATGCCCTTAAGGTGTTTGAATACCTCGATCATATCCCTCTCTCCCTCCTTTGCTCAAGAGACATACATATTGAGCTCCGTTAATCTGTCCTCATATGTCTTCTGATGCAGTCCCTGCACCATTTTTGTTGCCCTTCTCTGGACTGCCTCAATTTGGTTAATGTCCTTGTGAAGGTGTGGCCTCCAATACTGCACGCAGTACTCCAGATGGGGCCTAACCAGTGTCTTGTACAGAGGGATTATTACCTCCCTCTTACGACTTGTGATACCCCTACTAATACACCCTAACACCCCCCTAGCCTTACCTACTGCTTTAGAGGTCTGCTCACAGAAAGAGTTGTGGATGCATGGAACAGCCTCCCTGAGGAGGTTGTGGAGTCAAGAACAGTGGGGGAATTCAAGAATGCATGGGACAGACATAAGGCAGTCCTAGTGGGGGGGTAGGAGGAAGTAAGCTGTTGGTAATTAGGATCTGCAGCTTATCTGTTAGGTAGGAAAATGGGCAAACTAGGTGGGCCAAGCGGTCCTTATCTGCTGTCAAATTCTATGTTTCTATGTTTCTATGTTTAGTCCGTAATGCTTGTATTTTTTCCTATGGTTCCTATGATCCTGACTGCTCTGCAGGGAGCATGCCGTAAATAGCTAGTGGAAGAACCAACCCGGGAGGGGGGTATATTAGACCTGGTGCTCTCAAATGAGGCAGGATCAATGAGGTCAAGGTGGGTAGTCACATCGGATCTAGCGACCATAAAACAGTGTAGTTTAACATGACTACAGTAGAAGAGGCAAACCACTCAAAAATAAAAGTCTTGGACTTCAAACAGGCCGACTTTATCAAAACGAGGAAATGCCTCAGGGAAGTTCTAGCAAAGGAAGGTGGAAGGAGGGATGTGGAAAAACAATGGGCTACTGTCAAGGGGGCTAAAGAAGAAGCAATAAGCACCTGTGTCAAACTGCTAAAAAAAAGAGTAAGAGCAGAAAACAATCACTCTGGTTCTCTAGAGAGGTGGCAAGTAAAATAAGAGCCAAATAAAGGGCATTCATGACATATAAACAAACACAAAGGGGGGAGGACAGGGAAAAATATCAAGAAAGCCAAAAAGAAGCAGAAAAGGCAGTCAGGCGCGCAAAGGCACAAACAGAGGAGAAAATAGCACAGGCTATAAAGAGAAGTGACAACACATTCTTCAGATATGTCAGGGAGAAAAGGAGGACTAGGAGTGGGATTGTAAGGATAAAAAGGGAGGCAGGAGGGTGTGCTGAAGAGGATATCGAAAGGGCAGAAACACTGAACGAATACTTTTGCTTGGTATTTACCAAAGAGAGGGGAGGTGACGTACTGCAAGTAAGGAATACAAAAAACAATGCATGTGAGGTGGACACCAGTCCATTCACGGTGGAGAGAGTGCTTGAGGAATTCGGGAATCTGAAAACAGACAAATCAATGGGGTGTAATGGGATTCACCCCAGAATTCTAAAGGAGCTCAGAGAGGTGCAGGCAGCCCCACTAACCACTCTATTTAACAGATCTCTGGAGACAGGAGAGGTTCTGGAGGACTGGAGAAGGGCACACGTGGTCCCTCTCCACAACAGTGGTAGTAAAGAGGAGGCAGAAAACTACAGACCAGTCAGTCTAACCTCTGTGGTAGGTAAAGTAATGGAAGCACTCCTTAAAGAGAGGATTATGCTATTCCTGGAATCCATTGGGTCACAGGATCCAAGGCAGCATGGAGTCACAACAGGAACGTCTTGTCAAACAAATATAATAGATTTCTTTGCCTGGGTCACCAGGGAGATAAATCAAGGAATGGCGGTGGATGTGGCCTACCTAGATTTCAGCAAGGCCTTCAATACTGTCCCACATAAAAGGCTGGTTCATAAGCCAGGCAACAAGGAGGTGGGCCCCAAGGTAGTAAACTGGATCAGAAATTGGTTGAGTAACAGGACACAAAGGGTAACAGTCAATGGTGTTCAATCTGGAGAAAGGGATGTGACTAGCGGGGTGCCACAAGGGTTGGTATTGGGGCCAGTTCTCTTCAATGTCTTTATAAGTGACATCTGGAAGGGAAGGTATGCCTATTTGCAGACAATACCAAGATCTGCAATAGGGTAGACACTCCAGAGGGGGTGGAAAAAAATGAGAAAGGACCTAAATAAACTAGAGGAGTGGTCAAATGTGTGGCAGCTTAGACTCAATGCAAAAAAGTGCAAAGTCATGTACTTGGGTCACAGATATTGGGGGGGGTACAAAATGGGGAGAGAGGTACTGTCAGTCACCAAGCAGGAATGCAACCTGGGGGTTTTCATATCTAACTACCTTAAAGTGACCAAACAATGTTAAAAGGTCATGGGGAAAGCCAGTGGAATGCTCAGGTGCATAAGGGGAGGTATCACCAGCAGAAAAAGGAAGTGGTTATGCCACTATACAGATAGCTGGTGAGACCACAAATGGAATATTGTGTCCAGTTCTGGAGACCATGTCTCTAGAAAGACATAGACAAACTGGAGGCTATCTAGAGAAGAGCTACCAAGATGGTCCAGGGACTGCATAGAAAGCCCTATGAGGATAGGCTAAAGGAACTAAATGTGTACTCTCTGGAGGAGAGGTTCAAGTACCTTAATGGTATGAACAAGGTAAAAGAAGGTAGCATCCTTCAAAAAAGAAGATGTATAAGAACTAGGGGGACATGTAATGAAGCTAGATGGAGGTAAGCTCAGTGGAAATGTGAGAAAGTACTTTTTCACAGAAAGGGCGGTGGATCCATGGAACAACCTCCTGGAGGAGGTGATGGGTGCAAAAATGGTTAGGGGGTTCAAGAGTGCATGGGACAAACACAAGGGTTTCCTGATGCTTAGAAAGAAAGAATGAACCAAGGATCAATTAGGATTCTTTGCAAATTTCTGGGCAGACTAGGTGGGCCATGCAGTCCTTATCTGCTGTCACTTTCACATGCCACTCTTGGTAAGCTGGACACCCCCATAAAACAGAACTTGTACCTACATATGGCATACCATTAACTTTTAGCAGAAATTCTAAGATTGGTACCACCCTTGGCGTTAGGATATACACTAGGATCATTATCTAGAGGAAGGGGGGTGGGGGTACAAGAACCAAAAAATTAACCTTTGTAACTACAACTAGGTCCAGGGGAGAGGATGCTAGGCATATGCTAGACCTACTGTTGAGGGGGCCCCATTAATTCCACACAAAAACAAGGATTTGACTGTCCAGAGCAGCAGTTGGGGATTTTGCAATATGGCTTTATTCAACAAATGTTACCAAAGCAGCAGTGGACCCCCAAGGGTCGGTCATGGCAAACAGGTACACTTTCCAGAACTCTCCTTGCTAGGCAGTACAGTTCTCCAGAGAAACAACAGTTCCTTTCTCTTCCCCATGGTGTATGTATGTGGACTGTGCCACTCACCTGAACACATTTTCATTTTCCCAGAGTGTATACTTGTGGAACTGGGCCACACAATCAGAACATCTTCTTTCCCAAATAGGTGTATACTCGTGGAACTATGCCACACACCTGAACCCGCAGCAATGGCCTTTGCTCAGGTAAAACTGGCACCCTTCCATGAATCAGTTAGCCCTGCCTTGTAAGCTTCCAGATGGTGTTCCTCCCACCCTTTGCCCCAACTGACAGTCTCTTCCATCCCTTCAGGGTTACACCACAGAAGTCTCCATTCCCCACTGAAATACTAAAGACTCCAACTTTACTTTACTTCACTCACTTGGGTGAACACTTTACTTCACTCACTTGGGTGAACACTTTGCTCTACTTCACTCACTTGGGTGAACACTTTACTTCACTCTCTTGGGTGAACAAGAGGCACTGACGGGTGTGATCTAGCTTTATCTATGGGCACATCATACCCCAGAACAAACCCCTAAATGGAGAACTTGTCTCCCAGAACAGTACTCACAGGACAGTTGCACCTTCCTCCAGGCATGGAAACAACTACAAAGCACCTCTTCCCTTGGTAGCTGGTTAGAACAGTCTCTCACAAAGTCCTTTTCAAAGGCAGCTGTAACACACAAGGACCTTCAGGGGATTGCCTCTTGGATCCACTGAACAAGCAGTCCCTTCCACTTCTTCAGGAGTGGAAATCAGGAAATCCTCCTAAAGAAAAGTCTCCACCACTTCACTGGAAGTTGGTAATTGTAATCCAAACTAGGGTGAGAAATCCAGGGCCCTAGACCCAGAACCCACTGGCAGAACTCCGGCCACTCTCACTGTCACACTCAGACTAACTGAACATTCTAAGGCTCCCCAGAGCAGCTGTACATAGAAAAGGTTATGCTGCTGCGAGAGTTCCAAATGATATAATCATTCTTCCCTCAGGCTAGCTGAGTAAACAATGTCATTATGTAAGAAGCCCCTAATGAGCTCCTTACCAGCTGCCTGTTCTACTTGCCTAACACTAACACTGATAGGATTCTAGTAATCCCACGGGACTGGGTGGTTCCATATGTTTCTAGTGATGTCACAATTTCCTGCATTTTGATTGGTAACTTGTGAAAGTCACTGCTCAGACTGCAAGGACTGTGGTGCCTCAAGGTGTTTGGTCACATTTCTGATGCTGTAGTGGAAGGAACAGAACTGCCTGTTTTTGGCCTCCAGAGTACTGCTCCACACATTAGCCGAGTACTGCCAGTTGGAAAATCTTCTAATTAGCAAACAGAAAATAAAAAAATATATACTTCAGATATAGGAAGTGATAGCTGACTGCATTTGAAAATTAATATTAATTCAAGGCAGTACACTAGCTGTTTAAAAGTTTTAGGAAGGGAATTAATCTTCTAATTGGACAGCTATTACAGGACCAGCGGTTCAGTGGAGCCAGAAGACTGGAGGACCAGAGGTTCAGCGGAGCCAACAAAAGGACCCAGACAATAACACCTCATCATCCCTGGCCAAGTCAGCACATCGGAGTCACCATCACGGACAGCACCCATTTGGGTTTGAGATAGAAGGGACTGTGACCTCAGAGACTCTGTACTGACTTTGGGACGTAATGCTATTTTGGGGTGGGATTCAAAATGTTGTTTGTTGCTGTAAATAATAGATTTTCCTTTTTGTCTGGAAAAAGAGAAATGCCATTCCAATTGTGCAAATGTTAACTTATTGAATAGACTGTGCAGCCATTTGATTAGTAACTGATAGAACCATTGCCTTAAACTAAAAAATAACTCTGCTCGCTCTTTGAATACCATCTCCTGCCTCTGTGGTATTTCCTATTAGCAATGTCATTTTCCTTTTGAATTTAATCTATACAAACATCTGGCCAGCACTTGTCACTAACCTTCCCTACAGCTAGCCAGATGCCATCACTCAGGTAGGTGAAAGCAGGGTGCAAGCAGGTGTTTTTCTGGCAGTACCCTCAACCAATCTATTTAATAACCTATCTATTTAATGGCTCACTGAAGTCCAATGTGGTGCCAGCAGACTGGAGATCTGCTGATGTAGTGTCACTCGAAAGGAGGGTGGACAGTAGGTATGCTGACAGAGACCACAGTCAAGGAAAATGTGGTGGCCTACTTAGAGGACAAAGGACTGCAGGACAGCAGGCAGTATGACAGACTAAAATGATACTGGTTTCTGATTGGGTCACCAAGGCAACTGATGGAGGACAGGCAGTAGATTTGCTCTACTTCAACTTCAGCAACATGTTTGATTTGGTACTGAACAGGAGACTGCTGAAGAAGTTGGAGGACTTGGAAGCAGAACAGGGGTTTAGTTAGGTGGGTAGGAAGTTGACTTAGGGGAGGCAACAGAGCAGTGGTGAATGGGGTTAAACCAGGGGACAAGAAGGTCATGAATGGAGTGTCACAGGGCTCAGTCCTGGAAACTGTCCCACTTAATAGGTTCATTAAGTGACATAGGAAAAGATATCTGGGGAAAGTTGTGGCTTTTTGTTGACAACACAAAGCTATGCAGGCGGGTAAACGTAGAAACATGAACGCTGTAGATAGAAAAGGACCTCCTAGCCCACCTAGGCTGCCCTCAAGTCCCTACCTGCTGGTTTACTGTAGGTCCTAATTGATCTACGGCCTTGCCCCCCCCCAGCCCTGTTAGTAAGGTCCTTCTGTGTCTGTCTCATGCATGTTTGAAACCTGTTTCCATTCTGGTATGCATCACATCTGCTGGGAGGCTGTTCCAGGCATCTACCACTCTCTCTGTGAAGAAATATTTCCTCACATCCTTAAGTTCCCCCCTTTCAGCTTCATATCATGCCCCCTTTTATTTATTTATTGAAATGTTTCATCAGGAAATCACACTGAGCAACAAGTTGCTCATATCCCGGTGCAACCTCAGGGAAGGGGTACAATAGGGATGAGACATTTTACATTCAAGTTGCAAAGATCAACATAGCAAATTAATTAAGGTAGTTGTTACAAACAGTGTTGCATACACATATAATTTGTGAGAACAATTAATAAGTGCAATGGTAATAAGTGAACAAGTGCTATCGTGAAATAAGGGGTGAAGGAGAGAGATGATGAGATGACAGTGCAGAGTTGTGTCCCGGAGAGACCTCTTCAGGATGTGGGGAACCCTGCAAGGGGACAGGGGACTGGAGTAAGGATGAGAGAGAGAGAGAGAGAGAGAAAGTAAGTGTGAGTAACACCAAGGAGGGGAAATAAGGCCTGACCCAAAAAGAGAACCCTTCAGGATGCGATGAACCCTGCAATGGGGCAGGGAAGTTCAGGCGACTGTAAACCCTCCTGCGGTTAGGCATTGCAATTATAGAGGGATAGTGAGAGGGAGGGAATGAGAAATAACACCTGGGAGGGGATGAGGCCTGATCAAAGGAACCCTCCAGGATGCTTGGGACCCCGCAAGGGGACCTGAAGGCCAAGGATAGGTAAATGGGGGAAGAAAAGGTGGCAAGCCTAGGACCCCTTGAGTATGCTCAGAACCCTGCAAGGGGAGTGTGAAGCCTAGGGAAAAAGGGGGAAGAGCGTAGGGGAAAGGAGAAAGATATGAGCACTAGCACCTAGGATGGGCTAGGGTCGGTAGAGGCAGTAGAGTCGATAGAGGCATTGGGTAAATTCCAAAGGGGGATGAACTGTAAGGAGCAAGATGAAGGACACTAAGTCGGGTCATAACAGGAACAGTCAAGTGCAAGATAGCTGGAGATGGCATTGTTGATGGAATAGTGGGAGGAGGAGTGTCGGATTTGGAGAGGTAGAGAGTTCCATATTTTAGGGAAATGGTGAGAGTACCCAGACTGGTCGGAGAGGGTGGAGTGGCGGGGGACAGTTAGTGTACGAGTGTCAGTGGATCTGAGAGAGTGGGAAGGAGGAAGGGGGGTTATAAATGTGGGGGAGAGATAGGAAGGGAGTTCACCCAGCCAGTGTTTAGCGGTGAATTTAGCGCAGTGTGAGAGGCATCTATTTATAAGGGAGGGGAACGAAAGGGCTCGATAGAGGTCACAGTGGTGGGTGCGAGAGGGAGCATCAAGGGCAAAGCAGCAGAAGGAGTTGAAGAGTGTCTAATCTGGTCAGGGAGTACATAGGAGCAGCACCATAGACTATGTCACTGTAGTCAATAGTGGGGAGGATGATCTTCTGGACAAGCTCAAGCCTAGCCGCAAGAGGGATGCAACTGCAGTTCCTGAACAAGGCACCGAGCTTACCCATTGTTGCACTTGGGGTGCAATTTTTTCTGGATGGCGTTAATGTGTCCAGAGAAGTTGAGGTGTTGGTCTAACCAAACCCCAAGGTATCTGTAGGACGAAGTGTCCTTAAGTAAAGTACCATCAAGAGTGCAGAAAGTGGGCAGGAAGGGAAGCCTAGAGAGTCTCTGCCTTGTGCCAAAGGTCATGGAGACTGTCTTCTTGACATTGAGGAATATCTGATGGTTTGCAAACCAGAGCTGGACCTTGTTGAAGTCATGCTACAAGCTGGATGTAACCTCAGCTGGGCATGAGCCAGATGCATACAGGACAGCTTCCTGCTGCAAATGGTCAGTGAACCAACCAGGTTATGAAATACCCTTGACCTTGTGCTGGCAAATGGGGACTTTGTGAGAGAACTTACAGTGGAGGAACCGCTGTCAGGGAGTGACCACCGCTCAGTATGGCTCACATTGGATATGGGCAAGGAAGGAGTGGAATCTGGCACAATAGTGCTGGACTTCAGGATGGCTGACTTTGGGAGGATGGGGGAAGTGGTAAAGGGTACCTGGCCAGAATTCAATCTAGTATGGACACTAACCAGAGGTGGGAGCTCATAAAGCTGGGGATAGTGGAGGCAACCAAAACTTGCTGCAAGGCCCAGAGCAGAAGGCTGGGGCTAAGAAACCGATCTGGTTGAGCAAGGAGGTCATGGAAAGGTAAGGAGGAAAAAGAGCTGCCTTTAGGAAGTACAAAGGAAACGAGGAGGGGAGGACAGGGAGGAGTACTTGACAGAATCAAAGGAGGTGACAAAGGCGTAGGGGAGCCAAAGCATCTACGGAACTCAGGCTGGCACAAGGCATTAAGAAGGGGAGAAGGACTTTAAGGACATCAGGAGAAAAGGAGCTGTAAGGACCCATAGTAAAAGATTAGGAAGGAGGGGTTGGGTGGAAGCAGGGTGCGATAAGGCGGAAGCACTAAATGAGTACTTCTGCTCAGTATTTACTAAAGAGAAGAGGGGGTGACACCCAAGGTGGGAGAAATGGCAGAAGCAGGGGGGAAGTGGTGACAGATGGGGAAACCATGGAGAGCAGAGTTCGAGAGGGTTTGAAGGCACTGAGGGTGGGCAAGGCGCCAGGCCCAGATGGCATCCACCCCAGGGTACTGAAGGAGCTGGCAGAGGTCCTTGCAGGACCTTTGGCAGACCTATTTAATGCCTCACTACATTCGGGGTGTGTACCTTAGGATTGGAGGATGGCTCAAGTGGTGCCCCTCCACAAGAGTGGCCCCAAGAATGAACCAGGAAACTACAGACCAGTGAGCCTCACATCCATCGTGGGTAAGCTAATGGAGACTAACCTGAAGGAGAGGCTGGTGGCCCTCCTAGAGGCCAAAGGACTACAGGACAGCAGACAGCATGGCTTCATACGTGGCAGATCCTGCCAAACCAACCTGGTCGAGTTCTATGACTGGGTAACTAGGCAACTGGACAGGGGCCATGCAGTGGATGTCCTGTATCTGGACTTCAGTAAGGCATTCGACTCAGTGCCACATGGAAGGCTGGGAAGGAAGTTAGTAGGCACAGGGGCAGGTGCAAAGCTGGTGAGATGGGTAGGAAACTGGCTGCAGGGAAGGCAACAGAGGGTGGTGGTGGGTGGGGAGCTCTCACACCCAAGGGCAGTGACGAGCGGTGTTCCACAGGGCTCAGTGTTGGGACCAGTGTTGTTTGGGATATTCATTGCAGACATATCATGGGACATCAAGAGCAAGATCAGTCTGTTTGCTGATGATACCAAGGTAGGCGCGGTGGTGGATGACCTAGGGGGATGGCAGGGGTTGCAGGATGATCTGGCAAAGCTTGAAACCTGGTCAGACACCTGGCAACTGGGCTTTAATGCCAAAAAGTGCAAGGTGCTGCATTTTGGGATGAAGAACCCAAGGAGGAGTTACCAGCTAGGGGGAGTGCAGCTAGCCCAGACAGAGGAGGAGAAGGATCTGGATGTGCTCATTACAGGGTCAATGAACAACTCGGCACAATGTAGGAAGGCAGCTGCAAAGGCCAACAAAATGCTTGGTTGTATTGCAAAGGGTATATCCCGAGGAGGGAGGAGGTGATTCTGCCACTGTATAGGTCATTAGTTAGACCACACCTGAGTACTGTGTGCAGTACTGGCATCCATATCTGAAGAGGGACATTAAGTTACTGGAGGGTGCAGCGAGAGGACAAAGATGATCAAGGGCTGGGGACTTATCATACGAGAGGAGGTTGAAGGAGTTGAACATGTACTCACTGGAGGAGAGGAGAGACAGGGTGACATGATTGAAACCTTTAAATACATGAAAGGAATAAACAAGACGGGTACAGAGGGGCTGTTCAAAGTAAGGGAGGAGAGGGCCACCAGGGGCCATGATATGAGACTGGAGTGAGGAAGGTTCAGGAGAGAGATGAGGAGACACTTTTTTACAGAGAGGGTGGTGGCTGGGTGGAATGCGTTACCTGCTGAAGTGGTATGCAGTAGAACAGTGGACTGCTTCAAATGAGGATGGGACAGGACAAGGCGGAGGGTTAATAAAGGGGAAGGGTGGAAGGGAGGGGCAGCTGCAGAATAAGGGGAGCTAGCTGCACATTCGAGCAGACTTGATAGACCTCTAGGCCTTTATCTGCTGGCAAATTTCGTATGTTCGTATGTGTATAGCAGAGGAGGGGGAGCAGACAGATGGCAGGTCATTAAGGAAGATGGAAAATAGAAGGGGACCAAGCACAGAGTCCTGAGGGATGCCAGTGCAGATCAGGAGGAGTGGCAAGATGGCATCTATGATTTTAACTGATTGGGTTCTACCAGTAAGGCAGGCCTTAAACCAGTTAGTGGCAGAAGGGGTTAGACCAGCAGATGAGAGGGAACCAAGGAGAAGGGAGTGGGAAACAGTGTCAAAAAGCCTTGGCAAGGTCGACAAATATGGCTGAGGTGATTTGGTCATTGTCCATCCCAGAGAGGATGGAGTCAGTGAGCTGAAGTAGGGAGGTGATGGTAGAGTGTTTTTTTCTGAAACCAGATTGGAACAGGGCAAAGAATTAGGTATCAGATAGAAAGGAGGTGAGTTGAGAGAGGACTAGATGTTCTTGTAGTTTGGCTAGGGTAGGGAGTAGCGAGATGGGGCAATAGTTGCCAGGGGATGAGGGGTCTCCACCTTTAGGTAGGGGGAGGACCACTGCGTGCTTCCATGTGGTAGGGATATCAGAGGGTGAGAAGGAGAGATTTGGAAGCTGCAATACTGGACTTAGGATTTACAAGAAAGCGAGTTGTGCTCACAACAGAGGGAGGTGAACCTTACAATTTACAATTGTCTTTGGTTTGCAGCAGATATTCTTCAGGTGTAGGCTACTTCTAACTGAAAGGTGAAATAAGGAACTTAGGATTATCAGGAAAGACAGTCTTTCAATCAACAGAGGGAGGTGGACCTTGCTTTACTTTTGTTACAATTGTTAAGATTTTCAGTGCAGGAAGAGTTTAAACCCAGAGGGACTGAATACTGTTTACTGTGTCTGTCCTTGTGCACAGCTGACTTGTTTTGGGGCTGACTGCTGTCAGAGCACAAATCACCAGACTGTTTTGGGGCTGGGGAGGTTTACCTGTGCCTGACTTGGATGTTTGGATTTTTCTCTGTTTGATTAGCAAGGTATTTTCTCTGTCAAATTGTCGTGTAGGGCATCTTGCTGACAGGAAGGCACTCATCGCAGCGGTGGGTCAGAGCTTTTAGCTGATTGTGTCATGAGGACACAGTTTAGGCCCAAACCCTGCCCACCCCTGGAAATAGTTCCTTTATACCTGGGGTTCCGACATCATTTCCTCAAGACTGCAAGGTGCATATCACTGTCATAGCCTCTCTAGCACACTGCACTGACAATATAAGTATACACATTGTATAATATATATATTTCTATATAACAAACAAATCGCACACACAAAAAAAAAATTAAACAAGAAGGTAGACAGACATGTGGGGAGTAGTGCAATGTAATGGCTGTGGGGCAGCAGTCTTCCAGGAGTCTTTCTGGAGGCTGAGATGCTGCCCTATTTGCAGACAACTCTTTGCCCTGAGGGAGGAAGTTGCCTGTCTTCAGGCCACACTGGACAGTAGTAAGGGAACCTTCCCCCAGGCCACACTGGGCAGTAGTAAGGGAACCTCCCCCATCCAGGGAGCACCAGAGCCACCACCACTACCCTCAGAGGTTGCGAAGAAAGCACAGCAGTTGGACCACAGTGGGCTCAGGGAGGGTGAGGGTGGTGCAAGGTGCATATCACTGTCATAGCCTCTCTAGCACACTGCACTGACAATATAAGTATACACATTGTATAATATATATATTTCTATATAACAAACAAATTGCACACACAAAAAAAAATTAAACAAGAAGGTAGACAGACATGTGGGGAGTAGTGCAATGTAATGGTTGTGGGGCAGCAGTCTTCCAGGAGTCTTTCTGGAGGCTGAGATGCTGCCCTATTTGCAGACAACTCTTTGCCCTGAGGGAGGAAGTTGCCTGTCTTCAGGCCACACTGGACAGTAGTAAGGGAACCTTCCCCCAGGCCACACTGGGCAGTAGTAAGGGAACCTCCCCCATCCAGGGAGTACCAGAGCCACCACCACTACCCTCAGAGGTTGCGAAGAAAGCACAGCAGTTGGACCACAGTGGGCTCAGGGAGGGTGCGGGTGGTGGAACAGAGGCACACCCAGTCAGTTGTTCCATTCCACAATCCATATACCATTCTGGGGGAGCATAGTTCCCCTATGGATGCACCCACAGAGGAGACTAAGAAGGTTGAGGACAACTGTCACAAAGGAGGCCCACAGGAAGGAGTCAGAGGACACCACAGGGAAAGGAAGCAGCTTCTGGTGGGGGACTCAATTATTAGGGGGATAGAACTAGGGGGAGCAGGGTAAACTGAAGTAAGGTGCCTGCCTGGTGCCATGGCTTGGAGGGACAGGAAGCGCATCCTCAGGATCACAAGAACAGCTGCACGGGAGTCTGAGCTGGATGTCATTGTCCACCTAGGGACAAATGACTTGGTTCATCATGATATTAGAGCAGTGCAGGAGGACTTTGTAGAGTTGGGGAGGGGCCTAAGACAAGCAGCGCACACAGTATCCTTCTCAGAGGTGCTGCCTGTCAATGGCATGGGTGAGGTGAGGGTACTTTGCACCATGCAGTTTAATGAATGGTTGAAAAAATGGTGTGGAGCACAGGGGTTTGGCTTCACTGGGGACTGGGGTTCCACCTGGAGGACACCAGCCTATACTGGCAGGATGGTCTGCATCTGTCCAGGAAGGAACAAGTCTTTTGGGAATTGGTTTAAATGCTTCATTGGCAAGCTTTTAAACTATTCAAGGGGGGAGGCACTGATAAGCAGCAGGAAAATCCCAGCTTCCCCCTACAAAACAGGGTACTAAATGAGAAAAAGACCAAGGTAGAAAGGTCAGTGGGGGATGCTGCTACAGAAGGTAAAGCCATCAAAAAATGGAGATCAATGAGTACCAATGTCCGTAGTCTGGGTAACAAGCTTCCTGAATTAGTGGCCTTGATGGAGGAGGAACATCTGGATATTGTGGCAGTCACAGAAACATGGTACACACAGAACCATGACTGGGACGTAAACATACCAGGATACACTACCTACAGGAGGGACAGGAAGGGTAAAAGAGGAGGAGGAGTAGCTCTTTACATAAGAGAATGAATCAAAGCAACAGAACAAAAGGGTAAACAGGGAGGAGAAGAAGCACTGTGGGTCAATTTGGAGACAGGCAATGGCACCACAATCCGCACAGGGGTTGTATACAGACCCCACTCTCAGGAGGAGGAAATGGACAAGAAAATGATAGAAAGTATACTTAGAATGGCAGAAAAAGGTGAGATATTGCTGATGGGTGATCTGAATATGCCAGATGTTAACTGGAGTGCAGTTGCAGCAGCCACTTCTAAGAGTGGGGTTATTCTAGATGCCCTACAGGGGGCATGTCTTAGACAACTAGTATTGGAACCCACTCGAGAGGGAGCAATCTTAGACCTGGTTCTCTCAAATGGAGAGAGGATAACAGATGTAGAAGTGGATAGCCATCTGGGAACTAGCGACCATCGAACAGTATGGTTCACAATAAATACAGTAATACAGTCAAGCCATACAAAGGCAAAAGTACTGGACTTTAGGAGGGCTGACTTTGCCAAAATGGGTGAGTGCCTAAGGCATGCACTAGCAAATGGGCAGGAAGGAGGGGTGGAAGAACAATGGGGAATAATAAAAACTGCAATCACAGAGGTAACAAGCCTTTGTGTGAAGCAAATAAACAAAACAAAATGATGTAAGAAACCACTATGGTTCTCAAAGGAGGTGGCAGTGGGGGTTCAAGAGAAAAATAAAGCATTCAGGAAGTACAAGGAATCACAGAAGGAGCAGGACAGAGCATTGTATCAGTTAAAGCAAAAGGAAGCTGGGAAGGCAGTCAGAACAGCAAAGGCCTGAACCGAGGAAAAGATAGCCAACTCAGTTAAGAATGGGATAAAACCTTTCTAGGTACATCAGGGAGCAGGAAGACCAAGGGAGGGACAGTGAGGATTAATAAAGGGGAGGGGGGTGGGCAGAGGAAGACTGTGAAAAGGCAGAGATACTAAACAAATATTTTTGCTCAGTATTTACAAATGAAGAGGGGGAGGTACCTAAAACAAACAATAGAAACACTCGGGATACAGAAGTTGATACCAGCCCATTTACAGAAGAAAGGATTCTAAAAGAACTCTTAAAACTGAAGGTGGACAAAGCAATGCGGCCTGATGGGATTCATCCCAGAATTCTAAAAGAAACAAGGGTAGAACTAGTGACACCATTGACTACCCTCTTTAATAAATCATGGGAGGATGGTGTGGTACCTGAGGACTGGAGGAGGGCAGATGTGATTCCCTTTCACAAAAGTGGGAGCAGGGCAGAAGCAGGAAACTACAGACCTGTTACATTAACCTCAGTGATAGGGAAAATGATGGAATCACTTCTGAAGGAAAGAATTGTTGAGTACCTAGAGGTCAGAGGGGCACAGGACCCAAGGCAGCATGGATTCACAGAGGGAAGGTCATGCCAGACGCATCTAATAGATTTCTTTGACTGCGTGACCAAAGTAGTAGATCAGGGAGGGGCCGTGGACATGGCCTACCTAGACTTTAGCAAGGCATTTGACACAGTCCCAAACAAAAGATTAATTATACAAGTTAGCCAGCCTGGGAGTAGGTCCCAAGATGATAGCCTGGGTAAAGAACTGGCTGGAGAATAGGACACAGAGTGTAATAGTAAATGGAGTCCACTCTGAAGAAAGGGGGGTTACTAGTGGGGTACCGCAGGGTTCAGTATTAGGACCGGTCCTCTTCAATGTCTTTATAAGCGACACTGCAGAGGGACTGGAAGGAAAAGTATGTCTCTTTGCAGATGACACAAAGATCTGCAACAGAGTTGATGCACAAAGTGAGGTGGAAAGGATGAGAAGGGACTTGGCAAGGTTAGAGGAATGGTCAAATGTATGGCAGCTTAGATTCAATGCTAAGAAGTGAAGGATGTACCTGGGAAACAAAACCCAGGAAAGAGTACACAATGGGGGGTGAGATACTAACAACAACAAAAATGGAAAGGGATCTGGGGTAGTCATATCAGATGACCTAAAGGTGGGCAAGCAATGTGAGAGGGCAGTAAGGAGGGCTGGGGGATACTGGGATGCACAGGAGAGGCATCACCAGTAGAAACAGGAAGTTGTTCTCTCTGTACAGACAGCTGGTGAGACCCCATCTGGAGTACTGCGTGCAGTTCTGGAGACCCAATCTCCGCAAAGACATAGACAGTATGGAAGCTGTCCAGAGGAGGGCAACTAAAATGGTGCAGGGTCTGCACCAGAAGACATATGAAGACAGACTTAAAGAGCTTAATATGTATAGCCTCGAGGAAGGGGCATGATAGAAACTTTCAAGTACCTCAAGAGAAGTCCAAGAGGATAGCATCTTTCAAAAAAAGAGGTGTGCAAGAACAAGGGGGCACAATTTGAAGATGGGGTGGGCGGCTCAGAGGTAATGTAAGGAAGTATTTTTTCACAGAGAGGGTTGTGGATGCATGGAACGGCCTTCCAGAGGAGGTTGTGGAGTCAAAAACAGTGGTGGAATTCAAGCATGCATGGGACAGTCATAAGGCAATTCTAGGGGGTGGGGGTAGGAAGAAGTAGGCTGCTGGTTAACTAGGATCTGCAGCTTATCCATTAGGTAGGGAAATGGGCAGACTGGGTGGGCCAAGTGGTCCTTATCCGCCGTCAAATTCTATGTTTCTAAGGAGAGAGGGGAGGCAATGGCCGGGGCTGAGAGAGGAGTTAAGGGTCAAGGTCATCTAGGGATGATCCTTTTCAAGGGTTGATGGGGAGGAGGGCATTTAAGGTATCAGTGGGGGAGACTGAAGAGAATGAGAAGGAAGGGTGTGGGGAAATAGGAAGTGGAGTGTTTTTTTGGGGGGAGGATAGAGGGGCAGCTGTGACATTTGAGGGAGGAGGGGGAAGGGATAATTAGGGAGGGACTTCAGCAGTTTGGTTGCACAGGAGGTATAATAGGAGTTAAATTCCGCAGCTACGGCATTGGGAGTCAGCTACAACATTGCCATTTACCTTTAGCTCTGGGGAAGGGGGGCGGGACTGAGGGGTAAAGAGGGCATGAACCACCTTCCAAAACTTGGAATGGGAATTTATGTTAGTGAGGAAAGCATTTTTGAAATAATTAGACTTGGCTAGCCTTATTGCCCTGGTACAGGTGTTTCAGAGCTTACGGTAGTCTGTGAGGTTGCTAGGAAGCTAGGTGGATTTGTGGCTCTTCCAGGCTCAATCTCTGGCCCTAAGACAGGCTAAGAGTTCTGGAATAATCCACAGTAGGTGGTTACCCCAACCCTGATTTGTTTGAGAGGGGCAAAGGTGTTCCAATTTGCAAGGAATATTTCTTTGAAGTAGGCTAGAGCCTTATCAACTGAGAGGGAGGAGATTAAGGGAGACCAGTCAGAGAGAAATTGGTTGTGCAGGAGAGGTTCAAGGTCTAGGGTATTGAAGGAGCGAAGTTGCAAGGTTTTATGCAGAGATTTTGGTCTGTGGATTTTCCTGACAACGAATATTGGGTTGTGGTCGCTGAGAGAGCTTGGGAGGATGCCAGAGCTAATTACTCTGAGGGGGTGGGTGGAAAGAGCCCAGTCGATCAGGGAGTGATTTTGTGTCTTATGGTTAGGGCTGGTGGGTTCCGAGATCAATTGCGAGAGGTTCAGGACTCCAAGATCATTACATATTTTGGATGTCTTAGGAGACAGCCACTTTAAGTTATGGTTGCCTAAGATATATAGTTCACCAGAACAAGAAAGGGCTGCGATGGAGGTTATGAGGTTGAGCACAATAGAGAGCTGGACATTTGGATGACAGTAAATGCCGGCTATAAAGATGGGGAGGGTGAAAAGCAGAGTTAAATGAATAGCCAGTGCATCGTGGGACACTGTGCTAGTGGATAAATAAATAAAATATTGGAGAGAGGTAAGAATGTACATGGTGACACCACCACCTCTACATGCTCCGTCTTGCCTCAGGAGAGAGTAGCCAGGAATGGAGACCAAGAGATCTGGGATTGTGCTCTTTAGACAAGTTTCCAGGATGATCAGTATGTCAGGTTTTAGAGTGGCCACCTTGGTTTGTAGAAGGTCGATTTTTTGCAACAAATTACGTATATTTAGATGAAAGATCTTGAAACCATTCGGGAGGACAGCAGGAGCAATAGAAGGGGCCATGGTAGATAATGGAGCATTCAGGGCATGAGACACAGACAGACCAGGGTTGGGGTAGATATCTCCACAGGGGAGCAAGAGTAGAGCTAAGATGAGGAAGTGAAGCTTGGGGCATTTGGAGTTAGATGTCGAGGAACCAATGAAACCAGCAGGGTACTAGCACATAGTGTGCATGAGAGTAGGGGAGCAGGAGATGAAAAACAGCAAAGAAGGGTGGGACAGTTAGTAATGAAGCATGAGGGATTGAGGGAGAATATGACCATAGTTCAAAGAGTGGGGAGGGAGTGATAGCGAGGATGTAAGTAGGGGATTGGAGGTACGAGGGTGTAGAAGGCAAGTTATTCAGCATTTACGAGTAGAGACCAATCGGATGGGGTTAGGGAAAGTAGTAGGAGTAGAGAAAGGGGGAGAGAGGAGAGAAGGAGTTTCATGTTGCAGGGCAGGATATGTGTAACAATATGATCTCTATATAAGAGCAGAAATTTTGCAAATGGGGTAAGAAAGAAAAAAGATGGGAGGAGCAAAGTGAAGGGTGCTAGGTCTAATTGTCTTTAACAGATGCTTAAAGAGAGTAAAGGAGAGATATCTATATGAACAGGCAGGGATCGCTTTAGATAAAGATTGTGTCCCTCTAGTGGTAGTACAGTATAACTTGCTAATGGGAAATTCCTCCAGTGAGTATATACCGTATTTAACTCCGAGGCTTTCCTCGTAGGGCTTCTGATGCAGGTCATGCACGATTCTGGTTGCCCTTCTTTGTACTGCCTCTATCAGATCTATGTTCTTCCTGAGATGGAGCCTCCAGAACTGCACACAGTATTCCAGGTGTGGCCTCACCATTGATCTATACAGGGACATCACTACTTCCATTTTTCTGCTGGTAATACCCCTCCCTATGCTCCCCAGCATCCTACTAGCTTTTACCTTTGCCTTATCGCACTGATTTGCTACCTTCAGGTCATCAGATATGATGACCCCCAGATCCCTTTCCTGTTGTGTGGTAGATAACTCCCCCTCCTCGCCCCCAACTGATACATTACCCTTGGGTTTCTGTGTCCTATGTGCATAATTTTACATTTTTTGGCATTGAAGCCCAGTTGCCAAACCCTTGACCAGTCTCCAGCTCTTTTAGATCTTCCCTTATGTTTTTACCCCCAAGTGTGTCCACTCTGTTGCAGATTTTTGTGTCTTCCACGAACAGGCATACCTTTCCTTCCAGAACCTCTGCTTTGTCACTAATAAAGACATTGAAGAGGACTGGTCCCAGTACTGACCCCTGAGGCACCCCTCTGGTTACCTTGCCCTCCTCTGAGTGAACTCCATTTACCACCACTGAATTCTGTTACTTAGGAAACTATGTAACCATTTTATTATTTTTGGACCCACTCCTTGGCTGCCTAGTTTGTTTATCAGTTTTCTGTGTGGAACGGTGTTGAAGACCTTACCGAAATCCAGGTAGGCCACATTCACCACTCCTCCCTAATCCATCTTTCTGGTAACCTAGTCAAAAAAACTCTTATTAGGTTTGTTTGGCAAAATCTCCCTCTTGTGAACCCCTGCTGCCTCATATCCTGCAATCCACAGTCTTTTAGGTATTCCCCAATCCTTTACTTAGCGTTTCCATAAGCTTGCCCACCACCGAAGTCAGGCTTACAGGTCAGTTGTTTCCTGCCTTCTCCCTATTTCCACTCTTCATAGTATCATAGTAATGTGTCAGTAGAAAAGGACCATCCTGGCCCACCTAGTCTCTTGTGTAGTGGGACCACATCTTTCCTCTTCCAGTCCCCCGGAACTAATGACAGATTGAACAGGGCCATCAGAGGCACAGGCAGTTCCTCCCTTAGTCCTTTCAGTATCTTGGGGTGAACCCCACCTGGCCCCATTACCTTGCCCACCTTCAGTTTTGCTAGTTCCCTGAGTATTCTCTCTGTCCTAAAGGGGCTAGTGTCCACCTCCCTTTCACTAATGCCCTTCTCCACCATTTGTGGCCCATCACCTACCCCTTTCTTTGTGAATACAGAACAAAAGTACTTATTCAATATGTCAGCTTTCTTCTGGTCCTCCTCGACACTTCCCCCTTCCCTTTTTAGCCTTACTATCCCTGCCTTGTTTTTCTTCTTTTCACTTATGTACCCAGGGACATTTTTATCCTTTTTTGCTGATTTGGCAGTGTTTTCCTCCATTTGTGCTTTAGCTCTCCTAACTGCCTCCCTTAATTTCTCCTGATAACTCTCCCTATCCTCTTCCTTATGTGCCATCTTGTACCTTTTGAATGCATGCTTCTTTTCCTTTACCTTCTATGCTACTTCCTTGGAGGACCATTGCGGTCTCTTTCTTCTGTTGCTCTTAGTAACCTTACTTATGTGCCTAAAAAATGTTTTATCCTGTTTTGATGCTTTGGCAATATTTTTCTCCATTTGTGCTTTAACTCTCCTAACTGCCTTTCCTGCCTCCCCCGTTTCTCCTGGTAACTCTCTCTATTCCCTTCCTTCTGTGTCATTTTGTACTTTTTGAATGCCTGCTCTTTTTCCTTTACCTTCTCTGCTACTTCCTTGGAGAACCATAGTGGCCTCTTTCTTCTCTTGCTCTTCTTTACTTGCCTGACACAGTGGTTTGTTGCCTTCTCAATGGCCTTCCGTATTTTAGCCCAGTTTTCTTCTACCCCACCCTTATCCTCTATTCCTGATAGGGCTTCCTTGAGGCACTCACCCATTTTCTTGAAACCGTCCTTCTTGAAGTCCAGGACCCTCATTTTAGTGTGGTTAGGTTCTGGCCTTGTTCTTATGTTGAACCACACTGTACGGTGATCACTATTCCCCAAGTTGCCTCCCACTGTGACATCAGTAACACTGTCCTTGTTTGACAGTACCAGGTCCAGTAACGCCCCCTCATGAGTGGTTCCCTTACTAGCTGCCTGAGGAACGCCCCCTGCAGGGAGTCTAAGATTTCCCTACTTCTAAATGATGCTGCAGCAGTGAGGCTCCAATCCACATTGGGCAGATTGAAGTCCCCCACTATCAGTACCTTGCCTTTGTTAGCCATCCCTTGGACTTATTCTAACATATCCTTATCTCCCTCCTTTCCCTGTGCTGGAGGTCTGGAGATCACCCCCTAACCTTGTAGCGGCCCACTTTCCCTTCCCTGTCTCCAGGATGACCCACAGTGCCTGTGCTTTACCCTGCCCCCCCCCCGTGTTTGCGTGGCCTTTATGTTCTCTCTCTCACGTAAAAGGCCCCCCCTCTTTTTTTCCTGCCCCTCTTGAATAGCATATACCCTGGTATGGTTTCCTCCCATTCCTGGTTTTTGTTGCACCAGGTCTCTGTAATTACCACAATTCTAGGTCCCCTGCTGCCATGGTGGCATCTAGGTCTGCCATTTTGTTGCCCAGACTTCAAGCATTTGCACAAGTGGCTCTCTGTTTTGTACTGCCCCCTCCCGTTTTTGCTCTCCTCCCTTTTTTCCATTTTTGGGTACGTCACAAGGAAGGGGTAAGGGTGTTCCCAAAGGGCCTTAGAGAAGCTAGAGAGATGGTCTATGGTCTGGCAGTTGAGATTCAACACCACAAAGTGAAAAGTAACAGACTTAGGGAGATGGAATCCATGTATAGAATACTAAAAAGGAGAGCTTAAACTGGCCACTTCAAAAAGGAGAGGGATCTGGGGGTCATGTATCAGTGACTCCCTCAAGCAAATGAATCAATGCAACAAGGCATACAGCAAAGTATCAAGGAATCTGGGGTGTTTAGGGAGGTGTTCTTACAGTAGAAGTGAGGTAATTCTGCCACTGTAGGGACCCTTAGTGAGGCCTCACCTGGAGTACTGCATTCTGGAGCCCTCACCTGAGGAGACACTGACATACTAGAGTTGGTACTTCAAATGGTCAGCAGATCCAGGGCCAGCAGGGCATATCATATGTGGTTCAGCTTAGCCAGGTAGGAGTAGGGGGACATGATTAAAACATACATGTTTTTCAGGGGTATAGACAAGGTGAATGGTGAGAACCTATTTAAGGAATAAGGATGCAGTCACAAGAGGGCATGACTGGAAGTTGGTTGTGGGTAAGCTCAGGAGAAATGCGACGTTCTACTTCACTGAGACGGTGGCGAAAACATGGAACAGACTACCACCAGAAGCGGCTAACCTGTGTTTAACCAAGGTTGGGACAGGGCACTCATAATCTGGGGTGTGGGTGGCAGGTGGGTAACAGCCTGAGCCCACCAGCACAGAGTACGTTGGTGGGGGTAAATTAGAATAGAAAGGGCACATGTGGTGGACCTTTGGTCTGCTTCTACTGTCAAATTCTGTTTCCACATGCTTCTGGGCTTTTAGGATGTGTGCAGAGTTAGAAAGCCTGTGTCCCACATTTTGAGTGTGTTTATCACCCCTTTCAATGGCAAAAGGTTGGTGTGGACTACACATATTTGTAGTGTGACACAGCAATTCTGAAGGTGCCCTGGTAAACTGTAACATGTCAGCTTAGGTATACTTTCAACTCTCCCTTATAATCTTTATCTTTCCGTCTTAACAGCTTCTGTGTACAGTTTCGCCATGTCATTCAACATAAATCAACATGCTATTGTATGTGTCACATGTGTTGGAGGCACAAAGACCCCGCCCAAGTACTGGACGTATTTGCCAGGTAGGCTGTCTATAGTAAGGCCTGCACACGTCGCACAGTTTCAACTCCTAAACGCCATCAAGCTGGCACTTTTTGTGCTGGTTTTTAAACCTGAATTCATGATCGAAGTATACCATTGTTTAACCATTCACATTAAGAAAATGGAGTTTAATTTAAAAATGATATAGAAGTGCCCAGTTGGATTTTGTAATTTCGCGTGAAGGGTAAAGTACAGACCTTCCTGGTTTGCACGATTTTTTAATGCCTATAGTCGATTCAAAACATCTAAGGTTTTTAGTTGAGTTTTGTGTTTGGTGTTAACCCCAGGTTCGTTGCAGGCGAGCTAAGCAGGCGGCTAAGCGGCCCACTCCCCCGCCCATGTCTGTGACGCTACACGGCGCCTGCGCGTCACACGCTGAACTGCGTTCGCAGCGCTTAAGGCGTCAGTGTTGACTGGGCTCTTTACACTGAAAGGAGCGTCTGTTGCTATTATTTCGGGTTTAAAAACGTAAGTTCCAGACAGCAGTTGGCTAGTAGGGCGAATCGAGACTGCTAGCTGGCTTGTTTGCTGGGAAAGGGCACTGATATCCTACGTTTGTTTTTTTGTTTGTCGCAGTGTAGGATGCGGTTGCTAGCAGAGGCCTAGCATGTTTCACAGCAGGGTGACATGATTAGGAAGTGAATTTTTATTTTACTTGCCAGGCCAGAAAAGTGTTCATTTATTGTATGTAGCTTTCTAGAACCTCCTGGTCAGTCTATTGGAAATGTTAAAAAAAATATTTATTGTCTATGTTTTAGCGAGTCGAAGCATATTTTGACTAGTATAGTATAAATAGCAGTCTTTAAGTATTTACAGGCGGCACCGCCTGTTAGCACGCCCCACTGCTAACCCTGTTGCAGTATAAACTATTTTTTTTTTAACTTTTTTTATTATAAATTGGCGCCTAAAGCTGTACGATTCAGTTTGGTTTACATTACGATGTTTGTTTTGTATTATTGGGTAGTTCAGCAGATACAAACGCGAGATCTTGGATTCTTTTTTTAAGTGGGCCATTTTTGACACTTATGCCTTTATTATTTCGGTGTTTATTTTATGTACTCTTTTTCGGGACGTGCTGGGAATTGATTCCAAAAGGTATATCTGATCATTTGTGAACATTTTATAATGTATATTGATTACAGTCTGGTTTGTCATGTGGCTACGTTCTTTTTATAGACATTTATCTTGTGATTGTGTGTTGGCAACAACAGTCGCTCCAACTCTAATGACTGTTTATAAGCGATCCAACGGTGGCGGGCATGCTGCAAACTTGTTTTGATACAAGAGGTAGGATTTGAAAAAAAGGGGTTGGGTTGTAGGTTAAAAGCTGGAATCTGGAGTGTTCAGCGTTTCATTTATTCATTACAAATCGGGTTTACAACCTTGAGTCAGACTCATTTACAAAGGCACCTCGTCGCAGGGGGGCAGGCATCAAGACAGTTATTACAGTGCAGATTGAAACAGAGGATAACATTACAAGTGCAGTAAAAGGAACATTTAATATATATATGTACACTTAGGCTACATAATGTAGTAGTTTGTATGTTAAGTTACATAATGTTACAAAATTGTGAGTTACACTCGTGGATATAGTAGGTCCTCAGAGAAGACAGTGGGTTACATCCCTGTTTGGACCTAGTAGGGAAGGGGTAGGTCTGGGGGTGGGAGAGGCTGTCCAGTGGACTTTGTCGAGTCAGGGGGCAAGGTGGGTGGGAACCACAGGTTACAACGGGGGGGGGGGGTTAGTTGCACCTACAACAGTGGGTATTAAAGATATGGTTGCAGAAGGCTGTTTTAAAGGAGCCAATGTTTGGCAAGTTGGAGATGCAGCTAGGGAGGGAGTTGAACCAGGTGGGGGCTTGGTAGGGGAAGGATCTCTGGGCAAGAGAGGTCTTGGTTCTGGGCACATTGAAAGTGGCCTAAACAGAGCTAAGGGTGGTGACGGACGAAGATGGCTGCTGTAGGGAGGTGGAGACCCGGGGGTCCTAGCAGAGATTTCTTAGCGAGAAGGCAGGTCTGGTAGAGCAGTCGCTCCTCAAAGTTGAGAAGACTGGTGGTAGTATAGAGAAGGCAGGTGTGAGTTCGGCTGGGGGTACTGGTCAGGAGCCTTCAGGCCTTATTGATGGAGAGTTGGATTTTGGAGAGGGCAGTGTTGTCAGCTGCAGCGTAGATGGGCAAGCCATAGTCCATGAGGGACAAGCCGGAGGAGGTGATGATGGCCAACCTGAGGAAGGCAGTCCCTGTATGCCAGGCCAATCCAAGAGTTAATGGCGACTGACAGAGCATTAATGTGGGTGTGGAGGGAGAGGGCAGTATTGAATGTGATGCCTAGGTACTTGTATGTGGTCACTTGTTCTAGCGGGTGCAGAGTGCTGGGGATAATCAAGAGGGGGGTATTTTTAGCTTTATTTTGGTGGTGGGAGAAGAGCATTGATTTGGTTTTCTTTGGGTTAATGACCAGTCTGCGGTTTCCAAACCACCTTTCGGCTTGGCTGTAAGCTTGCTGGAGGGATAATTGGAAGGAGGTGGGATTGGGATGTGAGGCAACGAGGACTGCATCGATGACGTAGAGGAGCATTTTACCAGTACATGAGCTGGGGAGGGTGTTGAGGTAGAGACTAAAAAGTATTGGACCCAGGATGGAGCCCTGAGGGACCCTGCAGCGAACGGGAAGAGTGCTGGAGGGGGAGCCGCTGATCTTTACACACTGGGATCTAGCAGAGAGGTAGCTAGAGAACCAGGAAATGGAACCACCAGAGAAGCCAAGTTGGTGGAGAGAGTAGAGTAGAAGGGGATGACAGTGTCAAAGGCCTTGGAGGGGTCAATGAACACTGCACCTGCATTGAATGTTTTTGTTATTTTGTTTTATAATACTCTTCAGATTAATCTTTGAAGACTGCATCCCATTTCCATACAAGGTAGTTATATGCCAAAGCAGGTTTTGCAAATTTGGGTTCTGCATATGTAACATTTTGATGTTAAACTTAGGAGGACAAAAATCTGCTTGGAGACTGTACAATGGTGTCATAGTTTAGAGGCTTTTAAAATGTACGTACTGTGCATATATAGTGGGGATCTGTGTGATGCATTACTTAAAAACAATTATACAGTGGGCACAAAAAAATAGAATCCTGCATTTTGATTGGCTGGCTGGCACCTTTTCAGTGTTGTAAATCCTCCACTGTACCCACTGGAAGAAGTGCCAGCCACCAGTCAGCCACACCAAGAGCCCCTCTTGAAATCACTCTGACCAGCACACATTCAAACTGGCAAAGACGGCAAAACTCAGATGGCGACATCTACAATGTGGGTGAAAGTTAGACCGTGACTCTCCCCAAACAGCTAATAATTTGGCACAAACCTAAATGAAATTATTCCTAGCTATCCCCGCTACTTCGTATCGATATTAACATTAAAAATTCTGCTAGTATTTCCTTGCTATACCAGCTTCACTCTTGAACACCACTAAAATTCTGCGCCAAAGGAACATGTTAAAAACCCAATTTTTTTTTTTCTTATTTACTAACATACTAAAAGGCAGCAGAATAGGCCTGACAGTCTTTCATGTCTGCTCGGTAGCCAGCCCCTAATGGGCGCTTGCTCTCCCACCCCCCGAGAGGGTCATCTTTGGCTTCAGTTTGCCCATGCACCTATCCCACCCCCTCTTGAAGCATTCCATGGCCTCACCACCCTCTCAGTGAAGTAATGTCTTCTACGTTCTCCCCTGTAATTTCCCCCCTCCAGCTTCCACTCATGCCCCCTGGTTGTGCCCTCTTTCTTTTGCCTGAACATCTCGTTGGCTCTGCCCCTGTTTATCCCTTTCACATATTTGAAGACCCCTATCCTGTCTCTTCTCTTTCTCTCCCCCCCCCCACCCCCGGCTGTCCTCTCTCCAGTGAGTACAGACCAAGTTCTTCCAACCTTTCCTCATAGATCCTTTCTGTCATGCCATGAATCATCCTGGTTGCCCTTCTCTGGACGCTCTCCAGCACTGCTATGTCCTTCTTGAGGTGAGGTCTCCAGAACTGCACACAGTACTCAAGATGTGGCCTGACCAAGGCATTATAAAGAGGGAGGATCACCTCCCTCCTGGATGTAATTCCCAGGCTGTGCAGCCCAGAATCCTGTTAGCTTTTGCCACTGATCTTCTGAAGTTTTCAGTGTTATTCATTTTGGTGTCTACCACCACCCCGAGGTCCCTTAACCTCGCTGGCATGCAGTGAGACCCCCAGGGCTTATAAATGACCTAGATTTCTGACCCCCAGAAGTAGCACTCTACACTTCCCTGGATTAAGCTTCAGTCCCCACCTCCTTGACCACCCCTCCAGGGTATCCTGATCCCTCAGGACTGTCTCTCTCACTTCATCCCCATCTGACGGTGCTCCGAGTTAAAGAGGCTCATCCTACTCCTAACCCCCCTCCCTATATCGGAGACATAGGCATTAAACAGGAGTGGCCCCAGTACCAAACCTTGGGGAACCCCACTGCAGACCTTCCTATTGGAGGAGACTATCCCACCAACCACTACCCTCTGTGTTCGCCCAGTTAGCCAATTTTCTACCCATCTAAGCAACTGTCCTCTTACCCCACCCAGCTTTGTCAGCAACCCGATGTGGGGTACCGAGTCACGAGTCAAACACCTTACTGAAATCCAGATATAGGATGTCCACCGGTCTTTGTTGGTCTAGGGTCCCCATCACTCAGTTGTAAAAAATCTATGAGGTTGGTCTGACACGATCTCCCTGGGACAGAGCCATACTGTTTGTCATCCAGGTGCCCCAGCCTTTCCAGTTGCCTCCAAAGCTTCTCCTTGATGATGGCCTCCATTAGTTTGCCTACCACAGACATTGGTCTGACAGGCCTGTAATTTCCCATGTCCTCCCTAGACCCCCCCCCCCCCACACTTTGTGGATAGGCATCACATGAGCCACCCTCCAGTTTTGAGGCACCCATCCTGTCTGCAGAGAGGCATTGAAGAGTGCTGCTAGTTCGTCCGTCAGTTCCTTCAGAACCCTTGGATGCAGCCCATCCGGTCCCAGTGCCTTATCAGTTTTCAGCGCCCGAAGGGCCTCCCTCACCCTGTGTCCTGATTTTTTTTTTTTTTTTCTCCCTCCAATCCACCCCCTCACTTAAACAACCATCTCCTTCTAGGCCTGGCCCACCCGGTGCCCCAGCCTCTTCCGGTCCTCTCAACTCCCTCTGACCTCTCTGCTCAGCTGTCTTCCCCCACCCTCCCTTCAGGCTGAACGAATCCCCTGTTTTCCTCCATAAATATCAAGGCAAAGTACTCATTTAGCACCTCTGCCTGATTCCGCCACCTCCTGAGCCCATCCCTCCCCTGTCTTTATCCTGGAGATCTGTGCTCTCCTTTTTCTGTTCTCCCCTATGTATCTGTAGAATCCCTTTCTTCCCCTCCGGATATCCCTAGCCAGGTTTTGCTCCATCCTCACCTTGGCTCCCCTCACCACTCTGATGACCCTCCTTGCTGTCGACTCGTAGTCGCCCCTCTCCCTTACCCCACTGAAGTGCTTTGAACATGCATAGGCAGCCTTTTTATCCCTCGACTGCCTCTTGCACCTTCCTTGTCCACCAGCATGGCTTGTTGGATCTACCATTCTTGTGCCTTACCCTTGTACATAAGCTAGTAGCCTCCTGCACCCCTTTCTTAATGGCCTCCCACAAGCTACCAGCATCCATGTCTGGCCTGATCTTGTCCAAACTCCCCCGTGGGATCCTGCCCATGCCCACGAAGTCTGCCCCTCTGAAGTCCACTACTACTGTATTAGAGCCGCCTCGACACCTCCAGTCCCTTATCAGGTCACTGTCTGCAAGGACAACATCCAGTATCCTCCCTTCCCTAGTAGGTTCCCCCACCTGCTGGACTAGGAAGGCATCCTGAAAC
>CM028130.1:704857500-704952500 GCA_016271365.2 Neoceratodus forsteri
AATTTCTCACTTTTTGTCGCTGTGGAACAACTCTAACTAATGCATTAAACTGAGTTTTTGCCTCTAATTTCCCTTCTTTTGAGAATAACAAGAAATAGTGAATGTATTGCAGCAGCGGGGCGTGCCTTCTGGCCTCAGGCCCCCACCGCTACAGTGTCTTGTGGCATACTAACAGGGACAGCAACACAAACAGAAATGCTAACAGTGGCGACATGGTAACACAAGCACGAATGAGAACAGAAAGGGTAACGATATGGTGGCGTAGACGGGAATGGTCTGCCACGTGATGTGTTGTCACATAGTAACATGGTGCCTGCAAACAGAAATGTCAATGGGCATGGTGATGTAAAGTGAAACAGAAAGATAAACAGTACTGTAGACAGAAATGGCAAAAAATAACAAACGCAAGCGCAAATGAAAACGCAAAGGATAACGCACATGGTGGCGTAGACGTCAACGGTAAGTGAAACTGGTACGAAACGCCAAGCGGAAAGGGCAACAGTAACAGTAATGTAAGCGCACAGGCTGGTTTTCCCCAAAACCTGCATTGAGAAGACAGTGAGTACAAATAATGTATGCAAAATAATGAGTATCGGCGCAGAAAATGAGATCTTGGAATACTAAATACATTATATCTCAGGAACCGTACGACGTAGAAAAAAAATTTAAGTCATATTATTTACAACTGTCCTGGCTAATTTGGATCTTAGCCCCATTAGGGGGCTAAGAAAGTTTTCGACGAAAAGTCCGTGTCTACTTGCTCGTTTCGAGTACGGGCCCTGAAAAGGCGTGCGAACGCCGTGAATGTTTTATTTTTATGCCATAATGTTATCCTATGGGAAAAAAGAAAAGTTCGAGCGCCATAACTTTGCCTCCTGTAATGTTTTTTCACCAAACCACTGAAAGGCACATCTGTTGGCTGTCATCCTCCAAATTTCAGGGAAAAGACCAAACTGTTATTTTGCAGCAGGGATCCAAAGGATTTCTGTTATGCTTGGCAGAATGTTACCCTATGGGGAAAAATGTCAACTTTGAGTGCCGTAACTTTGCCGCCGCGGTGATATTTTTTCACCAAACTACTGAAAGGCACATCTGTGGGCTGTTGGCTGTCTTCCTCCAAATTTCAGGAAAAAGACCAAACCGTTATTTTGCAGCAGGGTGCCAAAGGATTTCTGTAATATGGCCGGCGCCGTAATGTTATCCTATGGGAAAAGTCATAACTTTGGAGTGCTGTAACTTTGTCGCCGCGGTAATATTTTTTCAATACAACACTGAAAGGCACATCTGTGAGATGTCTGTCTGCTCCTTCAAATTTCAGCGAAACTCCCAACAGTTCTTTTTGCAGCGCAGTGCCAAAGAATTGCTGTCATTTTCCACAGACTAGAAAACTACTGTCGCATTTCACACTTTCGTGAGCACTAAAGTACTTTTTCCAGAAATTTGAAAAACATATTTGGGTGTTTTACCACAAAATAAAGACATGGCAAGCATCCTCAGGGCCCGACTAGGTGAATACAAAAAAAATTAGGTTGCTAGAGGGTCCCAAATTTAAATGCCAACCATTTTTCTGATCACCAACTGAAAACAAAATGGCCGATTTGCGAAAGTAAAAATGCGTTTGCGAAAGTGTTGAACTTTTTGTTAACTTTTCCCATTGACTTATAATGGGAAACTGGTTTTTGAATAACTTTTGAACCGTTTAATATTTTTTCACGAAATCTTGGAAAGGCACATCGGGGACCCCGGCTGCATCCCTGAAGATATCGGGCTGGTCACGAAACCTGCATGACCTGTAGGCGCCGACCACAGAATTCCAGAAAAGCATAAACGCGACAGATCACACTTAATAACTCCGCAGCCGTATATCCGACCAGTACGAAACTTGGCAGATCCCAAGGCCTATGGTTCTTGATCATAAATTCCAAATTTCAGGCAAATCCATCAAATGGTTGCAAAGTTATTAAGGTGCAAAGTTTTGGGGTTTAACATAGAAATGGCTCCTCAACCGTGCTACCATAATATATATGCATGTATGTGTGTATATGTATATATGTACGTGTGTGTACATATATATATTTTGATATTATATATATGTATATATGTGTGTGTATATATGTGTGTGTATGTGTATATGTGTGTGTGTGTGTGTGTGTATGTGTGTGTGTGTGTGTGTGTGTGTATGTATGTATATGTATGTGTGTGTCAGGGGTCAAAATTAACATACCCAGCCTGTTCCAAATGCAAGTAGGAACAGGCTGGTGCAAGTAGTTTTATTTCTTGCCTGCACCATAGTGCATGTGGTGTGTTTTACTTTCTCGGGCTGCAGTTCCTAGAGGTGCCACTAGGGGCTCAGTATCAAACACAGGCAGACTTATATTTTTGGGAGATGACGTCTGGACGTCATGGTGATCGCTCGCGCTACTGTGAGGAAGACGCGGGAGCGAGCAGTGGTGACTAAGAGCCCGCCTCCTGAACAGCAGCTGCTGCAACATAAGCCGAGGAGTGCCACAGGAAGGAGGTGGGACGCGGCGTGGCAGCAGGAGTTATCGGAATGCCGAATTTGAAAGTGGGCTGGCAGTGCCTTGTGTGCAGTATGTATAGCGCATTGGCGCTATTAATATTAATGACCCACCGGGATGCTTTGGGTGATTGGGCTGGGTAGAAGGGGTTGGGAGGTGTGGGTACTGCACAGGGCCGGGGCAGGAGGGCTGCAGCAAGCAACTGGAGTTGCGCCAGTGGGCCGGGGAGTGGGAATCGGGATGGTCACTCGGTGAGCATTAATTTAGGCTTGACTGGCATCTGGCAGCATGCTATCTACTGCTATGTTAACTCTATTGTACCACGTGTTTCTCTTTCTGTCACACATGTGGTACAATAAGGTTCACATAGCCATATGCATCTGTTTGAACTACGCAGTTGTGAGAGACTTTCTTGGAGAGCAGTCGCTAGGCGGGAAGCTCCATGAAGGAATCAGACTAGTGTCACATTTTTTTCTGGGCCAACAAAAAAGCACATTTAGCTGTTTGCAGGCAGGACGAAGTGTTTAGCAAGATAAAGGTTGCAATTTAAGGTAAAAAAAAAAATAAAATACTTATCTGGGGGAAACTAAGTGGCAGAAATTCAGAACCAAAGTAAATCAGGGCTTCACCACACCACCCCGAAATAAAGGGTTTTTTCTGTCCTGTGATTTCATAGGACTTAATTTGACCACAACCTTTGATCCTGATTTTTTTTTTTTTTTTTTTGTGATTATAGTGGTGTTTCTTTGCTTTTGTTTGTGGGGGCAGCAGGGTAGCTGTGAATAAAGCTCTTAAATATAGCAGGAGCTGCAGCAGCAGTCAAATCCCTCAGAGTGTGTGTGTGAGTGTGTGTGTGAGTGTGTGTGTGTGTGTGTGTGTGAGTGTGTGTGTGTGTGTGTGTGTGTGTGTGTGAGTGTGTGTGTGAGTGTGTGTGAGTGTGTGTGAGTGTGTGTGAGTGTGTGTGAGTGTGAGACAATCAGTCCCTCCCAGAGTCCCAGTCCAGTTTCTTCTTAGTGTGTGTGTGGGGGGGAAAAAAGCCTGGAAATAATAAAAAAAAAAAAAAATTGAAGAAAAAAATACTTGTGTGATTGAGTGAGAGTGAGTGTGTGATAAAAAATAAATTTGAGCAGAGACTGCCTTTCAGTGTCAGTGGCTGCAACCTAAGCAAAGGGCCAAGGGCAGTTGCTGTTTATTTTCTAATCTAAAGGGTCAAAAGGAATTCTGTCTTGAAATAGCAAAGCAATTACAGGGTTCTCATCACTAACCCACTAGCCTATTTGCTCACAGCCAGCCTGGGCAAAGAGCAGTTATATAAGATTGAGGAAAAAAGTAAGGGTTCGCTTCTCTGCTTGTTGAGCAATGTGGGTTTGCCCTTGTTCCCAATCCCACCACAACTTTGCCACAATCTGAGACTGAATTGATGAACCCATCTGGTCTGGAGGACTCCCACTCATTTACCTGAGTTGTGAGTCCAGCATCTGTCATAATCGGGGTAAAATAAATATGTGTGTGTGTGCTGTAGCACAAAATAATTACTGCACATAGAAACATAGATTTTGAAGGCAGATAGGACTGCCTGACTAAGGTTTACGTGATCTACCCTGTACTATACTACGTGTACTACACTGCTGCATGTACTACGTGTGTGTGTGTGTCTCTCTAGTGTAGGTCCATATAAACCCCCACCTGACCTGACCCCCTCTTTCTATAGCTTGAGTCTAAACTTATTTTTTTGTGAGAGACAGAAATAAATATACAGTGTAGCAGTAACAGTGTACACTACTATTACCACCTCTACTGCACTGCTCTGTTTACCGAACCTGGCCCTGGGGTTCAAGAGACTTGTGGACTAAGGTCAGGACCTACTGTATGCTAAGGAATTTACCTTTTTCCATAATTGTTGCAGAGTAGTTTATCTCTGCTGTGCAGTGAGTGTGAGCCACCTCCTGTGCTAGTAGTCCCTACGCCAACCAAGTCTGACTGGGATTGGGAGGTTACTACTAATTTTGTGAGACAACTTAAAAAAATCCTGCCTGATTCTTCGGCTAAGTCACCCTTGTAGACTTAGTGTGTTGTCACTGGTGTAAAGTTTAACCTACAAAGTAATAAAAAAAAAAATACACAAGATGCTTTTCTGACGGACAACAGTTTTTATTGACATTTAAACTGAAACACAAGAGACGTCAAAGTTTAAAAAGCTCAGTTTATTAGACATTGTTAAAATTACACCATGCCACCCAAGAAAGTGTTACCCAAACCAGTGAATACTCTCTTTCGATACAAGTTTAGCAAAACAAATGTTGAAACTGCAGCAGCTGCCACAGCTGACCAGAATCAAAGCCAGGCCCAGCCCCAGATCCATTCTGAGTCTTGTGCAACAGTCTCTCAGTCTTCTGGTGGTGACAAGTCTCTGATATATGAATCTGACTCCATTCCTGGCAGTTCCAGCCTGTCCATAACAGAATCTAACTCTCATGCTTCTTCTGAATGTTCTGGTGTTCTCCTCCCACCTTCTCATGTTCCGGTGCCCGATCCTAGTCCTAGCCCCATTGCTGTTTCTCTGTGCTCCTCAGTGCCTGGTCCTAGCCCCACTGCTGTCTCTCTATGCTCCTCAGTGCCTCCTCCACAACTTCCTCAGCCTCCTACTACTAATGAGACAACTGATGGAGAGCCACCCTTAAAGAAAAAAACATACAAATTCGTGGACTCATGGAAACAGAATCGTAAGTGGCTAAAGTATGACAGTGAATTGAACATTATAAAATGTGAGTGGTGTGAACTATTTGATAAATCTGGAAAAAATAATTCCTTCCGGGATGGGTGTTCATCATTTAGAAAGGCAAATGTAGAGTTTCATGAGTCATCTGATTTACATGAGGCATCCAGAAAAGCATTTTTTGCTCACTCTATAACCCCTGCAGAGCAGCCATTAATGAAACTTGTCCAAAAAATGGAAGAAAAAGAATTTGAACAAATGAAGGTTCTCTTCAGAACAACTTTTTTTCTTGCTAAAAAAGCACAGCCTTTTACTGATTTAAAAGATTAGGTAAACTTACTTGCGAATGGGGTCTCGGTCAGTGACACCTACTGCAGTGACAAACAAGCGAAAGTATTCACGGAATATATTTACAAAGATAAGATGGAAGATCTTATCACATTGGTGAAATCGCAAGATTTCTTTTCTATTTTGTCAGATGGCTCAACAAACAAAAGTATTGCAGAAGAGGAGGTAGTTTTTCTCCGCATCTTGGGGAAGGGCATCCCTGTTACTAAATTTGTAGCGCTTAAGCCTCTTGAAAAGGCAGCTATAGAAAGTATAACATCAACATTACAAAATGCCATGGAAATTGACCTCCAAATACCAGACTGGAGAAATAAGTTAGTTGCTGCTTGTTTTGATGGGGCATCAGTCATGATGGGCAGCAAAACTGGAGTAGCCACAAGGCTGAAAGATGAGGCCAGACTTTTAAAAGTGGTGCACTGCTGTGCGCATAGACTTGAGCTGGTCACTAAATATGTGATCGGGGGACACCCCTGTACTCTGCAGTGGAGGATTTGCTTTCCTCATTGCACAGTTTCTATAAGCACTCTGCTTTAAATTGGTCAGGCTTACAGGCTGTGGGGGAGGCACTGGGCATCGGGGTACTGCGCCCTGTAAATACTGGGGGAACAAGGTGGCTGCCACACCACCAGCGTGCTGTTAAAGTGATGCAGACAAATTATCCAGCTACTGTTACACATCTGGAGGACCTATCGGTAAATGGTACAGGGGATAAAAGAGAAAAGGCCACTGCAATTCTAAAGCAGATAAAATCACCTAAGGTTTTATATTTCGTCAACTTCCTAGAATTCTACATAGCAGTCATGTCCAGACTAACGCTGACATTCCAGCAAAATAACTTAATGGTAGACTCTGTGCAAGCTAAAGTTCTGTCTCTCATGAAGAAACTAAAAATTCTTAGAGATTCACAAACTATTGATTGCCTTGAAACAGGAATCAGTATTGTGGATGGTAAGCCGCATTACAAAGGTGTGGAGCTTAGTTCCTCTGGTTCAGCAAGACGCAGCAGCAGATAGATCCTGACGAAGATGCAAACAGTGCCAAGAGCAGCGAGAGTTCATTGTAAAGAAAGTGCTGGATTCCACATTAATTCAAATGGAAATTGCTTTTCTGAATTTGTCACTGATCCTGTCATTGCTGAAATGAGAATTTTCAACTTGTCTAACTGGCCTAACTCTGAAGATTCCTTGGCAGAGTATGGAGACGCAGAAGTCAAGTCATTATTTTCTACTACAGTGACATTCTGGAACCAAGGGTACAGTGCTGTTTCAGCACTCTTGCAGTGGTCGGAACTGAAAGCATATATCCACAACCTAAATGCAGCTTACCATCCCCCTTTTGGATTCCACTGCTATGTGGGGTAGAGTTCTCTCGGAAGAAAGGGATGACCTCAAAGATATTCTAGCTTTGCTGAAAATATTTCTTATAATTCCATCTTCAACTGTGGAATGTGAACGAGGTTTCTCATTAATGTCACGAATAAAAAATGACTGGAGGGCAAACCTGAGACCAGAAACTGTCAGCTTTAATGACCATTAATCTGAGCAGTGAGACCGTGTCCACATACTCACCAGACAATGCCATAGCTAGGTGTTGGACATCAGGAAAGAGAACAACGAGACCTCAGACTGCTCCTTATGGTTCAAGAAAAGAGGAAGAAAAAGGCTGGGAAAGTGAAGAAGACACTGAAATGTAGAACAGTATATAAATATACTGCAGTTGTTCCATATACTACTATTTAAAAATTCATTATTTTTTTTTTCCAAGTTTTATCATTTTTGTCTACCAGGTGCAGGTAACCTGACTGTGGTGCATGTAACTTTTGTTGCCACATGCACCGTAGTGCAGGTACCGAAAAAAGTTAATTTCTATCGTGTGTGTGTGTGTGTGTGTGTGTGTTATATATATATGTGTGTGTATATATTTCTATCTATCTATATATCTCTCTAATAAAATAAATGGGAGAGACCCAGACAGCAAGGACTTGGAACAACTTGGCTGGCAGTATAGCCTATAGGTTAGAGTAATGAGCTGTGAACGAGCTTGATACATCCAGCAGATCAGACCTGGGTTTGATTCTCACAGCCTCCACTTGCATACGGTGTGACTCTGAGCAAGTAACTTAACTACCCAGTTCTCCCAGGTTTGTGCCTAGTGGGCTTTACCCGGTTACCAAATACTAAAGGGGGGGGGAGGCAGGTAAGTCTGATTGCCATATTAGGGAAGATCCTGGAGTCTGTAATGAAGGAACAGCTGGTAGACATTTGGAGGCCCAGGGCTCCAGGACAGCAAATATGGCTTTGTGAGGGGCCGGTATTGCCAGATCAACCTAATTGAATCCTCAGTGGTGTGTTGGAGAAACTTGATATGCGCAAGGCACTAAATGTCCCATACCTGGATTTCAGTAAGGCCTTTGACTTGTTGCCGCTTAACATAGTAAAGAAATGAGGGATTCAAGGGTTCTGAAGATACTAGGGCCAGAATTGGCAGCACCCCTGTCAGATCTCTTAAGGTGCTTCCTGGAAATGGAGGGTTCGGTGGGTGCCTGCTGATGTTCCACTCCACTCGGGTGGAGACAGGGAACACTTGGGTAAATAAAAGCCAGTCACTTACTTTTTAAGGAAAAAATACTAACATACTGAAATGCCAGCAGAATAGGCTTAATGGTTTTCGAGTCTGCTTGATTTTCAGCACCACGCTGAGGGACTGTTTTGCGCCCCCAGGGTTATACTTTCCCATTCCTTCCACCTGTATTGGGCCTGGTCAGATTTACCCTGTACCTATGCCATCCCCTCATAAACCTGTCCACAGTCTCTGCCTCTACCAGCTCCCTGGGCAGTGCATTCCATGGCTCCACCACCCTTTCAGTGAAATAACACCTCCTTCTCTCCCCTCTGAGCCTGCCCCCTTCCAGCTTACACTCGTGACCTCTTGTTGCCCCCCCCTTTTCTTTGGAGCACCCTAACTGGGTCTCCCTTATTGCTCCCTTTCATGTACTTAAAAGACCTCTGTCATGTTCTCCCTGTCCCTCCTCTTCTCCAGGTTGTACATGTTGAGCTCCTTGAGTCTCTTCTCATAGGTCCTATCCCCCCCCCAGGCTCCAGATCATTTTGGTTGTCCTCCTTTGGACCCTGTCTAGGAGTGTAATGTCCCTCTTTAAATGTGGTCTCCAAAACTGCACACAATACTCGAGGTGTGGTCTAACCAAGCAGTTGTACAGGGGAAGGATCACTTCCGCCTTTCTGGAGGTAATCGCCCTAGCGATGCATCCCAGCATCCTGTTTGCCTTTGCTGCTGCTCTAATACAGATCTCAAAATTGTTCATTTTGACATCTACCACTACCCCCAGGTCCTTCTTACTCTCCGTGATTTGAATCGTGTTTCCTCCCGTGGTGTACTGCTGGCCTGGATTTCTGACTCCCAGGTGCAGAACTTTGCACTTCCCTGCATTGAATTTTAGCTTCCATTTTCCAGACCAGCTTTCCAGAGCCTCCAGGTCCTCCTGCAAGGCCACCCTCCCCTCCTCCACCACTGCACCCAGCTTTGAGTCATCTGCACAGACTCATTTCACTCCTGATCCCCTTCCCTATGTCTTGCGACATAGGCTTTGAACAGGAGTGGCCCCAAAACTGACCACTGGGGCACCCCACTAGTAACCCACCTTGGGGATGAGGCTAGCCTTCAACCAACACCTTCGGAGTACACTCAGAGAGCCAATTTCCCATCCTTCTTAACAACTGTTTCCTTACCCCCATTTCCTTCTGCTTAGTCAGCAGGCCACTGAATCAGACGCCTTGCTGAAGTCCAGAAACAGGAGGTCCACCAGCCTAACTGGTCCAGGGCCCTCATCACCCAGTCATAGAACTCAATAAGGTTTGCTTGACACGATCTTCCCAGGAGAAAGCCTGCTGATTGTCCAAATATTCAGTTTGCTTCAGTAACACCCCTAGCCTTTCCTTGACAGTACTCGCCATCACCTTGCCAACCACTGATGTCTGGCTAACGGGCCTGTAATTTCCCACCTCCTCTTGATTCTCTCGTGTATCGGTATGATATGTGCCACCCTCCAGTCTTGGGGCGCCCACCCCGTCCTCAGATGTTGAAATCTCCATTAGGGGGACTGCCAGGACATCTGCTAGTTCCTCAGCACCCTGGGATGTATCTCATCTGGCCCAGGTGCTTTCTTTCGTCCGAAGGGACATGAGGGCTTCTCTTACTCTCTACCGGGATTTCAGCCTCCACGTCCTCCCCCTTTTCTGCTGGCCCCTTCACCTGTCTGTGGTGGCCCCTCCCTTTCCCCAGACTTGTCAGGACCCCTGTTGTCTACTGGTCCCACCCCTTCCTCCAGTTTGGGGCCCCCCCCGAAGACATAGCCCTCCATCTCTCCCCGTAAAAAGTGAGGCAAGTACTATTTAGGATCATCCCTCATCCTGCTGATCTGCCCCTTACTTCCTTTTCCCCATGTATCTAAAGAGCCCCTCGTTCTTCCCACCGATCCCACTGGCCAAGGACTGCTCCTTTTTGTCTTGGCTGGTCTCACCACCCTGGTGACTCTCTTGGCTGTCTGCTCATGTGCCACCTGATCCCTTTCACTCCTTGAGCGCTTGAAGCGCCTATAGGCCACCTTCTTGTCCCTCACCACCTCCTGTACCTCCCGGGTCCACCAGCAGGGTTTTCTGGCCTTACCGAACTTAACCTTTTCCTTGTGCAGGATCTGGTAACCTCCTGTATTCCCCTCCTAGTGATCTCCCACCTGCTGTCAGTATCCATATCCGGCCTTATCCTGTTCAAATGATCTTTAAAGAGCCTGCTCATCTCCCTGAAGTCTGCACCCCTAAAGTGGAATACCTGGAGACTAACTGTTTGCGGAAAGATAAACAGCATGGGTTTGTTGAAGGGTGGGCAGACTGGATGGGCTGATGGGCTTTTTTTTCTGCCATCAGATTCTATTTTTCCGTAAGGCAGGAAGATTGTGCCACACCAACCGGATAGTACTATTTGACTGGGTCATGAGGGCAGTCGATATGGGGCAAACAGAAGTGATTTATTTAGACTTCAGCAAGGCTTTTGATTCAGTTCTGCATGTGAAGCTCTCTAAAGAAATAAGCTGGAGGATCTAGGGATAGTGGAAGGCTAATAAGGTGGTTTAGAAACTGGTTCTGGGAAAGGAAATGGAGGTGTAGTCAGGGGTGTTCAAATCAAAACTTTTAGGACTTGCCCAACTGTGACTAGCTGAATTTTCACTTGCCCCTATTCATTACAATAAAATTGGCTCTCTTTTTGTACTTGCCCTGGACAGGGGCCAAAAGAATTTGCACACCCCTGGTGGTAGTGAGTGGGTTTAAATTGGTAGAAGGGGAGGTTATAAGTGGTCATAAAAGGGGTACCGCAAGTGTGAGTCCTAGATCTTGTCCTGTTCAGCATTACCAGTGTCGATGGCCCAGCAGGTTGTACACTTTAGTTTGAGGCCAGAAGATCGGAAGGTTGTGTTGTAGCCTTGCACCAGAAACTTGGTATGAAATCCCAGTGCTGATACTATAGTGCAGTATGAGGTGTGCTGTATGTACTCATGAGGTCCTTTCGGATGAGATGTTAAAGCAACATCCCATCTGCCAGTTCTGGTGGAGGGTAAAGATCCCGGGGCACTTCTCAGAGTAGGAATTTTTTTTATTTGGAAAATACAAGACAAAAATGTTTACAAAAAAAATTTCTATTACAACTGTAGCCCCAAGGCCACTTTTTAAACCAGCCTCCTCTCTCCCCATTAAAACCTGGGAACACTGGTACTCTCATACTGGCATACCATTTACTTTACAAAAGGTTGATCCCACCCTTGGCGTTGGGATGTATACCTGGCTCATTTTCTAGAGGGGGTGGGGGTACGGAAACAAGACAACATAAACCTTGTGTAAACATTAGAACCCAGGACCTGGGTGGAGGCTGCTAGGCGTATGCTAGATCTAAACTGCTGAGGGGGGCCCCAGTAAATCCACACAACCAGAAGCAAATAATCGGAATGTCCAGAACAGTAACTGGGATTGTGCAGTATGGCTTTATTCAACAGATGGCAACTTAAAGCAGAAGTGGACCCCCAAGGGTCAGTCTAGGCAGGACCGGTACATTTCACGAACTCTCCTTGCATGCAGTACAGTTCATGAACACACACACAAGATTTTCTTCCCCATTTCCCATATAGTGCATTTAGTGGACACCTGACCATGCAGCCGAACATTTTGCTCCCATGAGTGTCATTTAGTGAATCCTAAGCCACACACTCAGTACTCTTCTTCGAACATAGTTGCAGTTCCCTCTCCTAAAGCTGGTCTCCAGGCTCATCACTTCTGGGAGGTCCTTTCTGGAACTACGTGACGGGCAGGAGGCATACAGACTTCTGCAGGAAGGGGGTATCCTTCCACTCATTTCCTCCAGACATCAGTTTACTTCCTGCTTGTCCAGTGGCAGGCGCTCTGCAGGACCTCTGTCACAGGAGTCACAGACCCGAAGACCAGTGAGTTTACTTCGTTTTTTTTTTCTTTAACTACTAATTAATGCTCCAAAACGCTACTGCAGGGACCCCAGTCTCAACCTTGGAAGCTGTACAGATAGGCTACCTGCTCCCTCACCAGACGTAGCCACTTCCCATGCTTGCCCCCGCTCAGGTATAACTGGTGCCCTTGACGAACCAGGAAGCCCTGCCTTTTAAGCACTTAAATGGTGTTTCTTCCCCCCAACCCTTGGCCCCAGCTGACAGTCTCTGCCATTCTTCAGGGTTACACCACTGAAACCCCCATTTCCCACTGAAATGCTAGAGGTCGCATATTTAAAATGCGTCATGGGGGTGACCAAAGAACAAACTGCACTCACTTGGGTGAACAGTTTAACAGAACATTCACTCGGGTGAACTAGGGGCACTAACAGATGTGATCTGGCCTTATCTGTGGGCATGCACACCCCAGACTACAATTTCTCTGAAGTATGTGGAGATCTTGTTACCTAGTACAGTACTCACAAACTGGTTGTCCCATCCACTGGGCATGGAACAACAAGAAAAGGCATTCTCCTTGGTAGCGGATCAAACAGTCTCTCAAAGTTCTTTCCAAGGCAGCAGAAACACACAGAACCTTCAGGGGATTTCCCCTTGAGTCCATTCAGAACAAGCAGTTCCTTCCACTTCACTGGGAGTAGAAATCGGGAAATCCCACTTTAGTACTGATCTCCACCACTTCACTGGAAGCTGGGGTCAGAAAAATGCTGGTCTCTCGCCTTGGAGCCCAACTGACAGTCCTTCTGCCACTCTCTCCTACACACTGAACAATTCACTACAGACAGAACATTCTAAGCTCCCCAGAGCAGCTGTCCACACAGGGTGGCTTATGCTGCTGCGAGAGTTCCGAATGACCTAATCATTATTCCCTCAGGCTAGCTGAATAAACAGTGATGTCATTTTGTAAGAAGTCCCTAACGAGCTCCTTACTACTTTGCTAACAATAATACTGATTGATAGGATTCTAGTACCCCCAGGGAGCTGGGTGGTTATACAACAATATATGCAAAACCCAAATTGAGAAAAGAAAATATAGCCAAACAGGAAATCTACATAATACGCATTGGAATCAGCTAAGTATAGAAATGCAGTATTTATTTATTTTTTATAGGGGAAAAATAGAAGGAAAACACAAACACTCACCAGACCCATTACTAATCACTAACTCAGTACTAACCAATTATCAAGGGCACATGTCGCACTGCTTTAAATTAAGGCACTGCGACAAGACATTTGGGAGGGCTGGTGGGATGCTGGGATACATAGGGAGGGGAATCTGCAGCAGAAAGAGGGAGGTGGTGTTGCCTCTTAGTAGAACCACCCTCCCTCTTCTCTCCCCACAAAAAAAAAGAATGCTGCGACTAGTTCTGGAGACCAGATCTCTGGAAGGACAGAGTGAAGGCAGTCCATAGGAGGGCAGCTAAAGTGTGCCATGGTCTGCATAAAAAGATCTACGAGGAGAAACTGAAGGAACTCTGTATGTACACCCTGGAACAGAGAGGGATGGGGGGATATGCTAGAGACCTTGAATGCCTCACTGGGGTAAATAAGGTACAGGGGGAAAGTATTTTTCAGAGAAAAAGGTGCTCAGCGACAAGGGGACCCGCTGTGGAACCGGGAGGTTCAGGAGAGATGCAAGGCAGTACTTCACAGGAAGTGGTGGATTCCTGGAACAGCCTGCCATTGAAGGTGGTGAGGGTGAAAACAGTGGTGGGGTTCAACAATGCATGGGATAGGCATAAGAGAATCCTTGGTGGGAAGGAGGGTGTGATGAGCCGGAGATCAAGTAGTGTCTGGTGATATTGTAGGTAGGAAGTATGGGTAAAGTGGGTGGGCCAAGAGGTCATTGACTGACAAATTCGGTGTATGGTTTTTAAGAAGGCAAAATTCTAAGGATTACAGAAATATTTTTATTTTATTTAAGGATTTGGAGAAGACCTTTGAGCACAAGCTCTTTTACAAAGGTTCCACGTCAGGTTGACAGAGAACAGACATATTGCATCAAGCAGGTATAGCATATACATAGGTTACAATATTAGTGTTCTCTCTGGTGCCATGGAATTAGTACAGTGTCGGTAAAGGATATAGAAAAGCAGTGGTGAACTACATGGGGAAAGTAGGGGAGGACCCCTTTTCGAGTTGAATGGAGGCTTAGGAAGGGTAAGCAGCCTCGTGTTGGGGCTTCCTCAAAAAAATAGGAGGGAGAAATAGTGGCTGGGTAGTGCCACAAGGGGGGAAGGGGAAGGTGGCACCAGAAGGGAAGGTGGTTGACTAAATGGTTATACAGGGAAATGGGAGGAAGTGGCAGGGAATGGAGTTATGATGAAGGAGGTACTCTTGGGGGAGAATAGTAGGGTGGGTTGGCCTCAGGCATGTCGAGAATAGGTGGGGGCAGGAGGGACCAAGGGAGGGGTTGGGGGAAACAGAGTGGATGCCTAGTGTCAGTTCAGGGGGCAAGGTGTAGGTTAATGGAGGGGGAGATTACCAAAGGAGGGGAAGAGTGGCTACTACGGAGAGCAGGCACTAGCTGTACGGGAAAGCAGGGTGCAGCAGGGCTGCCATATGAGCAACTCGGGAGGTTAAGGAGGAGGGTCTAGCCTTCAGAGGCAGTCACACTCTGCAATTTTAAGGTGTTGCTTTAGTCCAGTTTTGAAGTGTGATAGGAATTTGGGGGTTTGAATGGGCACAGGGATTTTAAGCCCCTGGGGAACTCTATAGGTGAAGGTGTGTTGTCCAAGCACAGTTTGACTGAAAGGCATTGATAAGGCCCGCCCTCATCCTACCTCTGGTGTCATAAAGGATAGCAGTGTGTGAGAGGATGTTGGATACTCTTTGGGGGTGCTGTTTGCCCAATAACACCTTCTTACCCAGGAGGCAGGTTTGGAACTTGATCCTGTTCTTTAGAGGCAGCCAGTTAGTTTGCTTATACAGAGAGAGCAAGTGTGCATATGACTGTCTGCTGCCAGGGTGAGCCTGCAGGCTTTGTTGAGGGCAATATGAACCCTCTTTAGTGCTGTATTTTGGTGGGAAAGTGTTTGCATAAAGAGGCTGCACGGTTTACCTGAAAAGTTACCTTGTCCTTCTGAAAAGTATTACACAAGTCACACAGCTGTTGAGTATGAATTTCAGAATGTCACCTGTTTCTGCTGGATGGTTAAGGCGCATTTCGCCTTTCATATACGAAATTTCAAGTTCTGAACAGTGGCAGTATCAGGATTAGAAAGCTGGAAGAAAGCCATGTATTAAACAGTCAGTCATAGGGAATTTCTTCCAGAAATGTTCAGTTCCATATTCCTCTAATGTAGAAGAAACCAGCACCAACCCGGTCAATGGACTGCAATTTTAGTGCTTAATTTCCTTGTACATTCACAGCTTCCAACACCATCACTGGGAGTCGGAACAGCACTCTGCCCTGACCAGTTTTGCGGTTGTGCTTCCTCTGTGAGGCCAGTCGTGTGCGCTGACAGATTTATACCATAACACTGCATGTGTGTGTGTGTGTCTGTGTGTGTGTCTATGCGAGCGCGTTTATAAACGGTGATAGATTGTGTTCTATTAGCAGCATGTATTTAGTCGCTTAAAGGCATACCAACTATCTTAAATCCCATGGTTAGTAAGTCCTTAGAACTCAGACTGTGGACTTTCAATGGCTGTCACAGCTATACAGTGTAAAATGTCATTGATACTGTATATCTTCGTCAATCACCTGGGAGACCACAGAGTGTCAGTAATAATGGGTGGGTGGGGGTGTGTGTTTTTTTTTTTTTTCTCCTTGTTTTCCACATCTTTTCCCTCTGGTCCTGAGGCATCCCCAGCTTGTCCCACCCATCCTGAGGCACCCCCCGCTCCAGGTTCCCTCTGGAACCCAGACCCAGCACCCCAAACCACCATATACCCCCTGGCTTGTGCCCCGGAGGGTGGGGCCGCCCACCTTTTACGTTGGGTGCTCATTTAATCCCGCTCGGTGGTCTGGAGCGGGCCAGAGGATATCTGGACCGGAGGAGGCAGGGTCTGACAGTGGGCGTGGAGCTGGTGTGCTATAATCTCCTTCAGGAGCGGGGGTGTTTCCTTTTTTGCGTATGTGACTTCTTGATGGTCCCTGGAGGCACATATGTGCAGTGATGTCCAGCGCGAGCTGAGGACACTCCCGCACCTCTTTTGCGGACATCCACTGATGCCTCCACCCCCCAGCTGATGCACTCCCAGTCTCCACTGGGAGTCACTGCTGTTGGGGAGTCGAGCCCACCCTCCCCAGGAGAGGAAAACTGTGTTCCGGATGCTCGATCCTCTCCTCCCCGGCCGAGCCCAGGTCGTTGGCGTGAAGTGAGATGTGGCATCCGGCATGTCAATGCTCTGTGCCAATGGTCAGTTTTGTTCTTAACCCAGATCTGTCTCAGCATTCTGTGTTTTGTGCACCCAAAAAAGTATAACTATTTTTACACTTGTATTGCTTTTTCGTTTTTGCAAAGAAAACATGGTCTATTCATACAATTTCCAACATCTTGGTAATTTTATAGTTAAAGGAAAGCTGTCCTAAACAGTGGGGGCAATCACCATGGCTGCAAAAACGCCCGATTAAAACAACCTATGTGGTTTAAAATAATTACAGCTAACCTTTCTCGTGTTATTAAGCTTTTTAATGTTGCTCCTGGATGCGCCATGTCAAAAGTGCCGCCGCACCGGAAGATGGAGTGTGCCCCTGGCATCCTGTCCTGTGCCGGAAAGGCTCTAAAAATGACGAGCGAGGCATATCTGCGGGATTAAAAGAAACATCGTGGCATGTAGAGGTATGTCAACTGAATCTCTACATCCAATTCCTGGTGAAAATGGAGCCATGTAATGTACTTAAAATCATTATTGAAGTTGTAGCGGATTCGGTCATTGGCTCCATTTTCACCAGGAATTGGATGTAGAGATTCAGCTGACATACTCTACATGCCACGATGTTTCTTTTTAATCCCGTAGATATGCCTCGCTCGTCATTTTTAGAGCCTTTCCGGCACAGGACAGGATGCCAGGGGCACACTCCATCTTCCGGTGCGGCGGCACTTTTGACATGGCGCATCCAGGAGCAACATTAAAAAGCTTAACACGAGAAAGGTTAGCTGTAATTATTTTTAAACCATGTAGGTTGTTTTAATCGGGTATTTTTGCAGCCCTGGTGATTGCCCCCACTGTTTAGGACAGCTTTCCTTTAAATGGGTAACACGGCATGATATTCCTGTTTGAAGCTGCATGGTTTCCAGCTTCTGAGCCTTCTCCCAGTGGAAGGTCATGGACGTCAAAGGAACTAGATGGTCATGTGGAAAATCACTTTGCTTATTCGGAGGGTGGTGGGGCCATGGAATGCACTGCCCGGAAGTCTGGTAGAGGAGGGCACAGTGGAGGGTTTCAAGAAGGGGTGGGACAGGTACAAAGGAAAACTGAAGCTGAAGATGACCCTTTCTGGGGCTGGGAGGGGGTGGAAAAGCGAGCAACCCCTAGGAGGCTGGCTACTGAGCAGACTCGACAAACCATCAGACCTATTCTTGTGGCATTTAGTATGTTAGACCATCTTTCTACATGGACTGTATAGCAGCATGATTCCCTACCTTTCAGCCTTCTGAAACTGGGAGGTCATGGAGGTAAAGGGAAACAATATGCTCATGCAGCAAAAATGTCTTTCTTTTGTATGCAGTTAACATTCCAGTTGCTCATATATCCAGTTTGTTTGCAACCCCATTATTATCGCACAGTTTTAATCCATGTCAATACAAAATAAACAAGAAATTCTCATTAACGTTAACACTATTCCCATATTGGAGCATTTCACCATCCCCTAAGAGATACAGATTTTACTGTACCACATACCAAGGGCAATGTGACCACATTCTCTGTCGTACTACACTAAAGGGGTGCATACCTTATTAATTTCCCATAACCTCAGACCTTATCGGTGAACTGTATGCCCATTATGAATCTCCCCCTTTATCCAGCTCCGATACAACCCCCCCACATGTAAGTAATAGAAATTTACAACAATCTACTTTTTTCCTAACCTAATTAGTTTTATTTATTGAAGCATTCAGAACAGGTACTATATTTCTCAAAGTGCAAGAAGAGTTCTTTTATGTCAGAAGGGGGCATCTCTTAAATCTGTGTACAGAGCTCCAAAATCTGTCTGGTGATCCCATAGTTTTAAAGCTTATGTCATTTGATGATTCTTGAGAGACATAAAAGTGTATAAGTCGGTGGCATAGAAATGCACAGACCATTTTAACAAAGTCCTGGTGACAAAAGTCCTATCATGGAGGGGCACTTTGTAATTGGATGCCAGACATAGCCTGAGGTGGAAATTGTCTTCACAAGTCAGAGGTCTGCATCACAGGCAATTGTCTAGCTAGACCATTTAAGCATTGTTCAATTACTATAAACTAGTGGTGTGATCCTGTCTGAGACAGAAGTCCATCTTCTTCCAAGTTGTGTACAGGATGTGCTTTTGAAACAACTGAGAAGCTGCGTGGGATATACTATTTTGGACTAAATATCTGTAACTAATCTCTCTCTCTCTCGCTTACATCTGAGAGAAGTTTTTCTCACTTTTAAAGTGGTATTGCTTTGTGTTTATTTTAGTTTTTAATTCAGGAAGGGTTTTTAAAACTGCTTATCTTGTCAGCATCCTCAGAAGGGCTGAAATAACTGCATATTTGATTTTCCTTTGTGGCTAACAAACCACCAGGCTGTTTTGGGGCTGGAGAGGTTTACCTGTGTCTGACTTGGATGTCTGGGTTTTCTCTGTTTGATTAGCAGGGTAGTTTCTCTGTCAAATTGTTGTGTAGGGTATCTTGCTGACAGGAAGGCACTCATCGTAGCGGTGGGTGGCCTTTTTACGATTTGTTTGTGAAGGCACAGTTTAGGCCCACCCCTCACCCCACCCATCCCTGGAAATAGTTCTTTATACCTGAGGTTCTGACATTTCCTCGAGTGCAAGGTGCATTTCACTGTCATATCCTCTCTAGCACACTGCACTGACAATATAAGCATACACATTGTATAATATATATTCTATATAACAAATCACGGCTGCCAAACACAAACAAACAAACAAAAAAAAGGTAGATAAACATGTGGGGAGTAGTGCAATGTAATGGCTGTGGGGCAGGTCTTCCAGGAGTCTTTCTGAGGCTGAGATGCTGCCTATTTGCAGACAACTATCTGCCCTGAGGGAGGAAGTTGCCCATCTTCAGGCCGCACTGGACAGTAGTAAGGAAACCTTCCCCAGGCCACACTGGACAGTAGGAAGGAACCTCCCCATCCAGGGAGCACTAGCGCCACCACCACTACCTCAGAGGTTGCGAAGAAGCAAGCAGTTGGACCACAGTGGGCTCAGGGAGGGTGAGGATGGTGGAACAGAGGCACACCCAGTCAATTGTTCCACTCCACAATCCATATACCATTCTGGGGAGCATAGCTCCCCTATGGATGCACACCATGAAAGACTGATGACAACTGTCACAGGAGCCCACAGGAAGGAGGCAGAGGACACCACAGGGAAAGGAAGCAGCTCCTGGTGGGGACTCAATTATTGGAGTATAGAACTGGGGGAGCTGGGAACACTGAAGTGAGGTGCCTGCCTGGTGCCATGGCTTGAGGGACAGGAAGCGTGATCCTCAGGATCACGAGAACAGCTGCAAGGATTCTGAGCTGGACGTAATTGTCCACCTAGGGACAAATGACTTGGCTCATCATGAGATTAGAGCAGTGCAGGAGGACATTGCAGAGTTGGGGAGGGCCTAAGACAAGTAGCACTCACAGTATCCTTCTCAGAGGTGCTGCCTGTCAAAAGGCATGGTGAGGTAATTGGCACCATGCAGTTTAATGAATGGTTGAAAAAAATGAGAGCACAAGGGTTTAGCTTCATTGGGGACTGGGGTTCCACCTGGAGGGACACCAGCCTATACTGGCAGGATGGTCTGCATCTGTCCAGGAAGGGAACAAGTCTTTTGAGCAATCGGTTTAAATGCTTCATTGACAAGCTTTTAAACTAGTCAAAGGGGGAGGCACTGACAAGCAGCAGGAAAATTCCAGCCTCTCCCTACAAAACAGGGTACTAAATGAGAAAAAGACCGAGGTAGAACGGTCAGTTGGGGATGCTGCAACAGAAAGTAAAGCCATCAAAAAATGGAGAGCAATGAGTACCAATGCCCGTAGTCTAGGTAACAAGCTTCCTGAATTAGTGGCCTTGATGGAGGAGGAACATCTGGATATCGTGGCAGTCACAGAAACATGGTACACACAAAACCATGACTGGGATATAAACGTACCAGGATACACTATCTACAGGAGGGACAGGGAGGGTAAAAGAGGAGGAGGAGGAGTAGTTCTTTACATAAGGGAAGAAATAAAAGCAACAGAACAAAAGGGTAAACAGGGAGGAGAAGAAGCACTGTGGGTAAATTTGGAGACAGGCAATGGCACCACAATCCGTACAGGGGTTGTATACAGACCCCCTTCTCAGGGGGAGGAAATGGACAAGGAAATGATAGAAAGTATACTTAGAATGGCAGAAAAGGGAGATATTGCTGATGGGTGATCTGAATATGCCAGATGTTAACTGGAGCAGTTGCAGCTGCCACTGAAGAGTGCAGTTATTCTAGATGCCCTACAGGAGCATGCCTTAGACAACTAGTACTGAGCCCATCGAGGGAGCAATATTAGACTTGATTCTCTCAAATGGAGATGGAGAGAGGATCACAGATGTAGAAGTAGGTAGCCATCTGGGAACTAGCAACCATCGCACAGTATGGTTCACAATAAACACAGCAATAGTCAAGCCATACAAAGACAAAAAGTACTGGACTTTAGGAGGGCTGACTTTGCCAAAATGGGTAAGAGCCTAAGGAATGCACTAGCAAATGGGCAGGAAGGAGGGTGGAAGAACAATGGGGAATAATAAAACTGCCATCACAGAGGTAACGAGCCTTGTGTGAAGCAAATAAACAAAACAAGACGATGTAAGAAACCACTATGGTTCTCAAAGGAAGTGGCAGTGAAGGTTCAAGAGAAAAAGCATTCAGGAAGTACAAGGAATCGCAGAAGAAGCAGGATAGAGAACTGTATCAGTTAAAGCAAAAGGAGGCTGGGAAGGCAGTCAGAACAGCAAAGGTGATAGCCAACTCAGTTAAGGGGATAAACCTTTTATAGGTACATCAGGAGCAAAGGAAGACCAAGGAGGATAGTGAGGCTTAATAAAGGGGAGGGAGGGAGGGTGGGCAGAGGGAGACTGTGAAAGGCAGAGATACTAAACAAATATTTTGCTCAGTATTTACAAATGAAGAGGGAGGTACATAAAACAAACAGTAGTAACACTCTGGATACAGAAGTTGATACCAGCCCATTTACAGAAGAAAGGGTTCTGAAAGAACTCTTAAAACTGAAGGTGGACAAAGCAATGGGGCCTGATGGGATTCATCCCAGAATTCTAAAAGAGCTAAGGGTAGAACTAGTGACACCACTGACTACCCTTTTTAACAAATCATGGGAGGATGGGGTGGTACCCGAGGACTGGAGGAGGGCAGATGTGATTCCCCTTCACAAAAGTGGGAGCAAGGCAGAAGCAGGAAACTACAGACCTGTTAGTTTAACCTCAGTGATAGGGAAAATGATGGAATCACTTCTGAAGGAAAGAATTGTCTAGTATCTAGAGGCCAGAGGGGCAGAGGACCCTAGGCAGCATGGATTCACAGCGGGAAGGTCATGCCAGATGAATCTGATAGATTTCTTTGACTGGGTGACCAAAGTAGTAGATCAGGGAGGGGCTGTGGACATGGCCTACCTAGACTTTAGCAAGGCATTTGACACAGTCCACACAAAAGATTAATATACAAGTTAGCCAGCCTGGGTGGGTCCCAAGATGACAGCCTGGGTAAAGAATTGGCTGGAGAATAGGACACAGAGAGTAATAGTAAATGGAGTCCACTCAGAAGAAAGGAGGGTTACTAGTGGGGTACCACAGGGTTCAGTATTAGGACCGGTCCTCTTCAATGTCTTTATAAGCGACATTGCAGAAGGACTGGAAGGAAAAGTATGTCTCTTTGCAGATGACACTAAGATCTGCAACATAGTTGATGCACAGGGTGGGGTGGAAAGGATGAGAAGGGACTTGGCAAGGTTAGAGGAATGGTCAAATGTATGGACTTAGATTCAGTGCTAAGAAGTACAAGGTAATGCACCTGGGAAACAAAAACCCAGGGAAGAGTACACAGTGGGGGTGAGATACTAACAACAAAATGGAAAGGGACCTGGGGTAGTCATATCAGATGACCTAAAGGTGGGCAAGCAATGTGAGGGCAGCAAGGAGGGTTGGGGGTTACTGGGATGCATAGGAGAGGCATCACCAGTAGAAAACAGGAAGTTATTATCCCTCTGTATAGACAGCTGGTGAGACCCCATGTGGAGTACTGTGTGCAGTTCTGGAGACCCAATCTCCGCAAAGACCTAGACAAGATAGAAGCTGTCCAGAGGAGGGCAACTAAAATGGTGCAGAGTCTGCACCGGAAGACATATGAAGAGAGACTTAAGGAGCTTAATATGTATAGCCTTGAGGAAAGGAGGGAGAGGGAGGACATAATAGAAACTTTCAAGTACCTCAAGGGAATCAACAAAGTCCAAGAGGGTAGCATCTTTCAAAAAAAGAGGTGTGCAAGAACAAGAGGGCACAATTTGAAGATGGGGGGGCGCTCCAGAGGTAATTTAAGGAAGTATTTTTTCACAGAGAGGGTTGTGGATGCATGGAACGGCCTTCCGGAGGAGGTTGTGGAGTCAAAATCAGTGGTGGAATTCAAGCATGCATGGGATAGTCATAAGGCAATTCTGGGGGGTGGGTGTAGGAAGAAGTAGGCTGCTGGTTAACTAGGATCTGCAGCTTATCCAGTAGGTAGGGAAATGGGCAGACTGGGTGGGCCAAGCGGTCCTTATCTGCCGTCAAATTCTCTGTTTCTATATTTCACTCTTCGCCCCCAAAATAGCACAGCCTCACCATATTCCTGCGAGGTGCAGGTTCATTAACACTGAAGAAGTCTGAAAGATTAGTTGTCCTCCTCTGCTGCAGCTCTTCAGAAGCTGGCTTTTGTTTGTTCGTGTTGTCTTTTAGCCTTCCGGGGAGGGGCGTGGCAGGGGTAGAGGCAGCAATACATTTAGTTTCTGGTGCTTGAACAGGCTGTCCAGAGGGCTGTAAATGTCTCCTGCTGGCTTCTCCTTCAGGACCCAGGGCAGCAGCAGAGGAAGGTACGGGGCTGTGCTCTTGTGTAACCTGTGGTGTGTGTGTGTGTGTGTGTGTGTGTGTGTGTGTGTGTTTTTTTTTTTTTTTTTTTTTTAATATAATTTTTATTTTAATAGGGTACAGGGTATTGGCTGTCACAAATTCATCATTTACACATGAATATTTATACAAAACTACAGTTCCAAAAAATCATGTAAACAACTAATTCAGAATTCATGAAGTTCAGTTCCTGGGGAAAGGAAATGGATCAAGATAACTGCTGATGTAGGAAAACTCTTATCCTTCCATTTGGTTGTACTCAGACTTGCACTCCCCATCCCAGCACTCTCAGGCTCCAGAATATCCCCACTAATACATTTATAGGGAGTATCCAATTTTGGGGGATAAAATTTGGGTCTTTTGACGTGATGTAAAAAAAAATACATCTATTCTACTTCAGTGAGCAGAGGTCAGAGTGGTCATTTAGGTGGAATGAAATCCTCTGTCTTGTAGACAAGATTAACTATTTTCCTCCATTCTGGTATTGTGGGGACTGTCACTGTAAGCCAGCATCTAATGATGGCCACCTTTGCCGCCATGAGGGATATCCGTAGTAGGTAGCAAGTATGAGAATCCCTGAATCCCCGAGGGAAACTATGCAATATAAAAAGTTCAGCATTGAGGAGTATTGGGTGACCGAAGATCTCCAGCTCCAGCTGTAGGGATGTTGGAAAGGGCCGTAGTTTGGGGGAAAACCAGAACACATGGGAATGGTGTGTCATTGGGTCACCGCACTGGCGCCAATACTTAGCGGTACGAGTTGCGTGGAAGTGAGACGTTATGGCCGGGGTGCGGAAATACCTTATTAGCTAGGTCCTGTACAAAAGTAAGACGTAAGCATGGTAGAGCCAACAAGCCGTGTTGGTGGGTCAGGGAGATGGAGGAGGCAGTGAGGGATAAAAAGGCTGCTTGTACACGTTTTTAAGCACTCTGGGGGGATAGGGAGAGGGGTGAGTATAAATTGATGGCTAGGAGCGTCACCAGAGTGGTGAGGGGAGCCAGGGCAAGGGTGGAGGAAAACCTGGCTAGGGATATCCGGGGGGGGGGGGAATTCTATAGATACATAGGGGAGAAGGGAAAAGGGACGGCACAGATCAGCAGGATTAAGACTGGGGAGGGATGGGCTCGGAAGGTGGGGGAACAGGCAGAGGTGCTAAATGAGTACTTTGCCTCTATTTACAGCGGGAGGCAGGGGATCCCTCCAGCCCGACAGGAGGGAAGGGGAGCCAGCAAAGGAGAGACGTCTGATGGAGTCTGGAAGACCGAAAGAGGCTCTGGTTCAGGTCGGGCCAAAACCAGAAGGGGATGGGAGGTTGAGTGAGGGGATGGGCTGGGAGAGAGAAATCGGTGGATAGGGTGAGGGAGGCCCTTCGGGTGCTAAAAACTGATATGTCACAGGGGCCAGATGGGCTGCATCTGAGGGTCATGAAGGAACTGGCGGATGCACGAGCAGCTCCACTGGCTGTACTCTAACACCTCTCTCTAGACAAGATGGGTGCCTCAAGACTGGAATGTGGTGCCTATCCCTGAAGGGAGGGGGGTCTAAAGAGGAGATGGGGAATTATAGGCCTGTCAGCCTAACATCTGTGGTAGGCAAGGTAATGGAGAGCATTATCAAGGAGAGGCTCAGGAGGCAGCTGGAAAGGTTGGTGCACCGCAGGGGTTGAAACTAACTTTTTCAGCCACCAGCCAGCAGGGCTAGTGGCTAGAAAAATCCACCGGCCCGACAGGATTTTCACTAGCCCAGCACAAAAAAAAACAAAACTGAGAAACTCAGTTTATATATTTAAAAAAAAAAAAAAAAAATTACTGCAGTCGACAATGCTATCTTCTAAACAATGACAGAAGAGATCCACTTGAGGAAACGACAGGGAAAAGAACTGTAGTGATAACAAGGCTATACTGAGATCGACAACACTCAAAGAATCATTTAAAGCAGCAGGCTGTCCCAGGATAAAAAAAAACTAGCCCATCATGGCCTCTTCATCTCTTCCCCCGTCAATATTTCAGCAGACTCTGCAGCCACCTTTCATCAAGTACATAACTGGGAAAGAAACACTATACCAGCCACTGCAACAAGCACCCTACGCGCACCCCCCCCACCCCCAAATTCAGCAGGCATTTGCAAACTGTAAAAAACAGTTAAGGCTGCACTGGGGGCTGTTTTGAGGAAGCAGTTTATCCCCACATGTGAAAAAGGAAATAATGGCATACTGACTGTCAGACTCTAGGCTCTATCCCCCCCAGAAGTGCATTCACATTCTTGCCCAGTTCACTCGGTAAAAGTGCTCCTAGTCATGGCACCTCTGCCATCAACTTACCTTAAAAAAAAAAATTCACATCACTGTTACCACATTACTGAAGCAGCACTTGCTTGAATCGGGCTTGGATGTACTAGTTTCCAGACACAGTGAATGTTTTTTCTAACTGCTCCCTCATAGAATATAGGCAATTTTCAGAATAAGTCAAACATGTACGAACTCCTGGTCAGAAAGTCTACTTCGGAAACTCACTGCGACTTGTTCAATTCACATGATAGAATGCCAGCATTGTGGCCCACAATAAACATTTTGCACATACCTTCACTTGTTGGAAACGCGATGCAGAACTCTGGTGCGGTGGTAAACAGAGTTCAATCAGACTGAATGCAGTGCTGCTTCAGTCAGTCTGAGCTCCCTGTCCCGTGACTCCCAACAAGGTGTTTCTAGTGGCCAAAGGTCCGTGCTGCCCGACTCTGCATCTCCGTTGGCTTCAGTCAGTCGCGCTCACACTCTTTTTCTCTCCCGTGACTCCCAGCAGAGCTTCTCATGTGGTACTAGTGAACTCTTCTCTCTCAGTTCTTCCTTAGTTCTTGGCTCCTAGCAGTTCCGGCATTCAAGCATGCTGCCCTCGACGTGGAGCCTTTGCAAAAGAGTCTGTGACTCAAAGGATTGTAATTCCAATTGTATCCAATAAAATACAAAAAAAAATAAATAAAAAAATTAGTCACACCCTGTACCTGACGCCACAGCCAATCAGGAAATTTATTAACCCGTGGATCTAACTGAGCACCCTTCAGCTAATCTCTTGCAGAAGCATCGCTTCCCCCAAAAAAAAAAAAAAAAAGGTCAAAGCGTACAAAGCAAGAAAGGAATTAATGCAATCTATGCGTAGACACGCTGGCAAGCTTTGTATCTGCATTTTGCTGTGACTGAGTTTCCTGGAGCAGGCGCCCGGTGGGTGCTCGGGGTGGTTTTGCCTGCCCGACCTGAAATCCACCCCAATTTGGTGGGTGGGTGCCAGTTTCCATCCATGGGCACCTGGATGGCAAGCAGTACAGTTTCATCCCAGGGAGATCGTGTCAGACCAACGTCATAGATTTTTATGACTGGGTGACTGGGACCTTGGACTGACATAGGCAGGTAGACATCCTATACCTGGATTTTAGTAAGGAGTTTGATTGGGTACTAACATACTAAAATGCCAGCAGAATAGGCCTAATGGTCTTTCTAGTCTGCTCGATTGGTCAGCCCCCACCCTGGGTGCTGACCTTGCTGCCCCCCTCGCCTTCTCTGGCTTCTTCCTTCCCAGTTCCGGATATTCTTGCTGCATTGGATTTTGCTTCCAGAACCCTTCCCCTGTACCTGTCCCAGCCCCTCTTGAACCCTTCCACCATCTCTGCCTCCACCAGCCCCCTAGGCAGTGCAATCCATGGCTCCACCACCCTCTCAGTGAAGTAGCACTTCCTCCTTTCTCCCCTGAATCTCTTCCCCCCAGCTTACACCCATGCCCTCCAGTGGCCCCTCCTCCTTCCTTGAAGCACCCTAACTGTTCCTCCCCTATTTACCCTCTTCATGTACTTGAAGACCTCTATTATGTCCCCTCGGCCCCTTCTCTCTTCCAACGTGTACATATTTAGCTCTTCGAGCCTCTCCTCATAGGTCCTGTCCCCCAAGCCCCAAATCATTTTGGTTGCCCTCCTCTGGACCCTCTCCAGGAGTTTAATGTCCCTCTTTAAGTGTGGCCTCCAAAACTGCACGAAGTACTCAAGGTGTGGCCTCACCAAGCAGTTGTACAGAGGGAGTATAATTTCTCTCCTTCTGGAGGTGATCCCCCTAGCGATGCATCCCAGCATCCTGTTGGCCTTGGCTGCTGCCCTCCTACAAGTCTCCGAGTTGTTCATCTTGACATCCACCACCACCCCCAGGTCCCTCTCAGCCATTGAGACTTGTAGCATTCTCTCCCCGGGTGTACACTTGGCCCGGGTTTCTGGCCCCGAGGTGGAGTACCTTGCATTTCCCTGCATTGAACCTCAGCTTCCACGTTCTAGACCATCTTTCCAGAGCCTCCAGGTCCCCCTGTAGGGCCACCCTCCCCTCCTCCCCATCCACCACCGCCCCCAGTTTTGAGTCATCCGCAAAGAGACTCATCTCACTCCTGAGTCCTGTCCTTATGTCAGAGACTTGGGCGTTGAACAGGAGGGGCCCAAGGACTGATCCCTGTGGGACCCCACTAATGGCTCTCTTTGGGGATAAGACTATCCCACCAACTACGACCCTCTAGGTCCGGTCCTGGAGCCAATTGCCTATCCATCTGATTTCCCATCCCCCATTTCTCCCAGCTTATCTAGCAGGTCCACGTGGGGAACAGAGTCAAATACCTTGCTGAAGTCTAGAAAGAGGATGTCCACTGGTCTACCCAGGTCCAAGACACTCATCACCCAGTCATAGAACTCCACAAAGTTTGTCTGACACAATTTCCCCTGGACGAATCCATGCTGTCTATTGTCCAGGCACCCTGACTTTTCTAGGTCTCTCTCTTTCAAACAACCTGAAGTCTTGCTATATTATAGACATTAGCAGTTTGTTCCAGCTCTAGAACTGCCCCGGAGTGAAATGGTTAAAACCATTCCAAAATAGAATTTTGGCACAAGAGCAGCTCTATCTGTCATTTCAAACTTGAACTGTCAGATTCTTTACTCCGCCTCAGTGAACAGTCGCTCCGGAGATTTCTCCTTCTGCTCGGTTCATTTCTCGGTTTAAAAAGTGTTTTCTCGGTTGGATTTAACCGAGAATAGTTTTTTACAACATAAAACCGCTCGTTCAAGCTCTATCTGTGGTAACCGTAAGTAAATGAAGGTTTTGTCTGTGTGGAACTTGTAAGTTATCGGTTCGGTTTTGAACCGATCAGTGGGTTTAAAACTCATTTAAAACTAAAAGTTACTATTTTAGAGTGCGGTTCCCGGTTCTTATCGGTTCTAAAAAAAACGGATTTATTACGTTTTTTTCCAATACCCGTGACACGGTTAGGAACCGATAAGGGTGTCTTGCCTGGCACTGCCGTTAAAAGGGCAAGTTTTTGGTTAGGCTGGCATTATGTCTGAGAAACCCAAAAGAAAAACCGGGCCCACTGTGATGTTTGTGGGGAAGTCTTTGCCAAGGCTGACCCACACACCACATGTGTTTATTGTCTGGGGTTTGACCACCTCCAGTCAGACTGCCAGGTATGTAAGAATTTCCCTGCAGCCACCCTGGAAAAAGATTGGGCAGGCTCAGGGAACAGAGGCAAAGTCCGCTGACCTGGATGCCAGCCCGGTTGGTGCCAGCCGAACCAAAGGAGTGCCCTCTGACCAGGGCCAGACTTCCTCGGCCAAAAGAAAGAAAAGCGGGTTCTGAGGAACCAATTCCAGTAAAGAAAACAAGAAAATCAGCAGGTCTGGAGTCCAAAATTCCTTCTCCAACTGCTGCAGAGATGGCAAAAGCCATACAAATTGTCCAGTCACTGTCTCGGGGTCCGTCCGAACCACCACTATCTGGTAAAAGGTCGGTTCGTCCGGTCCCAGTGGTTCAGGATTTTGATATTGAGGAATTTTATGAACCAGAGGAGGGGGAGGAGGATTATGAACACTATGAATGTGGCTGGGAAGGTCTGGGTGTGCCCATTGAACCGGACATCTCCCCAGACAGACCTTTAGAATCTTCCCCCTATGCTGTCTGAGTCCCCATCTCATTTTATGTTTTATAAAAGTTGCTAAACCCTCCAGCTTCCTTTGAAGAGGCTGTGGATGAGCAAGAGGAGCCTGATTTTGTAGAAATGATGGATATTCCAGAGTCTAGGAGATTGTCTATTCCTTTACATAAGTCTTTTAGGAAACAAACAATTACAATTTTAAAAGCTCTAATTCTGTGCCTCCTGTAGATAAAAGGTGGACAGAAGGTATACATTGTCAGGCCCTGATAAGAATTCCTTTCTCAGCAGTGCAGTCATGTTGAGTAGTCAGGCTGCTGCCTGTGATAAAGCTAATATTCCCTTGGCTTCATCCTCCTGACAAGGATTCCAGAAAGATTGATGCCATGGCAAAAACAGTATATGGCAGCCTCCTCTGGGACTCAGGCAAGCAAATTATATGGCTTATGTAGCTAGGTATCAGAAATCTAGATGGGATACTGTTATGCAGTTGGCCAAGCAGGCCCATGGCCAGCTGGCTAGTGAACTAGAACAGGTGGCTGCTGATGGCATTGAAGCCTCCAAGGTTCAGTTTCATGCTGCTGTGGATGTTAATGTTTCCTCTAGGGTCATGGTCACATCTGTAGCTTTTCGTAGGTTGGCCTGGCTCAGGTGTACTAGTTTGTCACAGGATACCCAGACTAAGGCTATGGATTTTCCTGTGGTGGGAAATTCTCTGTTTGGAGAGCAGACAGAGAATTACATGAAGAAGATGGATGAATATAGGACTACTTACAAGAGTGCCCATGCTAAGGAGCGGCAAGCCACTCCTCAAAGGCATGCCCCCAGGGGTAGGGGTAGGCCTTTTCACAGGCCTTTCTACCAGACTCAGGCCTCCTCCTGCCTATGCTCAGAGGGGCTTCTTCAGAGGCAGGGGCAGACGAGGGGTGGGCAGACCTGCTCCCACCCCCCAGCCTAAAGCTCCTGCGAAACAGGCACCCTGATGGGGTGCCCAGGGCCGATTCTCCTGTACCAGTGGGGGGCAGGCTGGCTTACCTCAGTCAGAATTGGGCTTCTTTAACCTCAGACAAGTGGGTTCTGGAAGTAGTAAGCCAGGGTCTGGTTCTCAGCTCAAAAGTTTCCCAAGTTGAGAAGCAGACTTTTCTACCTGCAAGTGCTTCAGACCCTCGCTCTGGAAACAGAAGTCTTATCCTGTTAGCTCTCAGAGCAGTGAAAGGTTCCTCCCTGCATCAGGGCAGGGGTCTGTATTCAGATACTTCCTTACCCCAAAAAGACAGGAGAATGGCGGCCCATTTGTAGATCTCAGATATCTGAACAAGCATCTTTTGAAACCAAAGTTCAAAATGGTAACTCTGGCAATGATTTTACCTTCCCTAAGGCCAGGGGACTGGCTAGCCTCCTGGACCTCAAGGATGCCTATTTCCATGTCCTAATCAGAAGATCCCATCGAAGTACCTCAGATTCGAACTGCCCTCAGGTCATTACCAGTTCAGAGCAATGCCCTGACCTTACCTCTGCTCCAAGGGTATTCACAAAGTGTCTAGCAGTGGCAGTGGCCCACTTAAGGAGGCAGAGGATTGCTGTTTTCCCTATCTAGACGACTGGCTCATTGTAGCCAGTCCCAGAACAGGTAAAATCTCACCTGCAGGTCACCCAGCAGCTTCTCACCTCCTGGGTTTTCTGTTAAACCTACCAAAGTCTGTTCTGGAACCAGTCCAGGTACTCACCTTTATAGGGGCAGAATTGGACACAAAGCTAGCCAGAGCCTTTCTTCCCCAGAAAGGGTAAGGAATTTAGTGGCTCTGGCCTCTTCCTTCACTCTGCAGGTCTCTCGACCAGCAAGACACTTCTCTGCAGCTCCTGGGGCACATGGCTGCATCCACAGCTGTTGTGCAGGAGCTAGATTTCAGATGAGAGACATTCAGTTTCACTTGAGAACCTTTTGGTCTCAGAGAAGAGCCCCCTTTCCAAGTTGGTCCCAGTGACTCGAACCTTGATCCTAGCTCTCCAGTGGTGGCAGGATCAGAGCAATTTAAGGCCGGGGTCCCCTTCATTTCCCCTTCTCACGACATGACTCTCATTACAGATGCTTCCTTCTGGGTTAGGAGCCCACATGGCGACCTTTCACTCAGGGAGTTTGGTCCCCCAGGAATCTCTGCTCCACATCAATTTGCTGGAACTCAGAGCTGTCTTTTTAGCTCTTCAAGCTTTTCTGCATCTGTCACGACAAGGTGATACAAGTCAGAACAGACAACACCACAACAATGTGGTACATCAACAAACAGGGGCACTCTGTCTTCGACCTTGTGCACGAGGCAATGAAGTTGTGGTCTGGCCTATTCCCTGAACACTTCCCTCATAGCAGTTCATCTTCAGGGAAGGACAATGTCCTAGCGGATGCCCTCAGCAGGATTTCCCAGGGCCATCACGAATGGTCCCTGGATCCTCAAGTGCTGGGATAGTTTTTGCCAGGTGGGGCATCCCTCAGATAGATCTTTTTGCAGCCCCAGACAATCACAAACTTCCTCTGTTCTGTTGCAGGCCTCCAGTGCTGGGCTCAGTTCCCTGGATGCCCTTCCTCTGGATTGGGAGGGAAGTTCCTCTCTTCTCCCCTTTCCTCTCCTATTCAAAGTACTAGTCAAAATCATATCTCAGCCTTGCAGGGTGATTCTGATTGCCCCGGATTGGGCCAGGCAGCCCTGGTACCCACTCCTTCTGTCTCTGACAGTCCTTCTTCCCCTGTGCCTCCCCAGGAATCACAATCTGTTGACTTGTGCCCAGGGAAGGGTTTGGTATCCGGACCTCAAATCCCTCAACCTCAAGGCCTGGCTCTTGGAGTTAGTTTGCTGATTTACACCTCTCTCAGGGTGTTCTTGAGATCCTAAAGGCTTCCAGAAAGCCTTCCACTAAGGCTATTTATAGTTCTAAATGGAAAAGGTTTTCCATTTGGTGTGCTGGGGAAAATATTTCCCAGAATCTGCTGAATTGCCCATTTGTTAGATTACATGGTACATCTTAATTCCTTGGGTCTCAGACCAGCTACCCTGAGAGTTCATTTGGCAGCTGTGTCTGCTTTTGTATCAGCAGGAAAGTCATCCCTCTTTCCTCTCATCCTGTGTTTTCCAAGTTTTTAGGGTTCCTCCATACTAATCCTCCCTTTCAGGAACCGGCCCTGCTTGGGACCTTAATGTTTGCATTGCCCAGTTAATGCAACCCCTTCTGAACCTCTGTCTTCTGCAGAGCTTAAGTACCTAACTTGGAAACTGTTTTCTAGTAGCTGTTACTCTGCCAGGCATAAGTGAATTGCAAGCCTTGTCAGTGAAGACGACTTTATTTCTTTCCACAGGGATAAGGTAGTCCTTAGGACTAATGGGAGATTTTGCCTAAGGTGGTTTCAGATTTCCATCTTAATCAATCTATCTCCCTTCCAGTATTTTTTTCTGATCACTCCTCTTCGGGTGAGAGGAGGTTGCACAGCCTGGATGTTAAGAGAGCTCTTAGTTATTATATAGCGTACCAAAGGTCACAGGTTGAATCCTCCAACTTTTCCTTACCTATGGTGAAGTTGGGAAAGGCAAACCTGCCACTGAAGAGATCAATAGCCAGGTGGATTGTCTCTGTATCCAATTTGTTATCAGAAGTGGGCAGACCCCCGGTTTGAGGGCTCATTCTACAGGGGTACAGCTCGTCTCTAGCTGCTGCCAGAGATATCCTTTATTAGAGATTTGTCAGGCTGCTACTTGGAAAATGGTACACTTTTTACCAAGCATTACTCCCTGGATGTCCAGGCCAGGAGAGATGCTCGGGTTTGGCACAGCTGTTCTTCAGAGCCTATTCCTAAGTGGGTTCTGCCCTCCTCCATGGAGGTACTGCTGTGTATTCTGCTAATGTCTATAATATAGCAAGACTTCATGTTGTTTGAAGAAAAATTACTCACCTTAGTAATGTTGTTTCTTCTAATGGAGTCTTGCTAACATATTACTCCCAACCTGCCTCTCAGAACCTCTACTTGGTGGGGTGCGGGCAACTTAGTGTGGGCACTACTTATGTCCTGTTAGCATTTTGTCCCCTTTGGGACTTTGGGGAGTATGTGTGTGTGCGTGTGTGTGTGTGTTTTATTATACTTATGTTCCATTTTCATATTATTAGAATGGTGTTAGTATTTCTGGTCCCCTGACTTGAGTCTTGGTGTTGGGACCATCAATGGTTGTTATTATTTGGGTAGCCATTTGGCTAGTGTAGTTACAGCTTCCACACAGACCTTAGTGAGTTTGGCTCGTAAGATCGACAGTTCAAGTTTGAAATGACACAGAGCTGCTGTCGTGCCAAAATTCTATTGGAATGGTTTTAACCATTTCACTCCGGGGCAGTTCTAGAGCTGGAACAAATTGCTAATGTCTATAATATAGCAAGACTCCATTAGAAGAAACAACATTACTAAGGTGAGTAATTTTCTTCTCTCCCCCAGCCTCTCCTTGACAATGCCCTCCATCACCTTGCCCACCACCGATGTCAGGCTGACAGGCCTGTAGTTTCCCTACCACCTCCCTTGATCTCTCTCCCCTTTGGTGGATAGGCACTATATGCGCCATCTTCCAGTCCTGGGGCACCCACCCTATCCTCAGAGAGATGGTGAAAAGCTCTGCCAGGGGTTTCGCCAGGACATCCTCAAGTTCCTTCAGCACTCTGGTATGTAATTTATCCAGCCCCGGTGCTTTCTCCGTCTTAAGGGAGCTGAGGGCTTCCCTCACTCTCTCTGCTGTGATTTCCACTTCCGGTACCTCTTCTCCCTGCTTAGCCCTCCCCCCCTCCTGCCAGTGATGCCTCCCCCTCCAGACCCACCGATCGGTAAGGGTCCCCCCTTCCTCAGTATCTCTGTCTCCTACCATGTATGATGCAGCACCCCCATTTTCCTTGGTGAAAACTGAGGTGGTACTCATTTAGTACCTCAGCCTGCTCCCTCGGGTCTTGTGCCCATCTCTCCCCTGTTTTAATCCTGCTAATCTGTCCCTTCACCCTTCGTTTTTCCCAGTGTATCTAAAGAACCCTTGTTCCCTCTCCTAATTTCCCTGGCCAGGTTCTGCTCCTTCCTTGCCTAGCGCCCTCACCACCCTAGTGGCCCTTCTAGCCATCGGCTCGTACTCCCCTCGATCCCTTTCACTCCTTGAGCACTTGAAGTGCCTATAGGCTGCCTTCTTTCGCACCACCTCCTGGACCTCCCTGGTCCACCAGCAGGGTTTTCGAGCCCTACAGCATTTTCGTCTTACTCTTGCACAGGTGCTGGTAGCATCTTGCACCCCTCTCCTGATTTCCCACCTACTATCAGCGTCCATGTCTGACCCAGTCACATCCAAATGGTCCTTTAAGGATCCTTCTCATTTCCTTAAAATCCATTCCCCTGAAGTCAGTTACCTCTGTCTTTGTGCAACCTTCTAGCCCTCCTAGGTCCAGGCAGAACCAGACCGTGGCATGGTCACTCCCCGCCAATGAGTCCCTTACCTCCAAGCCCCTAATCTGGTCACTGTCTGCCAGGACCACATCCAGTACCCACGCCTCCCTGGTCTGTTGCCCCACCTGCTGAGTTAGGAACGCATCTTGAAAGACATTCAACAACCTCTGTTCCCTGGTCACAGAAGATGTCATAGTCTCCCAGTCTGTTCCTGGCATGTTTAAGTCCCCCAACACCACCACCGTTCCTCTGCCCAGTCTGCAGTGTCTCCTAACATCTGCCACCAGACTCTCCTCCAGCTCCTCCGCCAGGGCAGGGGTCTATACACCACTCCTATTTTTACACCTTGCCCCCCCTTTGTTATCAAGGGTGACCTAACTGCCTGTACGGTTCCCTCCGCCTCTACTCCCCTATGCCAATGCAGTTTTGACTATCATTGCTACCCCTCCTCCCTGTCCTTCTGAACATAGGTGTAACCCTCCAGGTCCCAGTCTGTCCTGCAGTGGCCCAGGTCTCGGTGACCGCTGCCATCCACTGCTCCCTCGTTAGCATAGCCTGGAGCTCAGGCATTTATTTCCAAGCTCCTGGCATTTAGCAGGACTACATTCCACCCTTTCCTATACTTCCATTCCCCTGCTCGTGTTCCCATGGGGATTCTGTTTTCCCTGGTCCGCACTTTCACCAGTCGGCCTTTTCCTGCAATCCTCCAGCTCCCAGGGGTGGAGACAGAGTCCTCCCTATCGCAACCCCTTGACAGCCTTTTTCTCCCATCCCTCCCCTTCACAAGTTTAAACCCCACTTTCACCAGTGAACCCTCTATTTTCAACTTAAGGATTCCCTCTCTCCAAATTGAGATGGAGTCTATCTCTAGCATACAGCTCCTTATCCTCCCAGGTCTCCCCCAATCCCCATCAACCCATCCCTCTGGCCTCACAACACTCCTGAGCCACTGGTTTATCTCCTTAATCTTCCTTTGTGCTCCCACTAGCCCTTGGCACCGGCAGGATTTCTGAGAAGGAAACTGTGCATCCTATGTCATGACAGACCCTGGCAAGCTCCTGAATCTTGTCTGTATCTCTAGCTCGCTATTTCCTCAATATCATTTGTACCCAGGTGGACCAGGTATGTCAGAGGAACCTCCACAATCCTTTGCCAGCTGATACACCTCGTGCTTAGCCCTGTGCACTGTTAGTCCAGGGAAGCATTTGTTCTAACTGGCCAGGCTTCTCCTCCCTATCCCATTTGATACCTCTGATCATAGAATTCCCCAACAGGAGCACTCTGACTGCTCCTTTTCTGCCATTTTCTTCCCCTTCCATGTCCCTCATCCTTTCTACTGGGTACCTCACAATGGGCTGCTAACAAAGCTGGGGGATTGGGTGGGAGGGCAGTTGCTCAGATGGGTGGAAAATTGGCTAACAGGGCGAATACAGAGGGTAGTGGTGAGTGGGATAGTCTCCTCCCCCAGGAAGGTCAATAGTGGGGGTCCCCCAAGGTTCAGTATTGGGGCCACTCCTGTTAAATGCCTATGTCTCGGATATGGGGAAGGGGGTTGGAAGTAGGATGAGTCTCTTTGCGGATAACTTAAAACTAGGAGCACTGGCGGATGGAGACTAAGTGAGAGAGGCTGTCCAGTTGGACCTGGATACTCTGGAGGGGCGGTTGTGGTGGGGATTGAGGTTTAATGTAGGGTGCTGCATCTGAGGGTCAGAAACCCGGGCCATGTATACACCCTGGGGGTCTTACTGCAAGACACATGGAGCGAGAGGGATCTAGGATTGGTGGTAGACATAAAAATGAATAACACTGAAAATTGCAGAACTGCGGCAAAAACAAATGGGATACTGGGCTGCATAGCCAGGGGCATTACGTCCAGGAGGAAGGAGGTGATCCTCCCTCTGTATAATGCCCTGGTCAGACCGCATCTCTAGTACAGAGTGCAGTTCTGGAGACCTCTCCTCAAGAAGGACATGGCACTGCTGGAGAGGGTCCAGAGGAGGCAATCAGGATAATTCGGGGCATGAGGGGAGGCCCTATGAAGAAAGGCTGGATGTACTTGGGCTGTACTCACTGGAGAAAAGGAGAGATGGGGGGACATTATGGGGTCTTCAAATATGTAAATAAAATGAGGGCGGAGCCAAAGCGATGTTCAGACTAAAGAAGGGGGGAACAACCAGGGGGCATGAGTGGAAGCTAGAGGGGGGTAAATTACAGTGGGGAATGCAGGAGACATTACTTCACTGAGAGTGTGGTGGAGCCATGGAATGCACTGCTCGGGAGTCTGGTGGAGGAGGGCACAGTGGAGGGCTTCAAGCAGGGGTGGGACAGGTACAAGGGAAAACTGAAGCCAAAGATGACCCTCTCTGGGGCTGGGGGGAGGTGGAAAAGCGAGCACCCATTAGGAGGCTGGCTGCTGAGCAGATATGACAATCAGGCCTATTCTGCTGGCTTTTAGTATGTGAGTTAGTTGCCAGGAAAAAAGCCGCCAGCTGTGAGAGTAAGTGAGCGTGGAAGCCATGAAGCAGCTGTTGTTCCACTGTTGCAGGGTGATACTTGTGCTAAATTCTGTATTCCGCCTTTCAAGAATGCCTTTGTGCCCTCCCCTGCTGAGTCATTGAGGGCTTGATAAAAGACAGAGACTGCTTGCGGCAGTTCTGTGGAGAGGAAGAGCCTCTGTAGTAGTAGTAGTATTGGGGGTGGGGGGGAGATGCTGGTTTCAGGTGGAAGGGAGTAAAAAGTGTCTCAGCTGGAGGTACATGAAACAAATCTGTTTGCCTTAGTCCATGGGTCTGACGCATTTCCTGAAATGTTTTAGTCAGACCCATTTAAAAATTGTGGGAGGGTTGTGAGTCTGAGGTGGATCCGAGTGCGAAAGGTGTGATCAATTCCGTTTGGGGTGAAGTTTTCCAATAGGGCAATCTGGCAAAGCAACATCAGATGCGAGTGAAGTGAGAGATGTTTGCGTATCACTTTCCAGGTTCTAATTTGGTGTGAGACCCAAGGGCCAGTAGGGATTTGATTGGGGGGGTTGATGCAGGGTAAGTCTGAGCAAGTCTTCATAGGGGAGGAGACCCTCCTCTGTCTCCCTCTAGATTAAAGGGCTAGACCTCATGTAGCGGATGGCTGTGAGTGATAGGTGGGAGACCCAGTTGTACAGCTTAAGATTGAGGAGAGCAAGCCCTCCGTCTCCTAGGGGGAGAGAGGGGGTAGAGAATCCCACTCTGGGATGCTTGCCCGCCCATATAAACCCCAAGATTGCCTTATTCCATATACGGAATATTTTTGTCGGTCTGTGTAGTGGTACATTCTGAAAAAGGTAGAGGACCCTAGGTAGAATCGCCATCTGTATAGCCTCTGTTCTCTGGAGGAGTTTGAGAGGAAGGATGTTCCATTTGGCCAAATCGTGCTGAAGTTGGGAATAAAAAGGGTCCTAGTTATTTTGCATCGCTTTCTCAGGTTTATGAGACAAGTAAATCCCAAGATATTTCAATTTATCGAGGTCCCATTTGAATGGGTAAGTTTGCCTGAATGATGGAGGGGGGAGAAATGAAAGAAAAGAGCATCCATTTTGGATGTATTGAGCCTGTACCCCGAACACGACCATAAGTCCTCAGAAATCTTGAAGACTGCTGGGATGGATTGTGACTGTTTTGATTTAAAAAAAAAAAAAAAAAAAAAAAAAAAAAAAACTGCGTACAAAATTATACGGTGCTCCATCTGAACCCCTCAGATCTGAGTGGAGAGTCTGATCGCCTGGGCTAGTGGCTCAAAGATGGCAGAGTCCAGGGGACAGAGGGCAGCCCTGTCGAGTACCCCTAAAGAGGGGAAAATAGGCAGAGTGGTGACCAGAAACCTTGACATAGGCCTGAGGGGAGGAGTAAAGTGCTTTTATCATACTAATAAAGGGGGGCAGGGAATCCTATCTTGGCCATGGTGGGGAAAAAAAGAAAAGGCCAAGATACCTGGTCAAATGCTTTCTCGGCATCAAGGCTGAGAAGGACAGAAGGGCCTCTGCAGGTCTGCATTTTTTTGGACCAGATGGAGCGCTCTGTGTGTATTGTCTGTCATGGACTTGGAGCTTACAAAACCTGTTTAGTCTAGGTTTTATTAGGATGGGGAGGACGGAATCTAGCTGTCTGGCCAGAATGGACATAAGGTATTTATAGTCCATGTTTAGGATTGAAATTGGTCGGTACGAGCCACATGAGGGGGTCCTTGTCCGGTTTAGGGATAAGAGACTGCTGCATATGACCAGCATAGGGGAGGGTTGGATGTACTTTGCAGAACATCATTGTAGGTTTGTAGGAGGAGAGGGCTTATTGTTTGTGAGGTGCACTTATAAAATTACACCCCGTACACATCGGGTCCATGAGCTTTCATGGTTCTGGATCTGGAGATGGCTGCTGCCAACTCCATTTCGGTTATGGTGGATATCAGGCTGGTGTGTTGGTCCTTGGTGAGCTTGGGGAGTTCTAAAGGGGACAAAAAGGCATGGATAGCGGTAGAATTTATAGGATGATCAGGGGTATATAGGGCTTTATAGTAGTCACAAAATGCCTGGGAGATGTGCCCAAATCTGATATGAAGGGTGCCTCTGTTGGGGTCTCTTATGGCTGCTATGGTGGAAAGTTTACGCTGTTTGTACAGCTGATGGGCCAGCAAATGAGATGCCCAGGGACCCATCGTCCCGTATCTCTGCCTCAGGAAGGCCATCGCCATCTCTGTCTGTTGCGTACAGAGGGAGTTCAGGTTCCTCTTGATCTTTTTTAAGCTGTGCGGTAACTGAATGGTTTCCTTGCTGATGGACGACCTGGAAGAAGTGCAGGGTCTGTTCAAGGTGTATTTGTCTACTTCCGCTGTTTTGTGAGGGTGGCTGAATACTTTATTAGGTGGCTTTAGGGTGTCCCATCTGATGGAGGGAGAAATTTCAGGGTCAGAATTATCCTCCAAAATCTGTTCCATCTTATCACTCAAACTCACGAAAAGGTTCACTCCTGAGACGGGCTGGATTAAACTTCCAGATGGTGTTAACGCCTTTCAAGTCCCAGATCCCAAGTAGTGATCAGAGATGCATGGTCAGAGTGGGCAATATCCCCCATGGTGGCATCTACAAGGGCTCCCAGACACTCCTGAGAATAGCAGTGGTCAGCTCTAGTGTATGTACAATGTACAGCCGAATAAAGTATATCCTCTGCCTTTTGAATGGAGGGACTGCCACACATCCAGCCAGACCACCTGCTGAACAAATCGTTTGAAATATTTATGCGGCGATGGCTGTTTACCCCGGACACGCTTGTGGAGTCTTAAGTTGGGGCTCAGGGTGATGTTGAAATCGCCAGCTAAGATTAGGGTCCCCTTGGTCTGTTGTAATATTTCATTCAGAAGGTGACGAATTGTTGGGAGTATTAGAGCCCGGGGGAAGGTAAATATTTGACAGGGTCGCCTTTTGTCTTGAAGTAAACTTCGGGCAACAACCAGGCGACCCTCTAGTCTCCACTCATAGCCATCTGAAAGTTGTGTGGCTGGGAACTGATAACGACCCTCCAAAAAGCAGAGGGAAAACCTGGGCAGTACCCCTACAGGCCAATTTTTTTTTCTTGTTGTTGTTGTTAGTAGGCCTGTCCGTTTCTTGAATATAAACAATTTCAACCTGATTCTTTTTATTTTTTTGCTTTTGTTAACTGGGTAAGCACACTAGACGGCCAAGTGCTTATTTTTTCAGGTGCGACCCGGGAGAAGATTACAATGTACATTTAAGCAAAGACATCATTCTAGTTCTCTCTTTATAGGGTTGCTTAGCCCATTAACATTTAAAGAAAAACTTAAGAGGTTTGTTAGCTATTTAAAAATGCAAAGAACATAGTGAGAATCTGCTCAATCCCTATCCTTAGCCCCAGGACTGACTCTGGTCTAGGAACCGTGTCCTGTAACCAAACGAGGGCCAGAAGAAGAGCCAGTTTCTCCCCCACCCCACAATCCCCAAGATCCCGGCCCTCAAACCGACGCACCCCCCCCCTCCAAGTGGCCCACAGAGCGAGCTCTGTCTCCACCATGGAAGGGGGGGAATCCAGTGCCTCTAGGCCCAGAGATGAGGGCTGTGGGGCTACGGAGTTATAAAAGTGGGGGCCAAGCCCCTGGTGCAGGTAGGGGAGGAGATGATCTGGGGAGGGACAGAGGATCCATCGACTGCAGGGGCAAGACCTACCTGGGGAGAAGAGACAGATCTGGCTCACCTGTTAGAAAAGAAACAAGAAGCGGGTCAATGGAGTACATTTATTTCAGAGTCTGGTGTGTAGTCTCTCTCAGGGGTTGCTCCATTGCCTGTCTCTTCAGACCCGCCGCGATCTGCTGGATTGCTGAGGCTCCTCCTCTGTGGTATTGCTTCCTCTACGGTATTCGGCTCCAGACCTTCTGTGCCATCTTGGAGGCCAGGGATGTGTTGGCTTGCTTCTGCCTAGCGCTACTTCCAGGCCCTGTTTACCTAGTTCCCGAGCTGCATCACTGGGGGTGTCGTAGGTTTTGGAGCCATCTGAAAATTGTTTGTTTAGATGGGTATGGGGTCCTGAACTTATTTTTGACTCTCCCAACTTCTTTAGGAGGGAAGCGTAAGCTCTGCTGCTTGCAGAAATTTGGGGGTGGGGGTAATCATTGTCTACATACATGCGATGATCTTGGTACGTTAAGTCCCCTTGTTGCCAGGACCTGTGTGAAATCATTTCCTTTTACTGAAAACTTCATTACCATTGAGCGTGGGCGATTTGATGGGCCAGGCTATGGGCCCAACGCACGGGCTCTATCAGTCTCCAGGGTACAGCTCTCCTGTAGGCCCAGTTTAGATTTGAAGAATTGCTGCAGAAATTGGATCAGGTTATTGCACTGCAGCCTTCCAGGATGCCCAAAACCCTGAGGTTGTTTCTGCGGTTTCGGGTCTCTGCATATTCCGCCCTCTCTTGTAGATCCTGGACTGCCTGGTGTAGTTGGACTATAGCGTGCTCTGTACAGTCCACGTGGGCATCAGATTGTGTGGCCTGCTCCTCCAAACAATAGAGTCTTCGCTCTGTCTTTCGGATATCGGTTTGGAGAGCTGAGAAGGTAAAGTGCGTCTCTTCCTGAAGTTCTGAAGCTCCTGGAGAACCATGTCCATTTGTCTTGCTATATTGGGAGTGCTGAACAGGTCGGCCTTTGGGAACTTGCTGCGGTCACAGATCTGAGAGCTATCACTATCTGAGCACAATCAGTCAGGATCCAGTTGGTCCGGTGGTGGTTTTGAAGGATCTGGCTTTCGTTTAGGCATCTTGGTGGTAGGTTAAAGTGGATTTGCCCCAAATTTTAGGTAGATTGTAGTTTAAATTGGTACTTTTTTAGTCTTGGAGGAGACTGAGCTACAAGCTCAGGATGCTTCCGTGGGCATGACGTCACCGGAAGTCCCTAACCTTTGTTACTCTGTTTGAACAGAATTGCCGTGTACAGGGGCTGAATGGCTAAAATTCTGAGAAACTGTGCCCTTGGTACCAAGTATAACACTGCTTTGATTTGTTCAGGGTTATTGTGTGTGTGTTAGTACTTTGCAGTGCCGAATCCAGGTGTGCAGCCATGTTTAAAGTAGACCCAGCTATCAAGTCACCTTTTGTTCTGCAACATTATGCAGAAGGAATGTGGCTGAGCCTGCCTGTTTAGCTGAGGCAGTTGGGTCCGCTGCACTAGGCACAGTCTTGTCCATCCATTTTCCATTGGGTGAACATTCCCAGCAGGCTGCTGACAGGGCTACTTTCACAGATCGGTGTCTGACACCTGAATTCGGGTGGGGCAGCTTCTCTGGGAGCTGGCTGTTGACTCACCGCTGTGGCCCTTTGATCGGACATTGTCAGGTTGGAAACTGACAGCATCCAAGTCTTGGTCCCCATCACTGAAGCTGGAGACTCGAGTAGTTATGGTCTGCTGGAGCTTTTCACTTGCGGTTGTAAGTGCAGCATATTCTTTGGCTAGTAGCTGGAGCAACAGAAATCTTCCATCTGCAGTCCCTGCCTGGAGCAGTTTCTCCTCGGGGCAGCTGTCTACAACTGGAACTGCTGGCTGAGAAGTTCAAACCTTATGCTGTTCTGGAACTCCAAACTCTGGACCTTTTTATTATGGCAGGGGTCAAAAATTTAGTTTTGCAGCTGCTAGCCAGTGGGGCTAGTGACACGGGAAAATCCACTAATAACTTTTAGTAACTAGCCCCATTGGCCCAACTGATGTGCTTATTGAAATGTTACCTTCTCCAGTACAAGCCCGCAGGGCTAGTTAAAAGAAAATCTTACTAGCTTGATACAAGGTCTACCAGCATTTAGCTAGTGGTCTGGTGCCAATTTTGACCCCTGTCATGGGCAAGTCTTCATTCTTATCCCTTCCGGCAATATCTCATGCTTTGAAGAGTAGTTTCTTCAGGAAAAATGGAGTTTACAGTAATGTAGATATCCATATCAGTAGCATTAAAATGCTGCAAAGCAGGGCTTCCGCCACCCCTTCCTCTACCTGCAGGAGTGGCCATCTTGCCGGCAGCAGCAAGACAGCCTCACAGTGCCCCTCTCCGAAGAGTAGGGGAATTTCCCCGGTGTCCTGGTCAAATTTCCCCATATTCACTAAAAATATCACCAACCACTTAATGTGGCTCCATTTCAGTTGGTTACTATCTGCATCTCTTCTCTTCCCTCCCCGAGACAAGGCTGAAAATAGGCAGAATTGCTCAGCCCTCCTTTCCCAGTCAACAGAAAACTTAAAATAGGTTGCATTGGGGGTGGTATCCAGAGGAAAGACCTGTCTAAGAATGGTGCACAACTCTGCTGTGGGGTGAACATTGAAGAGTGGGTCCTGGATTTGCAGTGAGACCTGGAGAAACTGGAAAGTGGTCCAGTCTGACAGTTGAGGTTCAGTGCCGAAAAGTGAAGAGTGATGCATATTGGTAAGAAGAAGCCATGCATGTAGTAGTGGATGGTAAAGGTGTACTGTTGGCAACAACTGGAGAAAGGGTTTGGGGGTTATCAACCATCTCAAAACTTAAGTAGGGTTCATGCTCAGCTTTTTATTCTTTTGCTCAGGTCTAGCCTTGAAAGTGGTACCCAGTTTGCACTGGTCCCCCAAGATTTACACTGGCTCTAAGTTATAATGGAGATTATTTGGGGGGAGGACTCCCGCTCTCTGTCCCTTTCCAATTATTCCCTTGTTTCCAGCGGCATCGTGTGTGTGTGTGTGTGTGTCTCTCCTCTCCCACCCACCCCATCCCCTGAGTTTCTCCTTGGTGTTAAGTGGAACCCAGTTCCTCTCCACATAATTTCTCCCTGGTGTCCAGAGCATCCCCACCCTTTCTCTGTTAGCCTTCCCTGGTATTCGGGTGCACCCTTCTCTGCCCCCCATCACTTAACCCAGGTGTCCAGTGGCACCCCTCCACTCTCCAGAGCACCCATCCCCACAAACCCTTCGCTCATTTCCATTGACCAATGTCTAACTCTCACAACTGCAACATCAGTATACTGACACAAGTGTCCAATGGAGCTGGTTTTTAGCACCCCCAAAAAATAAATAAATAAATTGCTGCACTTCCACCACCCTCCTACTCATGTCCCCTTAGGTACTCTATCCATTTGGGGTTTTTAGAACATCTTTTAGTTGACACTCCTTTTAATAACATTTACAGACTGTGTGTGTGTGTGTGTGTGTGTGTGTGTGTGTGTGTGTGTGTGTGTGTGTGTGTGTGTGTAGGAACTGGAAAGATACCATATTTGGTTATGCAGAAATGGTTTAAAATCTTTGTATTCATTTAAACCCTCTGGATTTATGCTTTTCGGCCTAAAAGTCCAGAAACATTTTCTTTTCAACAGTAGCCGCCCCCAAAAAAAAAAAAGTGTTCCAGACCCATAAACTGGAGAAACCTAGGATCCCCCAGTATGGTGTTCAAGGAAATGTCTCCCTATAGCTGTGTCCACCCTTCTGTTAGTGATGGAGCTAACATGTTCTTGGACCCTTTCTTAGAGCATCCTAACCGTTCTGCCACTGTAGCCCAGACTGCACGTACATCATATTAAAGACAGCAAAACTTGTGGTATAAGTAATCCCTAATTTCAACATTTCTTTGTGTTTCGGGCAAACAAAGTGATTGTCTTGTTTAGCATACCTACAGACATTACATCTGGCGTTCATGAAAGCCTCTTGGAAATGCTGGAAGTCATCTTGTCCCCTTATTTTTTCTGGACCCCCAAATTGATTGTGTACTATTGCTGTCCTTCCTGTATGTGGTCCTGGGTTGATTGCTCGTTGCACCTTCTTGATTGTCACTCAAAAGTATTTGCCAGCAAGGCAGACCATGTGACAAGACTGGCCGACCATGTGGAGAGAGACTGGCAGACCTGAACATGTACATTCACACTAGAGGCAGATGTTTTTATTTATTTATTTTTTTTTTTTTGAAGGGGGGGATTGAAACTTTCGAGTTCCTGAGGGGGACAAACAAGTTTGACAGTAAGGACCTGTTTCGTTAGCATGGCTGGAGACTAGTCAATAGAAAAATTAAAATGGATGATACGAAGCTCTTTATAAAGAGGGTGGTGGAACAGTAGAGTAGATTGCTGAAAGAGGCGAAGGAGGAAGTCTGTAAATGGTTTCAAGGCCTGGTTGGACAGATTCGGAGGTCTTGGGACACTGAAAAGTGGGTTAAGGAGTGAGAGAATTTGGGAAGGGTTTATTATGACTTGTACCCAGGAAGAGTGTGAGGGTGTGCCAGATGTAACTTTTTTTTTTTTTTTTTTTTGTGTGCTTGATAATGGCTGTGAGATTAATCTAGGCCACTGTTAGAGTTTAACAAGACCCTTGAAGATTGCATTTGTTGTGTGGAGGCTCCATTCGTAGGCAGTGTGGGTTGCCAGGTTTCTGTGCTGTACTTTCCCCATGTTATCTTCTGGCCTATACTGCATAAGTAATCTGCTAGAAACTCCACATTCCAGATTGTTGATGAAAATGTTGCTGAACCCTGAGGAAAGCCTCTTAATGCACCTCTACTCAGAGTATTGCCAGGCAACCACAACCTTCCGATTCCTGCCCCCCAAGCCTGTTAGCAGCTCACCTTGTGCATGCGCCGTGTATACTGCTCTGGTGTACTTTGACCAGAGGCTTGTTAAAGAAGTGACACCTTCAGGAGAACTTTAACAAAGCATAATATGTAGCCACAGTTCGGCTTGTATGCACATTAGTTCTGTATTCCTCCTCCCTATTATTTATTACTGAGATCATCTGCATGAAAACCGGATCTTTGTTCCTGCACTGTTGATCTATTCCTATTGATTTCTTCCTACGCAAGGTCATAATGCATGGCTTGTGACATCAGTTACTCCCAGAGCAACATATTGTGATATCACAACAGAGGATTATGACTTGTGGTAGGGAGTAAGCTATAGAAACAGATGAATTCTAAAGGATCTCTGGATAAATATCATGTATTCATTCAAATGTTCTTAGCAATAAAGGGGAGGAAAATATTGTGTGTGTGTGTGTGTGTGTGTGTGTGTGTGTGTGTAATAAACCACTCTGAGGTGTGCAGTCACTCTCTGATATACGCATGCCTTGGTGTCGTTATGCGATATCAAGGCCTCAGGCAGAATCCGTCAACCGCCAGTGCGTCGCATTATGAAGCACGACTGCACACCTCAGTGGTTTATCTATCTTACAAAATGTCAAAATTGCTTGAGGGGGGTAAAAGTGCAGGTGTGCAGTCGCGCTCTGATCTATGCACGGTCATACGATGTGTTTTATACAGTCAGAACACTGGATTAGTATTTGCTCATTTTATAAGTGTGTGTGTATTTATATTTATACAATAGTGGTGTGTTGTGTTTGTTGACAATAAAATCATGTATTCTCACCCCAGTGAGAGAAATGGTTGCCATAGCTACAGTGAAAATGTTTACACTTACACATAGTGTAGCTATGTCATCAACCAATATTCTTACTCCAGCAGCATGTTCCCAGTGTAAGTTAGAACTTCTTTTAAATATGAAACTGAAATGTTTGAGGTAACTAAGCAGCTGGTCTGCATTCTTTGCTTGCAGTTTCACAAATGCCAGAAGCTTGCAGCAGTACAGTCCTCACTGCACCAAATGGCACACACCTAAAACAGCACATTTCTGTACTACAAGCTGCTGAATGGTCGTGCAGTCTCTCTCACCGCATCCAAACTGTAAACCTGTCAGATCCCGTTTATGATCTCTGTGATAACAAACATAAAGAAAATCTGTCTACAGACTCCGACTAACATACCAGTAAACTGCACAGCACACACATTTCCACACCGAAGCCTTCAGTTAATTTAATTTCTTCACATGTTACAGCAATCTAAACATGACTTCTTTAAACTGGTATTACTTGCATGATGTATACTCTGAAACTGTATAATTCTTGCTGTCTGTCTCATTAAAAAAATAAAGCTAAGCGTCTGAATGACAAGTAAAGCACCTTGCTCAATCGAAACTGCTCTTACCTGTAGTTCCTATGGAGCGTCCCACAGACATTCCAAAACAAATAACATATAAGCCAACCACAAATGAAAAAGTTACGCACAGCAGCATGCAACAAAAATTAAACTCTACGCATAATAAAATATAGGGAAAAGGAAAATCGCACACAGTAGCTACAGGAAACCTCCCGGACATGTCTAGCCTACCAAAACATATCATCCAACCACGGATCACACTCGTCAACCTATACCACCCGCTCACACACCTCACACACACGACCAGTCGCACAACATATACAAACATCATTCATACCCATTCACTCACAGTAACAAAACGACCTAAGATAAAACAAATTAAAGCTTCCACGCCTATTGTATAAATCGCACACATGATGTGCAGATCGTGGTACATGGTAAATATTCTCGCTCCTGCATCGTGAGGCATGGATATCTCTCTCTGCAGGAGTGAGAGTATTTTCCATAGCCCACTCCTGCCCATCGTGTGTGTATGTGTGTGTGGTTGTAACATGGCAAAAATATCAGGACTGCAGGGAGGAAAGACTGTTGGTGTCAGGGGGTCAGCTGGTACAAGAGCAACACAGCATTATGAGACGACAATGCCGTGTTGAGCTTGTGAACGTGCCTCTAAACCTCCCTGACTGAAGTCCTCACCAGTAGGCACGGTGGCACGTTGACCCATAGGTGGCGCGATAGAGAGCAGCAAAGGGATGCTGCAGACCACACAGATACCATTCTGTCACCTGGTGGTACAACTGTGGGGAAAAAGATGCAACACATCTTCGGTTCTCTCTTCTAAGCTGGTCTCCGGGCTTCCTTACTCCTGGGCTGTACCTCCTGATACCGATAGGCAGGCAGGAATTGGACCTCTGCAGCAGGGGACATCCAGCCCTCCACTTCTGTCTCCCTCAGTTTACTTCCTGCCTTCAGTGGAGCAGGTACTCTGCAGCAGAGCTCTGCCACAGGGGCAGGGCTGAAGAGACTAAGTTATAAAATTCTTTGTTTTCTTGTGGAGCGACTATAGGATGGCTAGAAGCAATTGAGAATCTCCCCTTGGTGGGACCCAGTCTCAGCCTTGCAAGCTGCACAGACTGGCCCCACTCTGAGCAGATCCCTGCCGTGCAGTGAAAATGTGCTTTGGGGAATCGAAATGAGTGCTTAAAAAGGATAATTGACCCCATTTCATCGTGTTGTTTTTTTCTGTGATGGATCCTTTAGGGGAGTGCTTAGGAGTCGGGGGAAGACGTTATTCTTTGGCCCCGTTTCATCGTGGTGCTTTTCTCCCACTCTTTCTGACACTATTCTGAAATGCTTAGGTCAGAATAAGCAGCAGCCACTATCTTCACTGTGGTGATGGTCTGGGCTAGGGAAGTGAAAACAGCACTGGAGAGCTTACGAAGGTTCCTCAGTCAAGTGAAAGTAGGATTCATTACTGGCCCCATTTCATCACGGTGCCTTTCTCCCGCGCTTTCTGGCTAGATTCTGAAATGCTCAGATCAGACTAAGCGGCAGCCACCATTTTCTCTGCTGTAATGGTCTGGGCTAGGGGAGTGAAAACAGCACTGGAGAGCTTCGAAGGACGCTGTCCCTCAGTAAAGTGAAAATCCTGGAGTAAAAACGGCACAGGAGGAATTGGGGGTTGGGTGGAATACATCAGATGGCAGCCCCATACTTTTTCCATTGGTGACCAGTGTTGTCTTGTTTCAGCCGCTCGTTGATGGTGGGCCGGCTGCATGACAGTGTCAACTCATCATCAGGGAGCTCTCGTTTACGAGCACTGCAGGGTATGAGGAGCCCTAATCGGGGAACAAGGGAAGCCTTCCTCAGCGAGAGTTAATGGGCTTAAACAGTCTAAATCAGAGGCAACTCATCAATGGCTGGCAATCAGATTACCTTAGCCACTCGTTGACGAGGGACCTGCAGCGTGGCTTAGCGACTCGTCTTCGTTCAGGGAATTCCAGGGACGAGCATTGTAGTGTGGGAAGAGAGCTATTCCAGCAGCCTTTGCTCAGCGTTCTGTTCTCCAATCCGTCACGAAGGGATGCCCAGAGGGTTATCTACATAGGCTCCCCAGAGGCTGGATTCCTGTATAGGCTACTAGGAGTAAAATGAAAGTATGGAATTTGGCCCTTATAGGACTAGCACAATTCTTAAAGGGCCAGCACATTAATCTCCACTTCAGCTTTCTGGTGTTATCCCTCACACAAGCCTTACAGGGGCAGAAAAGATCAGCACTGCTAGTCCCCTACTGCTAATTCACTTTGGCTGGATCGCTGCACCTAAAATATACGGCAACGTCTGGGAATGGGGAAGACGTTAAGGAAGAAGACCCTCCTCAGCTGTCTGTCGGCCCACAGGGCAGAATAAGCGGCAGAACCCAGCGGTCTGCAGCCCACTCTGACACCAGACCTCATAAAACTGTGAAATAAGGCCTCGCTCAGATCCAGTATGCATTGACTGACAGCCTGGGATCCCCAGATATGAATCACAGGAAGATGACACATAGAAGGAAAGCTAAAGCATTGCAGGGTGTGTTTCTTGGACTCCTAAGACTCCAGTTTATCCTCTTCTGGAGGGGGGGGAGCGAATGGGCAAGATCTTGTTGAAGGTGTCGCAGTCGAAATTCCCTTGGATCTCACCTGGCGGCTCCCATCCAAGAGAAGCAGGTTTCTCCCGGGCATCTACTCCGACACAAGCAACAGCTTTTCCCACTCCTCCTACCATAAGGGAAATGGCTGGAGGAGGAGCGACCACTCTCGAGGCTTCTGTCCTGTCCAGTGCCCCAGCAGATCTTAAGTTTTTCAGGCTTAGACGGAAGCAACCGGAAAAATGGTTAAACTACCGTAAAGGTTTCCCTCTGAGATGGCCATTGGATGGGAAGGGAGAGGCCCTCTCTCAAAGAGACTCTTTTAGTCCTCCACTCCTCTCTTAAAGCAGCTGCGAACAACCTGTTCTCAACACCACTGACGTGGCATTCCAGCATGCTGATGAGCCACATGTAAGCAAGTCCCGCCGACCTGTTTTTTCCGCAGGAGCCGCAATACCTTGGGCCACTATCCTGGCATTCCAGCATGCTGACGAGCCAGATGTAGATAAGCCCACCCCGCAACAGCCTCAGAGCGACACTATTCTAGGCATTTTCAGCAGATATTGTAAAGGAGGCTGCCAGTTGCGCAACAAGGGCCATGCTTTAACTCACCTCGCCTCGACATTCCTAAGGCTGCAGGCATGGCAGGCGGACAGGTCGCCAGAGCTCACTTGGTGAATGCCCCTGACAAGGGAGAGCTCCCGTATGGATAGTTTTTAAAGGAGGTGGTAAAAGATTCCAGAGAAGTGCTGAAAACTTAACTACCACAGTTCAGGAGCATGTACAGACCCTGGACGTAGGGATCCAGTCAGAGTATTCAAGCCCATGCATACTCTGAGGATACTGGGTCATCTGTATCACCTAGCAGACACAAAAAGGTTGTTTTTCTGGCATCCATAGGTCTGGAAGATGCCTGTTTACCCTTTCCACTCAATGTCATGCGCATGATCTCGGGTTCAGAGTGGCACAGTGGTTCTCTCTACTATTGGGGGTCTTCCTCAAACCCGCGGACAGAATTGAAGATGCCAGTGCCAGTCAGAGTCCACATAAAGGCCCCACAGCTCAACCAACATTACAAGCAGTGGCAGAGGTGGTCTGGTACCTGCCGGCACATGGTTTTCTCATCAGCTGCAGAAAGAGGTCCCTAATTTCAACCCAGACCTTGATCCTTCTGGGCGTAGACATCATGACACAAGGCCCGCCCCCGCCCCTGAAAACTACATTTCTGATTCTGATAAAGCTCATTAAGGAGTTTAACTCCTCATTTATTTTTCATACAGCTCATTGAGACAGTGAACCCTCCCTTCAGTGACCCTCTCATCTGACAGAGGTCATGAAGGGTCGCAAGTTAGACCATCTTCACCAAATCTGAATTGCAGCTGACGCAAGCCTCGTGAGCTGGGGTTCGGCTCACCTGCTTCAGCTTTTGGCACCGGGCAGGTGGTTGCTGTTAGAGGCACAAGGTACAGTATAAACGTTCCTGACGTGAACAGTAGGCCATGCCCTGAGCCACTCTGAGCAACATTTCCCTAATCAGGATAGTCTGGTTCCAACAGACAATCTATCAGCGTTTGCATATACCAACCATCAGGGTGGCACAAGAAGCCCAAAATGCTAAAGGGGAATCCCTTTTTCTTTCAGTGGGCTTCGCACCACTGAGCGTGGTATTTACCAGGGCAGGTAAACGACCTGGCAGACTAGCTTAGTTGCCAGGTTGGTCAACCATGGGAATTGGAGCTGAAGGATAGTGCCTCCTATATCTTCACAAATCAGTGGGGCAATCCTCAGACAGATCTTTTCGCCTGCTGGCAGAACTCAAATGTAAGCAGTTCTGCTCCCTGGCCAAGGATGAACCAGCAGTGGCTCAGGGCACCTTTTTCCCCTAAACTGGGATGAGTTTTGGTCTCCTGTATGCCTTTCCTTTAATACTGCCTCTATCAAGAGTCCTTCACAAAGTGATTCGGGACAGGACAGTCATGATTCTGTTCTTTCCCTTATGACTTTTCTGTGCATAGTTCCCGACTATCATTCATCTGTCAAGGCGTTCATGGATAACATTCAAGTTCAGCCTGAGCATTCTCCATCAAGGTCTGACCTGGCATCCCATTTAAACAACTTGTCTATCTAGGCCTGGAGATTGAAAGGGGAAAAACAAGGTGCTCTGCTACACAGCTCCTGTTTCTGACATGATGGGGAACTTGTGTCTCTCTTCTTCCTCCAAAGTGTATTATTGAATCTACAGATTTTTGGTTCTGGCTTCATTCAAAACATCTATAGAACTATCCAATACAATTACCTGTTCCTTTCAGATGGATGGACAAAGGACTGCAACCAGCCACCTTACAAGTTCAGGTTTTTGCACTGGGGGCACTCCTGTGGATGGATTCAGGGGAATCGTTGGATGCATATACTCATGTCTGTAGGTTGATAGACAGCAACATTAGGTTGCCTTCCAACCCACCAAAGCTACCACCTTGGAGTCTTAATTTGGTTCTCAAAGCTGACTGTGGCCAAGGCCCCCTTAGAGCCTATCAAGATGGTATCCATCCCGCGTTTCAACATAAAGATCACCTTTTTTCTCACAGCTATTGCTTCAGCCAGGAGAATCAGCAGACTATAAGCATTGCTTACGCAAGCGCTATACACTGTTTCGTCAGGCTCGAACTGTTCAAGGTGGTGTTTTTTGCCAAACTTACGCTTCCCCTCCATGGCAATCAAGGGTTCATTTTTCCTTCCTTGTGCCCACTCTCCGAAAGCAGTAAGAAAGGGGAATTGCATTCTCTAGATCTGGGAGGTGTGATAGCAACAGAGACATGGAGGTTGAGGGCAGATGGGGACCTTATGGCCCATCAATCTGCCCCTGATGGAAATGTGTATTAAGAGAGAGGAATCTATTCGCAAAACTTCAAATTTGTTCCTGCCAGCTAGGGGCCAAAATTATGGCTAACAAGGATTCAAAAGGCTCTGTAGCCAGACTGGGTCTATCAGCCACTTCCATGGCTGGTGATCAGGCCGGAGAAACTTGCCTGGCCCAGGGAGAGCCCATTCCAGCAGAGCTATGGCCCCTTAGTGGGCGTACTTCAGAGAAGCTTCGACAGTACACTTATGCAAAGCGGCCACTTGATTCATTCACACAGCTTCAAAATTTTAATTGCTGGAAGTGCTGCCCTTGGATGAGGCATCCTTGGCTGCAGAGTGCTTCAAGCAGTGGTGGATCCTTAAGGGTTCCTGACATTCTTCCCACCCGGGACATCTGAGGATGTACTGCTTTTGTATAGCCCGGAGACAGAAATCGAAATCTTAATACCTGTAAATTTTCTTTCTCTGACTGCTGGTATCCGGGCTTCGGATTTACCTCCCAGAATGTATATAGTTGGCTGGCCTCCAGGCCATATATGCCTTAAAATTCATATTCTTGTTTTCTGTCTCCAAGTTCTAGTAGTTTTTCCACATGGGACTGCTTTAGGAAGAAGTGGAGGGCTGGATGTCCCCTGCTGCAGAGGTCTGATTCCTGCTTGCCTGCCTGCCTGTCTGTATCAGGAGGTACAGCCCAGGAGTAAGGAAGCCGGAGACCAGCTGTTGGAGAAAGAAAATTTACAGGCATTTAAATTTGATTCCCCCTCCCAGCCAGCAACCTCTCTGTAAGTCTGTGAAAGTTGCACTTAGAGGGCGAAATGATCAGGAACGCCTGAGAGAAAAGGCGATGGGCTCCCAGCTGCTGTGAAGTGTGAAGGACTCCAGAGACAAATGGGCAGCAGAGAAAAAAGGTATGCGAGGTGAAAGTGCGGTGTGTGGTGCCAAGCTACGGGACTCAGAGTTGTAGTGCAAACACATTTCAGAAGCACAGCGGTAGCAACCCAAATGAATGGGAAACACAAGTGCATGGCTGGTCTGAAAGCGCCATCTAATTGGTGCCAGTAATTCTGGGCGCGCTGTAAAACGGTGGCAGAAAAGTGGTGGCAGGTGGTGAGGATAGAAAGCAGTGCACGCAGTAGATTCTCCCCATTATTCAGCACGGCATGAAGCCAACATAGAAATGAGCGCACATCACTAAAATAGCTGAGTAAAACTCACTAATTTGCAGGTCTCATAATAATGTGATGTTGATACTTACAGCAAAGTTGCACTGTGTCAGAAAGTGGTGCACACGGCATTACTCGGTCGGCTGTGCAGTGGCACGCTTCCAATGAGACAAAGCCTAACAAAGTAATACATCTGAAGCATGATTCTGCAAGAACAGTAACCCCTTCTGCTGAATATGGTTCCATACCAAGTACAGCACAGTCGCATTAGTACTAGGCTTGCACTTGCCATGTTACAAGCACATTAATCCACTCCGAAGATGGCATCTAATGGGGAGTTAATGCATGGTTGGTCGTTGTAGGCACTCTGCCTGTGGCCTCATGCCACGACGGCCCCAACCATGCATTAACTCCCCATTAGATGCCACCTTCGTTGTGGATTAAGGTGTGTGTGTGTGTGTGTGTGTGTGTGTGTGTGTGTGTGTATGTATATTAGAAGCAAAAAAACTCCATTTAGTGCATTAGTTAGGGTTGTTCCACACCGACAAAAGCGAGGAAATTTGGTGTTAGGGTTGAAAGCCCCCCATGCCCACACCCCAACCGGCATCAGAGTGCGCATTAGGGTTGTCTGCCACAACTCTCACCCCATCACATGTGTAAAAAGCAGAGGTGTAGGAGATAGGGGTGAGAAGTTAGGACAGACAACCTAATGCGCACCCTGATGCCGGTTGGGGTGTGGCGGGCAGGGGCTTTTCAACCTAACACCGAATTCCTGGCCAGTCGTTGTGCAACAACCCTAACTACTGTATTAACGAAGTTTTTTTGCTTCTAATTCCCTTTTTGAGAATAACAGAAATAGTGAATGTGATGCGGCTCCTGCCGCATGATGTCTTGTCACATAGTAACATTGTGCCCACAAACGTAAATAGTAATGTGCATGGTGATGCAAAGCAAAACGGAAAGAGAAACAGTAGTGTAGACAAATGTCAAAAACAGCGCAAATGAAAACGCAAAGGGTAACGCACATGGTGGCGTAGACGTGAACGGTAAGTGAAATGGGAACGGATCCTCAAGCAAAAACGGTAACAGTAATGTAAGCGCACAGTCTGGTTTTCCCCAAAAGCTGCATAAAGAAAGACAGTGAGTACAATGAATGTATGCATAATAATGGTTCTCGGAGCAGGAAATGAGGAGTTGGAATACTAAATTGCTTATATCTCAGGAACCGTACGACATAGAAAAAAATTTAAGTAGTGTGATTTATGACTTTCCTGGCTAGTTTTGTACTTGGTCACCAGTAGGGGCTAAGCATTTTTCTGACAAAGTCCGCATCTCGCACAGTTTCCGAGATACAGGTCCTGAAAGGCGCAGCGAGCCGTAATGTTATCCTGGGGAGTTCGAGTGCCATAACTTTGGCTCCTATAATATTTTCACCAAACCACAAAAAGGCACATCTGTGGGATGTTGGCTGTGTTCCTTCCAGATTTCAGCCCAAAAGACCAAACCGTTATTTTGCAGCAGGACGCCAAAAGATTCCTGTAATGCGTCGGACACCGTAATGTTATCCTATGGGGAAAAAGCATCAACTTTGGAGTGCCATAACTTTGCCGCCATGTAATTTCTTTTCAGCGAAACACTGAAAGACACATCTGTGAAATGTCTGCTGCGTTCCTTCCAAATTTCAGGCCAAAACACCAAACTCTTCTTTTGCAGCAGGGTGCCAAAGAATTGCTGTAATTTTCCCACAGCCTAGAAAAGTACTAAGTTTGCGAAAGCTTTTGCAAATTCATTTGACAGTGTCGCAAGTGCGACAGTACTTTGCGAAAGTACCTTTTCCAGAAATTTGAAAAACATTTTTCTGGGGTGTTTTACCCCCAAAATAGACATGGCTATCATCCTCAGGGTCAGACTAGGGGAATACAAAAATAATTAGGTTGCTAGAGGGTCCCAATTTTAAATGGCAAGTATTTTCTGATCGCTAACTGAAAACAAAATGGTGGATTTGTGACAGTAAAAGGGCCATTTGCGAAAGTAAACTGCATTTGTGACACTGTCTAACTTTAACTTTTCCCATTGACTTATAATGGGAACTTGTTTTTTGAATAACTTTTGAACCGTTTAATATTTTTTCATGAAATCTTAAAAAGGCACATCGGGGACCCCGACTGGTCACACAAATCGTGCGACCTGTAGAAACATTAAAATTCCTGAAAAGCGTAAACGTGCACGCAGATACCGCTTAATAACTCTGCAGCTGTATATGCAACCGGTACAAAACTTGGCAGATCCCAAGGCGTATGGGTCTTGATCGTGTATTCCAAATTTCAGGCAAATCCGTTGAATGGTTGTGCAAAATTTTGGGTTTAACATGTAAATGGCTCCTAAACCCTAACTATAGTGGCACTACTGTGTGTGTGTGTGTGTGTGTGTGTGTGTGTGTGTGTGTGTGTGTGTATATAAAATGTATATATGTACGTATGTGTAATATAAAATGCAAGCAGAATTGTGTCCAGTTATTAAGGTTTTCAGGCCTTTCTTTAATGCGTCAGTAGCTCTTCAAGTGCCATGATGTCAAAAACCTAAGGTCAAAACGGATCGTCTGCAATTCTGTTCCTGGCTGCCTCCATGGTCAGCGCCTCGAATAATGTCAGGCTGGTTTGGCATGATCTTCCCCTCATACAACTATGCTGAGGGGTGGGAACTTTGGCCATATCAAGTGACCCATTATGTGGTTCTTGATAATGGATTGCTGTATCTTGGCTAGCACTAATGTCAGTCTGGCTGCTCTGGTCTAACCTTGCCTCCTTGAAGCTGCTGACCACATTGACAACTTTTCAGTTCTCTGGTACCCTACCTTTCCAGTCAGACTGAACCTTTTTGTTGTTTTATTGATATTTTCCCAGTCTGTTGTAATATTCCCTAAGATCACTTGATGCCCCTTATCTGAGAGAAGAGCCCTTACCTGTCAACATGGGACCGGCCATAGACCTTCCTGAAATCGGTTATGGCAGCATGGACTTGCCTAGTCTTGTCTTCAGACTAGAGACACAGAATTTATGAATTTAAATTATACCCCGACTCAGGATGCCCTTTTTAAGGCCAGATTAATATCCCGAAAATTTACAGCTTCATCCAGAGAACTGAGGCCTTGTGATGTGATGTACGATTTGTTTGGACAACAGAGTAAAGGAAGCAGGTGCCATATTCCAGGTAAAGAATAAACTTGCATGCTATGCTAAAGCCCATGGCTGCCATCAGATATGACTTCCTGGTTTTAGGCAGGGGAATAGAAGCCAACTGAGACTTGTCCCAAACATTTCCCAACCTCTTAACACTGTGGACAAGCTCTGTCTGCCACATCCTCTAAAGATACTGGGCCAAAAGAAATGGCATGTAAGCAGCTTTTTTGTTTGGCTAACTCACAGGTGTCCAGAGAAAAGAATGTCATGGGCTAGAGTCAGGAACTGCTTCCTGTGGTTCTCTTCTCTCCCCCACCTCTTAAGCATCCACTCTTTGTATGATATTGCATTCTACCAGTATGCCTCCTTTTAACATTTTCTCTTAGAGTCACGGTTAGCCCTTGCTGTTTGCAAAGACTGGTCAGAATGCTGTGTCCTGCTAAGCTCCTATGCTTGATCATCCTTAAAGTGCACTCTTGTCAGTGGAAGACCTGCTCACAGCTGAGATCTTCACTGTCTGCAGCTGTGGCACAAAACTGCTACTCCAGTACTTCAAGTCAAATCATTATTTATATAGCATCTTTCAGTATTAAGGTGCTACTCAAATTTTAACAACCAATTTAAAACAGAGCGACATACATATGACAACTCTGTCTGGGAAGGCCTGAGCAAATAAGTTTTTAACAAAGATTTAAAACTACTGACTGTCAGGCATTCTCTTAACTGACGAGGTAGAGAATTCCACAGGGTTGGTACTGCAAATGAAAATGCACGAGCTCCAGATGTTTGAAACCGAACCCTGGGAGACTCTAGCAATCCCTCGTCGATGAATTGGAGGGCGATTAGGGGTGTAAGGAGTCGGAAGATCTTTCATGTAGTCTGGTCACTGTTCGTGTAAGGCTTTAAAAGTAAGCAAGCCTACCTTATAGGTGATCCACCACTGAACCGGCAGCCAATGCAGTCCACGCAGCACAGGTGTTGTATGACTGGACTTGGAGGTACCAGTCAATAGCCTGGCTGCAGCATTCTGCACCAGCTGCAAGCAGCGGATATCCACCCCAGACGGCCCTAGGTAGAGGGTATTACAGTAGTCAAGACAGGTAGTGATGAAGGCATGAATGAATGTTGGAAGGTCGCCTTGGGGGAACCAGGTGTTTTTTTTTTTACCCAGGCGATATTCCTCCGATGGTAAAGTAAGGGTTTGACCACGGCTGACACCTGAGATTTTAGGGTCAAGCCATCATCAAAAATAATGCCCAGGTTCCGCACCCGATCTGAGGTCGTGAGCTGTACACCATCAAGCCACAGGCCAGACATATGCCCAACCCCCCAGACACGCCTCCGGGCGACCAGGGTCCACAACCAACACCTCAGTCTTATCCAGATTCAGTCTCAGCCAGCTGGAGCCCATCCAGTCATTGATCTCTGAATACTTCCTCTGCTGTTAAGGTAGGGGGGTTGCCTCTGGTTGCACTGCCCCTTATTTCCTCAGTAGCCTATCTCCTCGCCTGACAGCAATTCCACTACTAACAAATTATCCACAGTTGCGTCGTCATGAAGGTCTAGTACTGCTTCGATGTTCTGTATGCCTTGCCCCCTTTCCCAGTTTAAGACCACCCTTGCCATTGTCCTTGAGACCACAGGTCTCATCACTCCCTGAACTCTGGCGAACTGACCTGGTAGAATATGTTCCTTATTTATTGAATTCTGCTTCAACGTGTAAAGGGAGCACCTGTCTCTCTTACTTAAAGGGAAACTACACCCTCGTATCTTGTAAATTTTATTAGTTTCCATGTCAACAGACAGCTGCTTTCCTATAGGTGTTGGGGATGTATGTGTTTGCCTTAGTTTGTTTCCACTGTTTATGCTAGTCCCCTGTAACTATCCGGGGGCAGTGTCTCCATTTTATGGTTGTTGGAATCTTATTCTCTGTGAGCTGCTTTAGCATATTAGAACAGATGTCTCCTCACCCATTTACATTATAACATGTATTTCTATGTTGAAAGTACAGATATCCTGAAAACACACTCTGATGGTAAACGGTAAAATCTGAATAGAGAGGTGTCGCTAGTGGGGTACCACAGGGATCTGTCCTGGGTCCTGTTCTCTTCAGTATGTTCTTCACTGACACTGGGCAGGGTATCCAAGGCAAGCTGTGCTGCTTCTCAGATGGCACTGAGCTGAGGGATCTACAAAGGCTAGAGAGGTGGTCTGAGGTTTGGCAGTTGAAATTCATTGCCAAAAAAGGCAAAATTCTGCACCTAGAAGGAAAAATAACGAGGACAGACTACTGAATGGGAGGGGTTAAACTGAGCACTTCGGCAGAGGAAAGGGACCTGGAAGTCGTCGTTAGTGACTTCTCTTTAAACAAGAAAGTGTAACAAGGCCTATAGGGATGCTAGGCATATTGGAAGGACGGAAAAAAAGAGGTACAACTGCCTCTCCATAGGTCACTGGTGAGGCAACATGTGGAATACTGTGTTCATTTCTGGAGTCCTTACTTAAAGGAGGACTGGGACATGATGGAGATGGTGCATCGCAGGGTGACGAAGATGATTCAGGACCAAAAGGGCAGGTCGTACAAAGTTGCCCCAAAGTTCTGTCCCAATTTTAAGGGCCTGTACAATCTTTTAAATTGTTTCAAGGAAAAGATCAGGATCCTCATCCTTCTACCGGTAATGTGGAAACTGCTTCAGTATTCATTTTGGCTTGTGTGCGTCGTGTGTGTGTGTGTGTGTGTGTGTGTGTGACCTCCCATGCCAGTACTCATTTTTGAGGCGGTACCTTCTGTTGCAGAATCGCCATCTTTTTCTTATGCTCCCAATCTGCCTTGCCCCAAGCACTGCTACTCCCACTCTTGCATCTTGTGCTTTGGCATTCTCTCTCCCTTCTCTGCCTTGAGCGTGGCCTTTTGCAGATCTGCTTCTACTTTTGCCCCCAAGCCCTGCATCTGTCTTCAGCTTTAAACTCATCATACCCCTTTACCAGGGCAAGTTCTAGTCTCTGCTCAATTGGGTGTGGTTGCTCCACCCCAGGCTGTGGCTCACTCACTGATTTTGGTAACAATTCTGGCCAGCCTTATCTGTGGACCCTAGTGATACTTTTTATGTAGGTTATTTTTATTGAGGGTCTCTCTGCGGTTTGACTTTGTTTATGCCTTAGAAATATAGAAACATAGACTTTGAAAGCAGATGAGGACCACTTGGCCCACCCAGTCTGCTCATTTCCCTATCGGTTAAGCTGCAGATCCTAGTGTCACCAACCGCCTACTTCCTTCTATCTCTCACTAGAATTGCCTTGTCTGTCCCCTGCATTCTCAAATTCCCTCACTGTTTTTGACCCCACAACCACCTCAGGAAGGCCGTTCCATGCGTCCACCATGCTCTTCATAAAAACAATCGTAGTGTTGCCGTTGAGTCGTCGTCCCTCCATCTTCAAATTGTGGCCCCCTCTTGTTCTTGCACATCTCTTCTGAAAGATGCTGCCCTCTTGGACTTTGAGTCCCTTGAGGTACTGGAAAGTTTCAATCAGGTCCCCCCTCTCCCTCCTTTCCTCGAGGTTGTGTCTATATTAAGGTGTTTTTATGCAGGCCCTGTACCATTTTAGTTGCCCTCCTCTGGACTGCCTCCATCCCTTCTATGTCCTTGCGAAGATGGGGTCTCCAGAACTGCACGCATTACTCAGATGGGTCTCAACTTCCTGTTTTCTACTGGTGATGCTCCTCCCTATGCATCCATGTATTTCTCCCCGCCCTACTTTTACTACCTTCTCACATTGCTTGGCTACCTTTAGGTCATCTGAATGACTGCCCCAGGTCCCTTTCCATTTTTGTTGTCGTTAATACCTCCACCCAACCATGTACTCTTCCTTGGGTTGTTGTTTCCCAGGTGCATTACTTTCCTCTTCTTTGCATTGAATCTAAACTGCCATACTTCTGAGCATTCTTCCAACCTTGCCAAGTACCTTCTCATCCTTTCCACACACACACCCCTTGTGTATCAACCCTGTTGCAGATCTTTGTGCTGTCTGCAGAGAGGCATACTTTTCCTTCCAGTCCTCCACAATGTCATCTATAAAAACATTAGAGGACTGGTCCCACTACTGAACCCTGCGGTACCCCGCTAGTAGCCTCCCTTTCTTCAGAGTGGGCTCTGTTTACTATTGCCCTCTACGTCCTGTTGTCCAGCCAATAGTTTACCCAGGTTACCACCTTGGAACACACTCCCAGACTGGCTAACTTGTTTTATTAATCTTTTGTCTGAGACTTTCAAATGCCTTGCTAAAGTCTAGGTAGGCCATGTCCACAGCCCCTCCCCGGTCTACTACTTTGGTCACCCAGTCAAAGAAATCTATTAGATTCATCTGACTTGACCTTCCCGCTGTGAATCCATGCTGCCTTAGGTCCTGTGCCCCGCTAGCTTCCAGGTACTCAACAGTTTTCTTTTAGAAGTGATTCCATCATTTTCCCTACCACTTAGGTCAAACTAACAGGTCTGTCGTTTCGTGCCTCTGCCTTGCTCCCACTTTTGTGAAGGGGAATCATATCTGCCCTCCTCCAGTCCTCTGGTACCACACCCTCCTTCCATGCTTTGTTAAAAAGGTAGTCAGTGGTACCACTAGTTCTCCCCTTAGTTCTTTTAGAATTCTGGGGTGAATCCTATCAGGCTTTGTCCACCTTGAGTTTTTTGGAGTTCTTTCAGGATCCTTTCTTCAGTGAATGGACCGTATCGACCATCTCCCCAATCTAGTGTGCTTCTGTTATTTGGTTTAGGTACTTCACCCTCTTCTTTTGTGAATACTGAGCAGAAGTATTTGTTCAGTGTCTCTGCTTTGTCACTGTCGCCCTCTGCTCACCCTCCCCTTCCCCTTTATCAAGCCTCACTATCTCTCCCTTGGTCTGTCTTTGCTTCCTAATGTACCTATAAAAGTTCTATCCCTCAGCTAGCCATCTTTTCTTCTGTTTTGGCCTTTGCTATTCTGACTTCCTTCCCCACTTCCTTCTGCTTTAACTGGTACAGTTCTCTGTCCTGCTCCTTCTGTGTTTCCTTATACTTCCTGAATGCAATCTTTTTCAGTGTCTCCCCCCCCGTTTTTATTTGTTTGCTCCACACAAAGGCTTGTTGCCTCTGATGGCAGCTTTGATTTTTTTTCCCCCTATTGTCCCTCCACCCCACTCTCTTGCCCGTTTTGGTAGTGCTTTTCTGAGGCACCCCCCCCATTTTGCCAAAGTCAGCCCTCCTAAAGTTCAGTACCCTTTATAAAAAATGGAGGGTGATTAGTACCAATGCATGTAGCCTGGATAGAAATGTGGATCACCTTTATGTGACTTGACTCTACGGCTGTGTTTCTTGTGGCCCACACTGTTTGGGGATTGCTTGTTCCCAGATGGCTACTCACTTCTAAATCCGAGATCCCCTCTCTGTCCCCGTTTGAGAATACCAGGTTTAAGATTGCTCTTTCCCAAGTGGGTTCCAACACTAGCTGTCTGAGGCATGTCCCCTGTAGGGCATAGAGAATTACCCTGCTCTTGGATGTGGCTGCAGCAAAGGTGCTCCAGTTAACATCTGGCATATTCAGGTCCCCCATGAACAATATCTCCCCCCTTGTTGTCATTCTAAGGATGCCTTCTATCATTTCCTCCCCCTGAGACGGGGGTCAATATACAACCCTTGTATGGATTGTGGTGCCATTTGATGTCTCCAGGGTGACAGTGCCTCCTCTCCTCCCCTCCCCGTTTACCCTTTAGTTCTGTTGCTTTGATCCCTTCCCTTTCGTAGAGAGCTGCTACTCCTCTCTTGCCCTCCCTTTTCCACCTATAGATTGTGTACCCTGGTATGTTGACATCCCAGTCATGGATCTCTGTGTGCCATGTTTCTTTGACTGCCACGATATCCAGGTGTCGCTCTTCCATCAAGGCCACTAATTCAGGGAGCTTTCTACCCAGGCTACATGCATTGGTACTAATCACCCTCCATTTTTTTTTTAATAGCCTTACCCCTTTTAGCCCCATCCCTGTCCTTACTGTCTTTGCCTTTTTCTCCATTGACCACTGTCCTGCTCCTTATCAACTTCTTTACCTTAGCGTTTACCTCACCAACTACCCTGTTTCTGTGTGTGGCTTGGATTTCCATCCTTATAGGTGAGCCCTCTGGTGGCACTAATCCTGCAGTTACAGTATGCCACTGTAAGCCTCTTACAAGTTCCAGGCATAGTGCCTTCTTGCAGTACTACACACATCACTTCACTAAGAAAACAAATCCACATTGTGTAGCATATCCCCCTTTGTATAGCTTGCTCTGTGACCGAACAGGTAATATGTACTGGCAATGTGTTTCTCTGTGTGCCAGGTGAACACTTGTATTTTCATGCATGTGTGTGACACACATTTGAAAAGGCGCACATACAATCCCACCTGGTAACAGCTTGCGTCAACACATCGCAGGATGCCCTAATCGGTCATTGTGGACAGACTTGCGCTCACAGTCATGCTGCCACCAGCCTGGGCATGACTCTGGGCAGCTTCCTTCAAGTGCCACCAGAGGTGTCTGCTCACCCAGAACAAGGCCAGGCACTTGCTCACACAGTGCAAGCACTCTTGGACATAGAAAATCCATCCCTGTCGCATGTGGCACCTGGTGTACTTTACCCCTTCTACTGTATCAGATGCGGGTTTATTTTGAACTTGGTAGTGCTTTCTCAAGAGACCGATCATGAAATTGCCCAGGAAATAGATTACCTGTATTTAAAAATGCTGCAAATCTTATATATTTACACAATTGCAAGATATAGTCAGTACCAGAAGGCAATGGGCAGTACTTGCACACACGAATTTAAAATTAAGCAGCTTAAGTGGTTTTCCATGGGGGGAACAAATGCTTTTATTTCTGTGTTCTGCTTCATTTGCATAACCATGCCCCCCACCTTTTTTCCCTCGGTGCCCCTCCCACCCTTTTATTTTTCTCAGTGCTGCAACTCCCAACCATGACATCATGCGAGGGGAAACTGTTTTTAAAGGGACACTCAGTTTCTAGCTGACTCTTTACATTGTTTTCAAGTAGCTGTATCTAGCATTATATAACGTGTAGAAAAATTCTAGTGATTTGATTTGGCAGAAAGCGGCTCAGAGCCATGTAATTATTGACCCATAATTACACTCCTGAACTACTTACAGCCATTCACGCCCTGTAACATAAACATAGAAAAGTGCAATCACGCTCCCACATTCTGACAGGAGTTGTCACTTCAGATCTGTCAATTCACCAGCAGGCAATAAAAGTGAAACATTTACATAGAATGGCAAATTATCTTTTTGGCCTACCTGCATCACAGAACATTTTTCCAGAAGGTTTTCTACAAGATTTTCCTTGAAAGCAAATAGATGGACCCATCAATGTAAGCTGTACAGAAGTCTGGACTGGCTTACCCTGAAAAGCAAACGGTAGCTTGGGTAAGACAGACCAAACACACGTTGAAAACAAGACCTATAATAGAGCACACATATGGTCTGATAAATAAAAAAAAAAAAAAAAATTGAGGGAGTATAGAATAGAAACACCAAAATGTAGGGCTGGAGAGATGATCTTTTCATTTGCTGCAATGAAAATATGGAATGAACTAAACGTTAAAATGAAGAATATAAATATAAGCTAAAGAAACTCAGCACTGCCCTGAAACAAGAAATAAGATGTATGTTTTGATTAATAACGAATGACCAAGGTGTTTAGCATTGAGTGAATGTTTCTTTAAAATGAATTTTATTCTTTGAATTGTATGACTGAAAACCTTTAAGATCATAATACAGGAACACCTTGTAAAATAGGACTTGCCCTTATGGTGATTGAAATGAGATGTAATTTTACTTCCTGTCTAAAAATAAGTTTTTACTGCTACTACTAGATTGTACTACTGTAAGCACTGCTGAAATAGGAGACTGCATTTTGATTAGAGAGATAGAAAAATTGGCTATTTACTGTAACCACAATGCCTTGCTTTGTAAATTAGTGTACAGGCTATTATATTTCTGCACTCACTACTGAAATGGGAGACTGCAGCTCTCAGTAAAGAAATCTCGTCAGCTAGATACAGTATGCACAATGCCTTGTTTTTAAATAAACAAATGAGAGCTTATATTGTTGAAGCCACTGCAGAAATGACTGCGCCTCATAGTAAGGAAATTGGAGAACAGCTTATTGTACCCCGAATGCATTGCTGTGCACTTCTACACATTAGGTGTTATACTGTAGTCGCCACTACCAAAATAAGACTGCACTTCTGAGTCAGGAACATTTAAGTCATGTTTATAAGGTACCCAGAATTCCTTGTCGTATGTAAAGCATTGACTGCTCCCTTGCATAACATCATTCTGTGGATGTGACCGCACAGAGAGAACTTAACCTGGTCAACAAAAACTAAATAAATAATAAAAATGGAGGGCAGCCAGAAAGAATATGCTGGTGAAACAATAATAAAATTAAAAAAAAAAAAAAAAAACTGGCATTTTTACAAAACAAATTGCAGCTTCAGCATCTGAAGCATGGCTGGCAATGGCATACTATGTGAAAATGGGTCATTTTTCAAAGAGTCCAAATATTTAAAGCAGCAGAGTAAAACCATTAGTACAGTGAGCTATGCAAGTCCCCAAGAGATGAGAACAAGTAGGTCAAAACTGAAAACTGTTACTCTCACTGTGAAATAAACAATGATGTTAGGCTAAAAGACTGTATCTAGCAACTAGCGACAAGCGGCAGAGATTGGACTCTTCCAAATAAAGGAATGGAACCCATGATTGAAGAAACTGCAGAAGTAGGTTTTCTGTGCTGTTTAATTTTTGGCATACACAGCATCACACTGCCTACCCCAAACTCCCTCGTAAATTCTGCTCTCCTGGAGATGCAGCATATTATTGCCATGGGTGTCCCAGTAGACTGCAGGCACAGTATTCATTATTCACGCAATGCACAAAAATGTTGAGTAAATATTTCAGACAAGCACACACACACACACACACACACACACACACACACACACACACACACACACTACATACTACATCAAGGCACTCCCAGGATAGCCCACAGACCAAACGCCAGTAACATTTCCTTTAAAGTGATTTATGAAGTTCCAGAAATACCTTTATTCCTACTTTTATGCACCATGGCATATCGTATATATATGTGTGTATGTATATGTATATATGTGTATGTATATGTATATATGTGTGTATGTATATGTATATGTGTGTGTATGTATGTGTATGTATATATGTATATATGTATATATGTATATATGTATATATATATATATATATATATATATATATATATATATATATATATATATATATATATATATATATATAAAATGTGTGTCTCTTGTATATACACATATATACACACACATTCTCACACACACACACAGATATATATCTCTGTGTGTGTGTGTGTGTGTGTATAATCCACTCTAGGGTGTGCGGTTGCGCTCTGATATACGTGCACAGGTCAGCAACCACCCAAGGCATGCGTATATCAGAGCGCGACCGCACACCCTAGAGTGAATTATCTATCTTATAAAATGGAAATAAATATTTTTGTGGGGGAGCAAAAAAGTAGCCCCTGTGTGGCATAAGAATAAAAAAAAAAAAGTTTATTTCTTTTTATTTTGATGTAGTTAGATGGAGGAGAAAGAGTGGGGAACACTGCAGGCAGACACTGAAAGCAAGTCCCTCTGTGTGAAGAAGGAAAGTAACTGCATTTTGCCTTATTTTTATTTAGATTTGTGTAAAAGGAGCGAGCTGAGGCTAGTGGCAGAGAGGACTTTCAGTTTTATCACTGATGTGTAGCATGACCGAGCATGGTGAAAAGTGACACGTAATGTGCAGCCAAACCATGAAAGTGACACTCTGTAGTAGAAAAGCAAAGAAACTCTGCATTTCAGGTTATTTAAATTTAAAACCATGTAAAAAAGCTGCCGTGTGAAGCAGTCGGAGAACTAGTGCAAACCGAGAGTGTTTGCAGCATCGGAGACATTACGCAGGACAGAGTGACTGTTCCTCTAGCAACAGTTGCTAGAGCAACACTCTCTGCCCTGCATTACGTCTCCGACGCTGCCAGCACTCTCGGTTTACGCTAGTTCTCCCGACTGCTTCACACAGCAGCTTTTTTACATGGTTTTAAATTTAAATAACCTGAAATGCAGAGTTTCTTTGCTTTTCTACTACAGAGTGTCACTTACTTTTACTGTTTGGCTGCACAGTAGGTGTCACTTTTCACCACGCTCGGTCACGCTACACGTCAGTGATAAAACTGAAAGTCCTGTCTGCAACTCGCCTCAGCTGGCGGCTACTTTTACACAATTCTCAATAAAAATAGGGTAAAATACAGTTACTTTCCTTCCTCACACCGAGGGACTTGCTTTCAGTGTCTGGGTGGTTATTAGGTACCGTTATTGACCACGCCCGGTCACGCTACATGTCACAAATAAAAGTGAAAGTGGTCCCCACTCGTTTTCCTCCCTGTAAAGAGGACAGCTTTATTGTAAGAATAGTAACTGAAAAGAAATAGAAATACAAAACTCTTTCTAGTCTGTGTTAGTTTGAACTTTGGCTTGTAGGTGACTATCTGTGGTAGATGTGGATTGATGTGAGTACTGGTGAGGTTTTGGAGGATAAAAAGTAGTTCAGGCGTGCGGTCGCTGGGAAATAATGCACGGTCATGTGATGCATTCTGTCCAATCATGTTAGTGGAATTTCTATGATTTTACCACCCCATTATATATAGAGATAGAGATAGAGAGATGGATATATATATCTATCTCCGTGCTACCATAGTTAGGTTTGAGGAGCCATTTCTATGTTAAACCCAAAATTTTGCACCCTAATAACTTTGTAGCCGTTTGTCGGATTTGGCTGAAATTTGGAATACTTTATCAAGAACCGTAGGCCTTGGGATCTGCCAAGTTTCGTACCGGTTGGATACACGGCTGCGGAGTTATTAAGCGTGATCTGCGCGCACGTTTATGCTTTTTCTGGAATTCTGCGGTTGCGTGTACAGGTTGCTCGGTTTATGCGACCGGCCCGAAATCTTCAGGGAACGTGCGGCCAGGGTCCCTAATGTGCCTTTCGAAGATTTGGTGAAAAAAATATTAAACGGTTCAAAAGTTATTCAAAAAACAATTTCCCATTATAAGTCAATGGGAAAAGTTAACAAAAAGTTCGACATTGTTACAAATGCATTTTTGCTTTTGCAAATCCGCCATTTTGTTTTCAGTTAGTGATCAGAAAAATGCTTGGCATTTAAATTTGGGACCCTCTAGCAACCTAATTCTTTTTGTATTCACCTAGTCGGACCCTGAGGATGCTAGCCATGTCTTTATTTTGGGGCAAAACACCCCAGAAATATGTTTTTCAAATTTCTGGAAAAAGTACTTTCGCAAAGTATTTTCGTGCTCACAAAAGTGTCACAAATTTTTGCGAAAGCTTTCGCAAATTGCGACAGTAGTTTTCTAGTCTGTGGGGAAAGTGACAGCAATTCTTTGGCACTGCGCTGCAAAAGAACGGTTGGGAGTTTTGGTCTGAAATTTGGAGGGAACGCAGCAGACATCTCACAGATGTGCCTTTCAGTGTTGTGTTTTAAAAAATATTACATGGCGGCAAAGTTGCAGCACTCCCAAGTTGACGGTTTTCCCATAGTATAACATTACGGTGCCCGACGCATTACAGGAATCATTTGGCACCCTGCTGCAAAATAACGGTTTGATCTTTTTTCCTGAAATTTGGAGGGAAGACAGCCAACAGCCCACAGATGTGCCTTTCAGTGGTTTGATGAAAAAATATTACAGGGAGGCAAAGTTATGGCACTCTGAACTTCTCTTTTTTTCCCATAGGATAACATTACGGTGTTCGCTGGGCCTTTCAGGGCCCGTATCTCGGAAACGGTGCGAGATACGGACTTTTCATCAGAAAAATGCTTAGCCCCAAAACTAGCCAGGACAGTCATAAATCATGACTTTTAAATTTTTTTTTTACGTCGTACGGCTCCTGAGATATAACCTATTTTAGTATTCAAAGTCCTCATTTCCTGCTCAGATAACCATTATTATGCATACATTCTTTGTACTCACTGTCTTTCTCTATGCAGGTTTTGGGGAAAACCAGCCTGTGCGCTTACATTACTGTTACCGTTGCCCTTTCCGCTTATGTGTTCTGTACCGTTTCACTTACTGTTGACGTCTCACACCATGCCATTTGCACTTGCATTTCTGTTATATTTTTGCCATTTTTGTCTACAGTACTGTTTCTCGTTCTGTTTCACTTTGTGTCACCATGCCCATTGACATTTCCGTTTGCAGGCACCATGTTACTATGTGACAACACATCATGTGGCAGACCGTTCCTGTCTATGCCACCGTGTGCATTACCCTTTCTGTTCTCATTTGCGCTTGCATTACCATGTGCGCCACTGTTATCGCTTCAGTTTGCGTTGCTGTTCCTGTTACTATGCCACAAGACATCATGTGGCGGGAGTGTGGGGCCCAGAGGGCCCCACGCCCGCCACTGCATTACATTCATCATTTTTTTGTTACCCTTCTCAAAAGAAGGAAATTAGAGGCAAAAACTCTGTTAATGCATTAGTTAGGGTTGTTCCACAGCGACAAAAGTGAGGAAATTCGATGTTAGGGTTGAAACCCCCTGACCCCTGCCCATCCCCCAACCGGCATTGGTGCGTATTAGAGTCATCAGTCCTAACACTCACCCCATTCTATACTCTGCTGCTTTACATGTGATGGGGTGAGAGTTAGGCTGACGACCCCAATGCCGGTTGGGGGTGGCAGGGGGTCAAGGGGGTTTCAACCTAACACCGAATTTCTTCACCTTTGTCACTGTGGAACAACCCTAACTAATGCATAAAACAGAGATTTTTGCCTATATATATATATATATATATATATATAAATAAACGTGTGTATGTAATGTATATAAAAAAAAAAAAAACTGTGCCTCATTTCACAGAGCTGCTACCCACATAGCAATACTAATATCATTGCCCTCCCCATAGCAACAGTATATAGCATTCTGGCATGGAACACTGCCTCCTCACTGCCACCATCTTTGTCATTCTAGCGAAAGCTTTCGACACAGTCTCCCACCCTCTTCTCTTGGACTAACTAATCAGCGGGTCTGTCTGACTTCACAACCAGTGGTTCAACTTCTGCCTTGTAGGTAGGTCTCAATCCGTGAGAATTGGAGTGCCTCTGTCTCTCTCTCTACCTCCCCCCCCCCACACCTTGTGCACACTGATGTTCCCCAAGGTTCCGTCCTTGGCTCTTTGCTTTCCTCCATATTCCTCAACGACCTCCCCTCAGCCTGCTCCTCTGCATCCATCTACATGTATGCGGATGACACGGTCCTGTTTTCCTCTGGTTCTTCTCCATCAGAGTTAACATTCAGGCTTCAACTTGATTTCAGCACTGTTCAGAAATGGTTCAAGGCTAATAAACTATCCCTTAATGCTAAGAAAACAGTCTCCATGTATTTTGGCACATGACAGACTTTCTAGACTCCCTTCACTCCCCACCTTCCTTACCCTCTGGGGAGGAAAAATTGACTATGTACCCTCATTCAAGTATGGGTCTTTCTCTGTTAAAGCTAGGTCACTAGATGTCTATGACCTTTTTTTTACGTATAAATGTATAATCAAATTGTTCTGTAATGTGGATGATTTAAATAAAGTATTGTAGGAATAAATTTCACAATATCATGGTTTTTTTTTTTGTTTGTTTCTTTAATTGATGAAAACATAAAAAGGTGTCTGTCTTTACTGTTTTTTGACATTCTGGCACACATCCTGCTTTTTAAAACATAACTTGTAAACCATGAATATGATAGGACATCCAACTATGCAGCAAGAAAGTACACAGGGATGTTGAAATTAATCTCTAAATTTTGGAGTTCATTTTTACATTTATTTTCCTATAGTTAAAAATGTAACAACATAATGCATGTTACACCAGTTGTCAATCATGTCACCCGCAATATAAAAACAATTTTATTCTATTTAAAAGCACTTGCTTGTGAACATTTGTGTGTGCAGACCAAGGAATATGTAAAATATAAACAACCACACTGGTCTCCCTATTCATTATTGCCTTATTTATTAATAAAGTGTTTACTTTGCTGTCAGTTTACTGTTTAATATTGGCTGTTTTTTACCTGAATGTTCCATCCTGGTGTCATGTATGCAAATTAGGGGTATATTACCATAATTGGTGCACTGTAAATAGTGATCATGGGAATGACCGTGGGAGTGTGAGATGAGGCATTTTGAGGTGTTGTCCAAACATCCTATGGAGTAACACGTGGCAGAATTTGGCAGCTGTATAAAAAGGGAAGCAAATCGCAGTTTCCAGATATAGATTTGTAGTACTCTAGTTGTCAGTTTGGGGTTAGAATAGACATAATGCCATGTACTGTGCATGCAAAAATTATTCATGAATATGACATCAGATGTCACACGTGATGGGGACATTGTTAAACTCTTAAAACCAAAAAACATCATTTTATGTTCCTTTTATAAAAAAAAATAGCTTTAAAAACCACACCCACAATGGATTTCTTTGTGTTTTTGTTAAAATTACATTCTGTGTATTGAGTTTATTTAGAGCTGTTTTTAAGTCCGTCTAGTCACATAAATTGATATACTTCACCAGCCATAAATGAACAGGTGGAGACTTAATTATTCCTAAACATTGTCACAATTCCTGACATTGTCATTTTCATTTTTTATAGTACCAAGAAATGGCTTAACCTTCCACCCCTTTAATAATAATAAAAAAAAAAAAGTGGTATAATGTGATTAAGCTAAATGTGACTACAATAAACCTAAGATTCACAGTATACCTTAAAGTGAATTTCCAACCTACTGTAAATTCTGTTTGGGTTTCATAGCCCAGTTCCATATGGCAGTGTTAGCCAGTTGCTGTCAAAACTATCATTTTTAACCGTATCCTTTTAGCAAGGGAAGGGATCGTAACTACAGCTGAACTCATGGCCAGCCAATCTCTTCCACTTCACAGTCTGCTGGACCTGCCCCATGCTCAGACGTTTTCTGAAGTCTAAGTAGGGACAGCACGAGGGCACGACCCACACACGTCTGTGGGAACCCTTTTTCAAAGCAATTTTACTTAAGTTTAAGCAATCTTACAGGAAAATATAAACCACTGCTTAACTGTTTTAGAAACAAATTCAGTGTGGTGATATTTAAAACTATTTTCTTTTTTCAAAGTGAAGATGAAATCATGTTTTACAGTTTGTGTCCCTGTTATGCGTGTTACATCTGTTGCGTGAATACTTTACATGTATGCCTGTGTACGAGATCAATTTTTAAAGATTTTGTGCTTTAATAAAGTACAACACAAATAAGCCCAGTGAATACTTTCAATTTTTTTTACATTTGATCTATGCAACAGTACAGTATCTTTGATTAACAATGTCCCTGTCACACGTGTAACATCTGATGTCACACTTGTGAATGTTTACATGTATGCCTGTGTATGACTTCACTTTTTTAAACTGTGTGCTTTAATAAAGTACAGCACAGAAATAAACCCAGTAAATACTTTCAATTTTTTTATGTTTGATCTATATAACAGTACAGTAACTTTTAACAGCAAAAAATATGTATTCTTACAAATGTTGGGAGAGTACATTAAAAGAAAAGATCTACAAACAATCAAGATAATGATAAATTAACATGCTAGGCAACCGCTTTTAGGTGAAGAATGTAGAATCACAGGAAGGATCATAACAGCAGAGAAGACTGTTCATGGACATGTCACACGCGTAACACAGAAATGGCAGGTGGACTTCGGTTTCCGATATGCAAAAATCAGAAAATGGTATTATTGAAACCCATAATCCAACATTTATGTTGAGTATTGCAAATCATCTATATTTGGAAATTGTGATTTTATTTTTTTATTTTACCTCAGTGTCACACTAGTGGCTCAGGTTTATCAGAGAATGACCCGTATCTCTTGTCTGGCTTGACTGTCACCTTGGCTCTTCTCAGCACATAGATGCCATGTATTAAAAGAAAAAAAAAAAAAAAGAAAAACAAGAACCACCTCGTCCCTAAGCTCGAAGCACTAGGAACAAAAGCTGTATCCCTATACCTGCCCACTGGGACATCACTAAAATTATCCTGCCCATTTTTGATTTTTTTTAATTTATTTAGGGATTCGCTTATTAGTGATTATGGCGACTTAGTCTGTGGTGCTGCACCTAAATCCACCCTGGCCAGACTGGATCCCCTCTTCCACTCCATTTGCCATTTTGCCTTGGCCTGTCTCTTCTGTTTCTCTCCCCCCCACCCCCGACTCACCACTGTTCTTTGTACATTGAGCGCTCCCTCCTTTCCTTGAATGACTGCCATCTCGTCCACTGTGCCTCCTTTATATCTAAATTTTGGTTGGCTTCGATCTTTGAGACATTCTCTTGCAGCAGGTCGTAACGCGTGGGATATCTGCTGCAGGCGTCGTTCCCTCAGGATGACTTCTCAGCAGTCGACCTTGGGACCTCCCCCTAATGTTACCATGTGGTATCAGTATGACATGCATAAAAGGGAGAGGTCCCAGCTACTACTCAGTTATTTCAGTCGTGACCTGCTTGCATCAAGTCCTCCCTCAAGCTCTACTTACCAGTTATCTAGTTCTACTGACCAAATGTTCATTCTAAATGGGTTAATCTAATGATGTCTTTGGATCCCTTACTCTGAAAGTGTACCTGTGGTCACAGAACCGCGACAGACTATCTCCACGACTTCTGTTAGGTGCCTTGGTCCTGAACACAGCATCAGGGATTGCATGCTTTGTAACTGTTTCAACACCACCATAAAACGTCGAGGATTCATCAGCTGCGTGAGTTCCTCATGGAACAAAAGGTTACCCTTCTGGAGCAGCAGTAACGCTCCAAACCCAGGGAGTCTTTGACGTCCTTGGGGTGCCACCGCTTTGCAGGTGAGCTCTCCTCATTGACAGGACAGGTTCTCTGTAAGAAACATGCCAGCAAAACGAAGCATGTTTCTGCCTCGCCCTCGTTGACTACCAGTACACCGATTTGCTACCAAAAAGGTAAGTACTAAGAAGAGTGCCACTATAACATCGTCTTCTGCACAGATTGTGGCCTCCTCTCTTCCCTCGTCGATGGAGGAGCCATCGACTGGGTTCCGGGGTGCAATTGCAGCTCCCATCGGTGCCTTCACTTTCTATGGTATCTAGTCATCATCTGATGGTTTCAGGCCCATCGACTATGCTCTCGACGACCGGCCTTACCTCAAAGGGTTCTATGTTGGCACCCTCATCGACTATCCTGGGGTCTTATATGCACCCCACGTCGACTGCTGCTTACTTGGTTCCACTGCCATCTTCAGTACTGTCAGTGATCCCTATTCACTCTGTCCATTTTACCCCGGCTACTTCTGCGGGGCAGATGGCCATAATTGATGCCCATGCCCTAGTCAGTACTATCCTGGAACTTATGAAGACCACCCGCGCCCCCAATCAAGAAGGGTCTGCCCCAGTCTCTGCTCCTTCTAGGCCTTCTTGACCCTGAGGATGGCCTGCTCTTCCAGGTTTTCAGCCTCTGGAGGTGGACATGGATGACCCTTTCCTACAGGATTGGGTTTGGCTGACCTGGATGGTGACGAGGGTATGGACCTGGAGGAGTCCCCTAAGTTCTCAGCCATCTCCTCACTTCAGGGTGAACCTACCTCTGAACTACCATGTCCTCTGCCTGATGATCCCATGTTTTCGGTCATTATGATACAGCTCCAGAAAACTTTTTTGGGTTCCAGGGTACTGAGCAGGATGCTTAAAGAACTTGGCACAGTATTTGGGAGTACCAGAATGCCCCATTCTAACCCCAGTAATACTTGGGTATTCATAACTTCTGCAGTGACCCTTTAAGACAGAACTGCCCGGGGAAATTGGAACACATGCAAATGATGGAACTCTTTGCACATAACAGCTTTTCAAATGCTGCTTTGAACTAACTGCCTTAGTTCTAAACCTCTCAGATTTCACACTCCGCCTGTCAAGTCTAGATGCTCGGAGCTCCTCTCCAACTTCTACCTGTGACATGAAGAAACTTATAAATAAATGTAAGGTATATATTTTTATTTGCTGCCTTTTACTTATTGTAATTTAGCTATTTAGCTAAACCTTATTTTTAGTGTTAATTTTGGTATTTATCCGTTCATCCTGGTTCGGTATAATCAGTGGGTAATGGAGTTATATTAGTTTTTATTGGAGTTTTCTGACTTAAAAGAAACTGTTAGATTAGTTTTTATTTTAAAACCTTTATTTTTGTACCCACTTTATCAGTTACTGAACCGATACCCGTGGTTAATTTTTTTTCTGTGCCGACCGCAACTGTTAGTTTATTTAACTTAAATGTAAACCACTAAAATATTGTATCGGTTTCCAATAAAATGTCTGAAACCTAAAGAAAACTAGTGAACCTGGTTTTAAAAACTGCTCTGATTTGTGGGGAAGTGTTTGCCAAGGGAGATGAGCAGTTTGTGTGTTGCCTGCCTTGGCTATGATCTAAAAGAAGACTGTGAATTTTGTAAAACTTTCCCAGAGAAAACTGTGGAAAAATGCCTGGAACGGCTAAAGATAACTTCCTCCACCTAAGGGTCCCTCAGGCTCTGACCAGCCGACACCCTGTTCTGCTGTGGGTGAAACCACTGTAGTGCTACATTCAACCCCTGAGACAGGTGATAAAATGACTGAGGCCTGCTGAACTGGCTGACTCCCGGTCCCTCAAAACACTAAAAAATTAAAGCACACACACACACACTGTTGGACAAAGGGGACTTCTGCTGGTACTCTGGCTCTCCCTTCTCTTCAGGAGATAGTGCAGGCGTTCAGGGTGGTACAAACCTTGCAGGGACTTCTTTCCACTAGCCATAGCCATCTGGGCAGACCCCTGCTGGACAGGCTGGCACTTCAGCTAAATCCTCATTTATTGAAGAGGCTTATGGTGAGTGTGAGGACGACGAGGGGGAACCCATTGAACCCGAGATTTCTCCCGAGCAGGACTTCGGTTCTCTTCCCAGAACCACTGAAGATAATTCCTCACACTTCACTTTTGTTAGAAGAATGGCTGATTCCTTGGATATCACCACAAGTGAGAAATTGAAGATGAGGAGGAGGTGGAATACCTTGAGATGATGGGGTAACCCCACTAAAAAGCTTCTCCTACCAGTGAATACATTCTTCAGAAAAGGATGCTTTTGAAGATTTTTACAAACCCCTAACTCTGTCCCCCTTCTTGATAAGAGACTGGACAAGAAATACCAGCTGGACAGGGATGGTGCAGAATTTGTTTTCCTACCCTGACCACCAGAGGGTGGGTACAGGTGGCAGCCTGTGACCAGGCTAAGGTGCCTCTGGCTTCTCACCCACCAGAAAAGGAGTCCAGAAAAATTGACAGAATGGCCAAAAAGGGATATTTGTCGGCTTCCTTGGCCATCAGGTTTGTGTGGCACAGTATTAGAAGTCATTGTGGCATTTTGTCCTGGCTTTGGCAGATAAGGACAAATCACCCTTATCAGCTGACCTAGCAGAAACTGCTAAGTTTCTCTTGGAGGCAGACAAGTATCAGTTTCAGATGACTGCTGATACTAATGATACAGCAGCTAGATGGATGACCAGTACTATTGCCCAAAGGTTTGCTTGGCTAAGAGCCACAGATATTACCCAGGACACACACAGGCCATGGGTTTCCCTCTGGAGGGTAATTCTCTTTTTGGAGACAACAGTGGCTTATATGAAGAAGATGGACAAGTACAAAGCCACCTTCAAAAGTAATTCTGCTAAAGAGAAGGCCTCTCCATCCACCAGGCCCTGTGGGAGGGGAGGCAGGGGCAGGGCCTTTCACAACAGGTCCTTTCTCCAGGCAGTGGCTGCACTCCAATGCCAGCAGTATTCCCAGCAAGAGTACTTCAGAGGTAGGGGCAGAAGGGGCTCCAGGCAGGGAACTCAACCCCAGTCTCCACCCCAGACTAAGTAAACACCCTAACGTGTTTTCACAGGCCATGTTCTCTCTACCTGTCGTAGGTAGGCTGGCTCATTACCTCCAGGCTTGGCAAGAAATCACCACAGACTAGTGAGTCAGGGACTATCTCTGAGTTTCAAAGACCTTCCTGTTCTGAGAACCAAAGTATTCAGACCTTCCTTCCTTGCAGAAAAGAAGCTGTTTGAGGAAGAGGTTTGAAACCTGCTACTGTCAAAGGCAGTGGAGCCTGTCTCGGCTCAGCAGAAAGGAAAGGGGTTTTACTCAAGATATTTCCTTTACCACAAAGAAATATGGGGAGTGGCGGCCTATCTTAGACCCCATGGTACTAAACAAGCATTTGATAAAGCCAAAGTTCAAAATGGTAACATTGGCATTGATTCTGCCAACACTCCAAAGAGGAGACTGGTTGGCATTACTGGACCTAAAAGATGCTTATTTCTTCATCCTCATAGGGGAGTCTCACAGAAAATACCTTGGGCTCAGACTCCCATCAGGTCACTACCAGTTTTCAACCCTGCCATTCGGCCTCTGTTCAGCCCCGAGATTGTTCACAAAGTGCTTGGCAGTGGTTGTGGCACACATTCGAAGGCAAGGTGTCAGTGTTCCCATATTTGGATGCCTGGCTGGTGGTAGGAAAATCACCACAGCAAGTCACAGTACCTGCAGATCAGCCAGAGGCTTCTGGAATCTTCGGGGTTCCTGATAAACCACAGAAATCTGTCCTACCTGCACACGTGCTGTAGTTCATAGGGGCAGAGATCAACACCCTGCAAGGCAGGGCCTTCCTGCCTTTGGACAGGATAAAAAGTATCCATCTGATTGCAGACTAATTCAACCTGCACAGGCCAAAAACTGCAAGGCAGTTCCTACAGCACTAGGTTCCAGGTTTCAAATGAGACATCCAGTTCCACCTAAGGGCACCCTGGAGCGAAAGATCTCTCAGAGCTGATCCCAGTAACAAAAACCTTGTTACAGGAACTTCAGTGGTGAAAAGAGGAATCCAGTTTAAGGAAAGGGGTTCCTTTTCAGCAAGTGTCTCTATCAGTTCTCACAACAGATGTATCTCTACTGGGGTGGGGTGCCCATTTGGGGGACTCCACAACCCAAGGCACTTAGTCAAGTGCAAAGTCACTCCAGCACATAAACCTGCTGGAACTCAGAGATGTGTGTCTGGCACTAAAAGCCTTCACAGCGCTAGTACAGGTCAGAACAGACACCACCACAATGTACTGCATAAACAAGCAGGGATGTACTAGGTCAGGTCCTCTCTGCACAGAAGTGATGAAAATCTGAAGCCTGGCATACTCCTTGGGAGTTTCCCTACAGGTAATCCATCTGCCATCTGAGTCCAATCAGTCAGGCCCATCATGAATGGACCCTGAACAGGCAAGTAGTGGAAGTGATTTTCAGGAGGTGGGGCAATCCAGAGGTACTTGTTTGCATCCCACCAGATCCACCACTTGCCACAATACTGTTGCAGACCACCAGATCGGGCAACAGTCTCCCTGGATGCTCTAGCCCCTGAATTGGTCAGGGAAGCAGCTGTATGCAGGGCTTCAGATAAGGTGCATACCGGCCTATTTTACTTGCCTCATTTTAGGAAATACTCTACAGAATTTTTTTTTGAGTACAAGTACTCTTCCAACATTTGTAAATACTCCACACGCCAAAGAATAATGCTTTGTAACATAGCTGGTGAGTCAAAAGGAAAAGTGGTTTGCCAGATTTACAGCACTTGTATGCATCCCACTTTTGTTTTACTCACTGTTTTAAAACTGGTGAGTAAATTCATACCTGTCTGCATTATTTGGAGCATTGTTGGCACATGTAATTCTTATCTTGGAAAAAAAACTAGAACTTTTTTTTTTTTAGTAAATGTCCTCTTCAGTCCACTCTAGCAAGACATTTGTACACATCTGAATTTCGCTTTACTCGCCTCACTTTCAAAATGGGGAATACAGGTACTAATCGCAAAATATCTTATCTAGATCCCTGCCTGTATGCTTTTACTCCCTTCCCTCTGGTGTACATGGTATTGCTCAAGCTCGGGTCCCAGTCAGCATCTATGATCTGATAGCGCCAGACTGGGCCAGGCAGCCATGGTACTCTCTGCTGCTCTCCATGTCCTGATCTTGTTCCACCAAGAAGTTGGTGGAGTTCAGTTACTGTAGGATCTCTCCCCGGGGATCGCTGTAGTGTGTTCCCAAGGGGAGGACCGTTAGCAAAAGCTGTGGATCCAAATCGGTCTACCTAGTGGGAGCCATTGAGGTTTTCTCCTGGCCCTGAGAGCTACTGGACTACTGCGGTGGACTGCTTTTGTCTGGATTGTTCTCAGTTTACCTTGGTCAGACGTTATTTACTTTTTATTTAAATTGTAGCACTTGGAGTGCTTTATTAGGTGTGCACAGTGAGTGTGCTTTGCACCTTAAATTTGGTTATAAACTTATTGTAAAAATTTGTTTTGTTTTATCTTTAAAATCTGTAAGGCAGAGTGTGTCTCTCTAGATCTGGGTACAGTGAGAGTGTGCCTAGTACCTTGAGCTTGGTCATTTATTATTTCAGTATTTCTTTAATTCTGCTAATTTTCTCCCTGCCACGTGAGAGGTGGGAGGGGTTAGTTTTTTAGGGTTTATTTATCTTCTTTTTCTTTCTTTTTGGTTTAATTTAATTCAAAATAGTATTACTGTTTTTTTTTTTTTTTTTTTTTTGTTTGTTTTGTTTTTAAACTTTGGAGAATATGTGTTGGGACCGAGTCTCTGTGGACAGGCGCTACTCCCCTTCCAGGTTGAGGGACCGACGCCCCTTTGACTGCCCCCCATTGAAACCTGAGGTATATACTTGTTGTCGTGCCTTGGGAATTGCGTGGGGGAGGAGAGGAGGCAGTTCTCACGGGGGGGTGGGGTGGAGCAGGCGAATAAGGGTGGTGAGGTCTAGGAGACACCCTGGTGCGAAATGGGCCCAGGATAGGGGTTTACAATACCTGGTTCCCATACCCAAGGGTTTCATTGAAAATGAGCAAGTGGTCCGTTCCTCCACAGTCTCTCATCTGACACGGGTGATGTTATGTAATGCCAGGTCTATAAAAAACAAGACTGCAATTATTGCTGATCTTGTTGAGTCATCTGACCTGGCCGAATGGGAATGCTGGTCCTGTATTGGAGTCTGCTCTTCCAGCCGGGTACTCGGTGATACACCGCTCGAGATTGGATCGGGGGTTGCTATTTGTTTTAAATCGAAGTTGGGCCTTGTGGAAGTTCCAGTGGTGACCCCCAGATCCTCTGAGTGTATCATGGGTGCAGGTGTGGGCAGCAGAATTCTTCTCTGTTTATTGTTCACCCGGTGATGAGAACGTTTTCCTGCAGGAAGTTGCAGACTTCTTTGTCTACCTGGTGTTGGAGCCCTCCAGGTGGTTGGTCCTGTGGGACTTCAATGCCTGGGTCGACGGCGAACTCTTGCTTTTTGGCCAAAACTTCTTCCAACTGATTTCATTGGGCTTCATACAAGTTAACGCTGCTACCCATATTCAGGGTAACTCCTTGGGTCTGGTGTTCACCCTGGGGATGGAGATATCTGGATTGGTGGTGGAACCAGTTGGGTGGTCTGACCATCACTCCATAAGGTTCAATTTCTCGGCCCCCAGTTTGAGACCGACCCCTTTGGAGGTGGTCCAGTACAGCCCTTTGAGGGGAGTTACCCCTGTGGGTCTGATGACTGTGCTGGACGTATCAAGTCGGCCTGTGAAGTGCATGGATCCAGATGTCTTAGTATTACACTATAATAATATAGTGTTGAGGGTTCTGGATTCCATAGCTTCTGTCTGTGTTCGCCCCCTCTCCCTCTGCCCTCGGTCCCCCTTGGTTTGATGGGACGTTGAGGAGGGTTGGGCGAAGATTGGATCGCTGCTGGCGGTAATCTGGTCTGGAAGATGACCGGCTTAGATTGATGGCCCATTATATGGACCATCAATCAGAAATCTCCCGTAAGAAAGCAGAGTTCCTGCCCAGGGAAATAGCTGCATCAAGGAATCGACCAGCTCAGCTCTTCCAGACCGTGGACAGGCTGTGCAATCCAACCTGTCTGCGGGGTCGGCGAGCTTTTTCACAAATAGAGTGATGAGTTTGCTCGGTTCTTTGATGATAAGGTGCCGTTGATCAGGTCAGAGATCCACAGTTTGCGTTCAGATGAGCATGGCGGTGGTCAATGCGAGGTTACAGGCCCTTTATCTGTCTGGATGGTTTTTGACCGGCCAGCGATCCTGGATATCATGAAGATTGTCCAGGGCTTGCGACCGACTTACTGTAGTATGGATCCTGGTCCTACACGCCTCCTTGTGGGGTGTATGGATGTGATCGGACCAGTTCTTGCTGAGATAGTCTGGTGCTGTTTGGACCATGGGGTGTTTCCAGAATCTCTCTAAAAGAGGCTACTGTGACACCCCTTTTGAAGAAAGCTTCCCTTGACCCAGACTGTCTCACTAACTACAGAATGATCTCTAGCCTGCCCTTTTTAGGCAAGGTTATTGAGAAAGTAGTTGCGTTGCAGCTCGAGGACTTTCTTACCACCCATGAAATCTATGATCCTCTCCAGTCCGGTTTCAGGAAGAGGCATAGTACCGAGACGGAGTTGGTTCGGGTACTTTATGATCTCCTAATAGCGAGAGATCAGAGGAGCCGTTCGATCTTAGTTCTCCTTGATCTCTCTCTGCAGCATTTGATACCGTGGACCATGGGATGTTGCTGGAATGCCTTCAGCTGTTCTGTGGACTGTCGGGGACAGTACTTAGATGGTTTCAGTCTTTCCTCACGGGCAAAACTCAGAGGGTAGTATCAGGAATTTTTTTCTCGGCTCCCTTTGCTCTGTCCTGTGGGGTACCGCAGGGTTCTGTGCCCCCCCCCCCCATGTTGTTCACGGTATATATGCTGCCGTTGGGGGACATTATAAGGCATTATGGGCTGAGTTTTCACTGCTACGCAGAAGATACTCAGCTCTATATGTCCTTTGTACCCGAACAAAATGACGCTTTATCGGTCTTTAACAACTGCCTCGCTGAGATTCAGGTATGGATGAGTGCTAACTGGTTAAGATTAAATCCGGATAAGACAGAGGTGCTGGTGGTGGACTCAGGTCACCGTGTAGAGAAGTCGTCGTCTCCTGGACATTCCTCCGGCCTTGTGCTAGGGGATAAACAGTTGAGACCTTCTGAACAGGTGCGAAATCTGGGTGTAATTTTTGACGGCGAGCTGACACTGAAGGCACAGGTGTCGGCCGTTGTCAAGTCCTCTTTTTACCATCTGAGGAATATTGCCCGGATAAAACACCTTGTTCCGCATGATGACCTTCCTGTATTAGTCCACGCATCTGTTTCCTCGCGTCTTGATTACTGCAGTGCTCTCTATCTAGGGTTGCTGGGGGTGGATCTCCGTCGCCTGCAGCTGGTGCAGAATGCGGCGGCCAGGTTGTTAATGGGACTCCCAAGAACTTGCCGTATCCCACCTGTGCTGCGCGAACTGCACTGGCTGCCAGTGTGATGGAGAATTACCTTCAAGGTCACATTGCTGATCTATAAGACCCTACACGGTCAGGGACCGGACTACTTGCAAGATCCCCTACGGCCTTACCACCCTTTTCGCTCGCTCCGCTCTGCCAACGAGGGATTGCTAGAGGTTCCCAGGGTTTGTCTGCAGTCAGCGGCTAGAGTTTTTTTTTCTTTTGTGGCCCCAACCCTGTGGAATTCTCTATCTTGTCGGATTCGAGAGTGCCAGTCCACAGAGCAATTCAAGGTTTTTTAAAAAGTTATTTATTTGAGAAAGCCTTTGATTAGGCCAACCTGTTTTTTAATTGTTTTTAAATGTATATTTATTGTTTGTTTTATCTGTATTGTACTCACGCTTTGATAATTTTGAAGAGTGCTTTATAAATGGGGTTTGATTTGATGTCTGTGGCCGAGCCAATCTGTTAACCTCCAGCCAGGGGAGGCTCCTGTAGCCAAATCTCAGCTCACTTGGGCTTAAGGCTTGGCTCTTGAAGACCTAGAATATGCAGGCTTGCATCTTTCTGAAATTGTTTGACATTTTAAGGGTTACAGGAAGCCCTCCACTAAGAAAACATACACCTCGAAATGGAAAAGGTTTTCTGTTTGGTGTTCAACCAAGGAGCTGGTAGCAGCACAGGCTGGGGTCCCAGCTGTTCTTAACTACCTCACTTATTTACATTCACTGGGCTTGCGGTCCAGTACCCTCGAGGTCCACCTGGCTGCAGGATCTACTTACATATCAGCTGGACAGAATGTGTCAATTGCTTGAGAGCATATCTTCAAGAGGTTCTTTAAAGGCTTGGCGCATTTGCGCACTCATAGGGAACAGGTGCCAGCATGGGACCCAAATGTGTGCTTAGCTAAGGTAATGGGGCCTCCCTTTGAGCCCATGTCGTCTTATTTGAAATGTCACATGGAAAAAATGTTCCTAGTGTCAGTGAGCTCCAGGCTCTCTGCATTGAACAGGACTACATCGCATTCCACAGGGATGAGGTGGTCCTGAGAACAAACGGGAAATTTCTCCCTAAGGTAATCTGATTTCCACTTGAACCAAATCATTACCCTACCTGTCTCTTTCACTGAGCACTCTACTGGTGAAAGGAGACTCCACAGTCTAGATGTCAAGAGAGCTCTTAGCTAGTATATGGCAGCCACTAAGGATCATAGGCAGGACAGAAAACAGCTGTTCTAGGAGCGTGGATATGTTGTTCATCCACACTCTTTGGCATGTCCCCGTCCCCTTTAAATCTTGCCGGAAGTTTTCAAGCTGGCTCCTCCCACCCACCCGGGTGGTGAATACCTTGGCTCCGCCCCATGACGCCAGATCTTCCTTTCCGCTGGAAGAATCTGGTTCCTTTGTGCTAACTCTAGCCACCGTAGGCCCTGGATTTGCATTGTCTGTTTTTACCAAATTTAGCTCTCAAAATCGTCAGTCTTAGACTCTGATAATAGCAATCAGATATGGAGGACAAGTCGTCCCCTGGTTTTCGCCGGTGTACATGCAGCCAGAAAATGTCGCGCACCGATCCCCACCTTACCTGCGTGTACTGCCTAGGTGTCGGACATGACACCACCAACTGTATTTTTTTGCTTGGCTTTCCATCCCAACGTCCTCGACAGCATGGCACGCCTTAAGCTGGGGAGACTGGAAAAAAGGAACCTGCCGGTGGGATCTGTCGAGCAGCTTGAGCAGATGAAGGCCTTCAAAGAAGAAGCTGCCCAAGCTTCGGCCAGCTGAAGTTTCTATGTGCCTCTCAACCTCTGTTCTTCTACAGTTCCTTCAGGGAGTTGTGCCAGTCTCTCCCCACCAGAAGGGTGTGGCGCCCTTGGACTTGGACTCGCACTCCTCCTGCCCTTGGAAGAGGGATAAGGATCCATTGCCTTCTAAAAGGAGATGTTCCTGGGACCGAGAGAGGTCAGAGTCCAAGGACACTGTGACCTTGACTTCGGTCAAGATCACTTCCTCAGCTGCCGGCTTCATGGATCCTCCGTCTGGCCAGGCAGAGACCGAGGAATCTGCTGATCCAGCCGAGATTGTTCTTGAGCCGATCGAGACGATTTCGCCAACCCCGGTCGACTATTCTTTATAGAGGACCCCGGTCCTTTCTTTCCCCGATAACGAGACACTTCCTTTGGGCGTCGCCATCAAGGGAATTCATCCGGAGCCTTGTTTTTTCGCTGAGCCCGGTTTCTCCTGATCCTGACCGACCCAGTCTGTCTCGATCGAGGACTCTGTCTCCTCCTTCGGGAAAACAGAAGAAAGGCCACAAACATTCAAAAAAGAGGCGCCGCCACAGGTCCTCATCCTCTGACGAGGAGAGGCTTCGACAAACTCCGACGCTATGAGGAGCTTTTGTGGCTGGGGGGGTGGGGGTGGCGCCCCATCCTAGATCACCATGACCTGAATCAGTATCTCAGTTCTCACATCTTTCGGATGGTAACTCTGAACCAGATCATACCATACTTGGAGCAAAACATGTTCTGTTCACTGGATCTGCAGGACGCGTTCTTTCGCGTCCCAATCCGTCCATCCCATCAGTGGTTCCTCCGCTTCAGGGGTGAAGGACCCTGTACGAGTTCAGAACCATGCCATTCGGCCAGTCATTGGCCCCACGGGTGTTTACTAAATGCATTGCAGTGGTGGTGGCCCATTTTCGGCGTCGGAGTTCAGATATGCCCTTACCTCGACGACTGGCTCTTGGCAGGTTCCTTCCTTCAGGAAGTGGAACGATCCAGGGATCTGGCTCTCCTAACCTGCTCCCAGCTGGGCCTCCTAATCAGAGAGGCCAAGTCGGAACTCGTGCCCTCACAGGTGATGGGCTTCATTGGGGCAGAGCTAGACTCTTGTCAGGCAAGAGCTCGGCTCCTGGCAGACAGGGCGAAGGTTCTCTTCCTTTGCCCAGATATTTCTGGTTGGGCACTTGCACCCTGCCCGGGACTTTCTGCGCCTTCTGGGCTGCCTGGCAGCATGCACCTCAGTGGTCCGTTGGGCCAGATGGCACATGTGCCCCCTTCAGTGGGAGCTGGCCGCCCAGTGGACTCGGCGTCATGGTCATTTTGACCAGCTGATCACTGTGACCCAGAAGATGTGGGACACTGTCCAATTTATTTGGCTTTTGTTGACCAGGTAGGTACACTAGACAATCTGTGTGCCTGTTTTCAGGTACGACCCAAGAGAGGACAATGAAAATACAGATTTAAACAAAGATAACAAGAGGGGCAATGTACAGAGTTGCAAGAGAGCAAGATAAACATAGTCTACAGTGAGCAATAAGTCTATTTTGTATGTATAAGTATATTTTACCTAACACATTCAGTGGTAATTACATTGCATGAGTGACCCTATTTACCAGGGCCACTTGATTCATAAGCAGATGGCAATCATTCACATGCTACCCCGAAATTGAAGGACAGTAGGCAGTGGGTCAGAATGGGACCAATTTGGAGACCTGCTTAGGGTGGCTTGGGACACCCACACACCGAGGACAGTTTCATGTGCTCCCACAGGGAATTCCGGAGACTCATTTGGGAGGGGGAGGACCGTACATGGTCTGGAAAGGATTTCCATAGCCTCGGAGCACATGTAACACAGTCCCTATCCCCCACTAGGATTTGAGTTTATGGAACTTTGAGCACCGCCGGACCCTGAGACCTGAGTGAATAGGAGGAGGATACAGCAGGCATGAGAAGCTGCGCAAGCCCCGATGGGGTGCCAGTTCTGAGCACCTTTCCTACGAAGCAGCCCAACACGTATTTCAAGTGATTGTCCGGGGAAAGCCAGCTCAGTTTGTCGTATAACTTACAATGGTGGGTGAGATGTGGGACAGCCAGGGCAAAGCGACAGATGTTGGTCGTGTTCCACCTGGCAAGGTGGACCTTGGAGGTGCCAGCGAATAGGAGATGACCGTAGCTTAGTGAAGGGAGCAGCACACCTCTGGTCAGTGCCAAGCGAGCTGCAGATGTCACATTTTTCTTTGCCCTGTAGGCAAGACCCAGTTTGCAGTTTACGGTTCTAAAAACATTTAGGATGCGACTCCCCAGGTCGAGTTGGGGGTCAAGTGTAACCCAAGGGTATTGCATTGAAACATTGGTTAGGAGGTGGGAGCTATCCACACCACTGACACATAGAGGGACAGGGGAGGCCTTGATCTTGGCTGCTGACCCAAAGAGCATGGCCTGAGTTTTTTTTTTTTTTTTCAGATTAAGGACCAGTTTGTGGGATGTTACCCCGCTTGAGTATTCTTAAAGGTCTGGTGGACTGCCCCAGATCGGTTGCAGGAAGGGATCGCGTTTGTCCACCCTGAGCAGACGGTCGTCCTCACGACTGATGCCTCTCTCATGGACTGGGGAGCCCACATGGGGGACAACAGGGCCCATGGGTTCTGGACCCCCGAGGAGTCCCGATGCGACATCAACCTGCTGGAGCACAGAGCAGTCAGACTGGCACTGTCAGCTTTCGCTTCTCAGCTCTGGGGTCAAGTGGTTTAAGTCCAGACGGACAATACCATGACAGTGTAGTGCCTCAACAAACAGGGCGGCACCCACTCTCATCTGCTATGCAAGGAGGCGCTCTGAATCTGGACCCTCGTGAGCCGGTTGGAGGCGGACCTCATTGCCATTCACGTGGCAGGAGTCTTGAACCAGCTGGCGGATGCTCTCAGCCGTATAGGCCAGACATTCCATGAGTGGTCACTCCATCCAGAGATAGCTTACAGTCTGTTCTACCGTTGGGGCAAACCGATGGTGGACCTGTTTGCCTCTAGGGAAAACACCAAGCTGAGGCTGTGTCATGCCTGTCCCCCTCAGCAGGGTTCGCTGCAGGGGGATGCCTTCTTGAGGCCGTGGACACCAGACCACCTCTATTATCTCCCATTTCCCTTGATCCACAAGGTGTTACTAAAGGTGAGGAGGGACAAGGCAAAGGTGATCCTGGCAGCCCCAGACTGGCCGTGCCAGTTCTGGTATCCAGATCTCCTCAGCCTCAGCTGCAGGCCCCAGGAGCAGCTTTGCACACGCCCGGACCTGATGTCTCTCAATCGGGGGGGAAAGGTCTTCCATCCGGACCTTCAGTCCCTGCACCTGACAGCCTGGTTTCTGAGCGGCTAGAGTTCCAGGCTTTGGGTCTTTCAAAGGATGTCTACACTGTGGTGGAGGCAACTCGAAAGGAATCTACTAGGAAATGCTATGCCTTCAAATGGAAAAGATTTTCCATTTGGTGTCAGGGTAAGAGTCTAGACCCTGTATCGTGTCCTGTTGCTAGCATTCTCGACTACCTTTGGTCCCTCTCCAAAGGGGGTTTACGGACATCAGCCCTTAGGGTGCACCTGGCAGCCATCTCTGCTTACCGGGTGCAGGCCAGTAAGTAGACATTGGCACTGGAGACGGTGGTCAGGCGCTTTTTCAAAGGCCTGGCTCTCGTATCCCTTCTGGTGCGTGAACCTCCACCTCCATGGGATCTCTTGCTGGTTTTGGCAAAGTTCATGGGCAAGCCATTCAAACCCATGCATAAGTGCGAGCTTTCACACTTGTCGTGGAAACTGCCTTCCTGGTGGCTGTCACGTCAACCAGAAGGACAGGGGAGCTCCAGGCGCTTTCGGTGGACTTCCTATCTGGTCTTTCACAGGGACAAAGTTGTCCTGCGCCCCCACCTGAAATTCCTTCCGAAGGTGGTGTCAAGAGTTTCACCTTAACTAGGTGTTGACTCTGCTGATATACTACCCTGACTACACCTCTGATGCTGAGTACAGGCTCCATACCTTGGACCCGAGACGTGCTCTCTCCTGTTATAAGGAGAGGACGGCAGAAATTCGTGGAGAGGTTCGCCAGCTGTTTGTCACCTACACTGAAGCCACTTCTGGCAGAATTGCAGCCAAATGGATCATAGCAAGATGGATCACATCGTACATAGATCTGTGCTATGAGTTGGCGGGTAAGAAGCCTCCCAAAGGGTTAAGGGCTCACTATACCCACCATACTGCTGCTTCGGTGGCTGCTTCCAGGGACATCCCTATACAGGAAATCTGTCTGGCTGCTACCTGGAAGTCGGCAAACACCTTCATTACCCACTACCACATCGACCTGGAGTCATGCCGGGATGCTGGTTTTGGGGCCTCGATTCTCCAATCTCTATTTCCCAAGTAGGGGGTGTGTGCCTTGCCTCCCTCCTTCCAGAGAACTGCTTGGAGTCTGCCAAAAAGTGTGCTTGGAGTTTGCCAAAGAGTGTGGATGAACAACAAATCTACGCTCCTAGAAGAACGGGTTACTCACCTGTAACAGTAGTTCTAGGGGTGGTATATGTTGTTCATCCTCACGCACCCACCCGACCTCCCCGGCTTTAGGTGCACAACTTTGCTTCCAGCGGGCTGTGATCTGGCGTCTTGGGGCGGAGCCAAGGTATTTACCGCCTGGGTGGGAGGAGCCAGCTTGAAGACTTCCAGCAAGATTTAAAGGGGAAGGGAACATGCCAAAGAGTGTGGATGAACAACATATACCACTCCTAGAACTACTGTTACAAGTGAGTAACCTGTTCTTCCTGACTTATAGGGATGTGGGAAAGGGTAACCCAGCATCGAAAAGATCCATTACCCGATGGATAGTACAGTGTATCCAGTTTTGTTACACTAAGGCTGGAAAGGAACCATCAACAGGATTGAGGGCCCATTCCACAAGAGGCACAGCTGCTACCATAGCAGCTGCCAGGGATGTTCCACTAGTGGACATCTGTAAAGCAGTTACCTGGAAAACGGTACATACCTTTTATAAAGCATTACAATCTGGACATCCAGTCCATGGGTGGTGCTAGGTTCAGCACAACAGCCCTGCAGAGTTCCTTTCCAGAATAAGGTTCTGTGCCCACCTCCAAAAGTACTGCTTCGTAGTCTGCAGAAGTTATGAATACCTGAGTATTACTGTGGTTAGAAGAGAAAATTACTTACCATAGTAACGTTGTTTCTTCCCAGTGATGCTCAGGCATTTAGTGCTTCCCACCCTGCCTCCCCTTCTAGAACCAGTAGCCTCTGCGCTTCTGAATACTGTGTGCTCAGGGGTATAAGTGTCACTTTTTGGCACTGTTTTTTTAAACTATGTTCATAGTGATTTCCCCCCCTTTTTTTCAGGTGATTCTGACATTTTTGGGGGGTATCTTTTAAGGTTTTACCCTCCAGTTGGATGGTTTATTTGGGGGTTTATGGGTTTAATTAAAATAAAAATAATAATTATTATTAAATATGTGTAGTCCTTGGTGGCCTGCCTTTCCAGGCATCCAGGAAATCTGAGTGCTTTAGAACTAAGGCAGTTAGCTCATGGCAGCATTTGAGAAGTTGTCACGTGCAAAGGGTTCCATCATTTTGCATGTTTTCCATTCTCTGGGCAGTTTTGTCTTAAAGGGTCACTGGAGAAGTTGTGAGTACCGGAGTATCACTGGGGAGAAACATTACTAAAGTAATTTTCTCTGGTTATCCCCCCCTTTGATGGATGCCTTTTGAAGAGGCTGTTTGGCCTGCTTGGAAGCAACCCTTGAAAATTCCCACCAATCCTCGTAAGGGCTGATGGGATTTATCAGACCCTGGTTGACCACCATTACTTTGTACGTCCACCTCAGGTGGATTCTGTGGTGATCAGTGCCGCCCATGACGGGTCCTCTAGACCTCAACACATGAGTGCTCTGCCACCGGATAAGGAATCCAAAAAATTGGATTTTATGGGGGAAAGGGTTTATGCCTCGGCTACCATATCTCTCTGTATATTCAATTAAATGGAACAGCTGCTGAAATATCAGGAGGAAATCCTTAAAGCCTCCCAGGCAATGGTCCAGTCCCTCCCTGCGGGTTCCACCCAGGAGGATCTGATAACCAAGATGTTTACTGCTGTGTCTGTATGCCGCCACCTGTAATGCCGTTGACACTGCGGCTCGTACGTCCTCTGCAGGAGTTTGTCTGAGACGTCATGCCTGGCTGAGAATATCGGGATTTTCGCAGGACGTACAGTAAACTATCCTTAACACTCCCTTTAAGCGTGATCAGCTTTTTGGTGCATAGACACAAGAAATGTTGAAGGATTTACAAGACTCTGGTTGTACCCATCAATTGGTCCATACCCTGTACCATCCAAAGGCAAAATGGGCCTACAGGGGGTCCTCTAGAATCGCCCCTATAGGTCACATCCAAATGCTCAACGACCACCTGTCAATAAGCGCAAGACTTGGTTGACATTGCCTGGTCCTAGAAATGCCCCCAAAATGCCCTGTTATGTCCCTGCTGCTCCCCAGCAGAGCCAGCCTTTGGCCTGAATGTCTTCCTCTGGTCATGGGACCGGAGACCCTTCCAGTGGCCATCAGGGGCACGTTTTCCCTGCATTTACTAGGGTGTCAAGCAATCTCCCCTGACCTGTGGCTCCTGCGACTGATCGAATCAGGAGACACGAGTTCACAGAGATGCCCCTGCTTTGCCACCAAGAGTCTTATTAACCCTCAGACCAAGCATTGGTCTTTCAGAACGAAAGCAATGCTTTGCTCACAAAACATGCCATAGAACCAGTTCCCCTCCTACACAAGGGTGTAGTATTTTATTGCCACTTTTTCCTAGTTTCCAGATGGATGGGGGACTTTCGCCACAGTTTGGATCTGAGGGGTTTCAACCTCTATATCAAATACCAAAAGTTCAGGATGGTGTCTCTTCTGACACTCCTCCCCTTGCTGAATACAGGAGATTGGCTCTGCTCTCTCGATGTGAAGGATGCGTACTTCCATATCCAGATGCACCCGGCTCAGACTGTTTTCCGTTTTTTGTTCCAGGGTCATCATTACCAGTTCAGAACCTTCCCGTTTGTCTCTTCCTCTGCCCAGAGGGTGTTCACAAAATGCCTAGTGGTGGTCGCAGCGGCCCTCCACAGGGAAGCCCTCTTGTCTTTCCTTATCTGGACAACTGGCTCCTGAAAGCATCCTCCTGTTGGAGGCTGCTGTTCGTTTTCTCGAACCTTTGTTTTTCGACTAGGTAGGGATGGCTGTAAACTATCCGAAATCCAGGATGGTCCCAGCTCAATGCTGCCTCCTACATTAGAGCCGTGTTGAACACCTCCTTGGGGATGGCATTTCTTCCCAAAGCTTGGGCAGACTATATGATTGGTTTGGTGTGCAGACTAGAGTCCAGTAGCTTGGTCTCTGTGTGAGACTACCGGCGCCTCCTGGGTCATTTGGCAGCCACAATTCTGATGGTCCCCTATGTCAGGCTGCACATGAGGGTCCTTCATTGGTCCCCGAGAGTCCAATGGGACCAGCGGGAGGACGACTTTGATGCCCAGGTCTTGATGTCTTCACCGGCTCTTCTAGCTTTACAATGGTGGAAGTCCACTGACAATTTGATGCGAGGCATGCCATTTAGTTCTCTTGTCACGTGTCTCATTTTGACTACAGACTCCTCCTTGGCAGGGTGGGGAGCTCATCTCCTGCATGTCTGATCCCAAGGATCCTGAACGCTGGTGGAGACCTGTCTCCACATCAGTGTCTTGGAGATGAAGGCAGTCCTCTGCACCTTGCAGGCGTTTATGACTCTCCTTCAAGTAGGTTGCCCTTGGGTGCAATCGGACAATTCTGTGATGGTTCTCTGCCTAAACAAGGAAGGAGGCACCCATTCATAGCCTCTCTGCAGAGAATCGATGAGGGTATGGTACTAGGTGATCCAGAGGAGTATCCATCTTCTAGCAGTCCACATGCCCAGGGTGTCCGACACTCTGGCGGATGCCTTAAGCAGATCCCACTGCCCTGGCCCATGAGTGGGAAATTCTACCAGATGTCCTAACCAACATCTTCCCCAGTGGGGCTGACCGGAGTTGGATCTATTTGCACCTCCGCAAAACTGCCACCTTACTGCTGTCTTGAGCGAGGGCCCTGGAACTGTGTGGCAGGACGCATGATCTCTTCCCTGGACATGAAGATTTCTTTACCTCTTCCCGCCCTTTCCTCCAGTTCAGAGTGTACTACTCAAACTGATCCAGGACAGGGCATCTGATTCTCATAGCACCGTTCTGGCCGAGACGGATTTGGTTCCCTCTTCTTCTACAGCTCTTGGAACCAGATCCCCTACCTCTGCCAATTGGCCGGGCTCTGTTGTTCCAGGCACAAGGCTCTCTGCTACACCTGGACTGTTACTCTCTCTCCATTTGCACACCTGGCTCCTGAGGGCATAGTACTCTTGTGCTTCAGGATGTCCCCAAAGATGGTGGAAGTCGTCCAGGCTGCCAGGAAACTATCTACATAGTCTTCCTATTCAATAAAAAGGAAACTCTTCTTCATTTGGGCATCTTCACAAGACTTGGATCCTTATGAGTGTTCCCCTCAGGGCATCTTAGACTATTTACTCTCCTTGTCAGAAGGTGGACTGAAATTTTCCTTTGTAAAAGTCCACCTTTCGGCCATTGCTGCATTTCATTTACCTGTGGACAAAATAAAATTGTTCCAGTTACCTTTGATTCGAGACTTTTTAAAAGGTATTCTGCACCTTCATCCCCCTATCTGGTATCCAGTCCTATGTGGGATTTTAATTTTGTGCTTGAACAATTGACTAAGTCCTTTTGAACCTGCTGACTCCAGCAAACTCTTATCTTTCTTGAAAAACTATTTTTTGTTGCCATTACGTCAGGAAGACTTATTTCAGAGTTTGTCACTAATGTACAAACCTCCCTACCTGCGATTTCATAACGATAGGGTGTCTTCACACACACACACCCACTTTTGCCAAAGGCTGTTTCTGAATATACTTTAAATCAGGCTATCCACTTACCATTGTACTATGCAGAGCCTGCTAATCTATGTGAATCTACTTCATACATTCTCTGTGCATAGAACATTTGGAATTTATCTTCTCCGTACTTCAGTTGTGAAAAACTGAGCAACTTTTTGTTTCTTTCGCCACTGGAATCCAGGGCATTCGGATTTTGAAGCAGTGCTTATCCATGTGGTTGGCCAACTGCAGTTAGTTTATCTATACAAAATACGACAAACCTCTCACAGGGGTTGTAAAAGAGGCATGGCTGCCTCCATGGTGTGTATCTGGGGCATCTGTGCTTTACAAATTTGTGAAACCGCCACGTGGTCTACTGTACATACATTCATGAAACATTACAGTCTAGACATCACTTCCAAGAAGCGGACTGCTTTTGGACGGGCCGTTCCACAAGGCCTCCTGTCCTAAAATCCTAATGGTTCGGTTCCTCCTCCCCTTGGCATTATAACTGCTTGGAAACTTCCCATGTGTTATGACCTGCTATAAGTGATTATCTCGAAAACTGTACAGTTGCGTAAGAACTTACCGTAACAATAGATCTTAGAGAGCATCTCTTGCAGCAGGTCATGCTGACCCGCCCGCCTTTCCCCTTGCTGTTACTTCAGAAGGGTTCCTTGCCCTGTCCTTTTTACGACTCCACGAGTTGCTGACTTGTTTACCTCCTCGGGTCTCATCGGAGATCTGAGAGAGGTTTTCTCATTTGGTCGCTGGGATGGAAAAAAAGGCATAGCAGCTGGGACCTCTCCTTTTTATATGTGCCATACTGACACCACATGGTACCGTTGAGGGGAGGCCCCAGGGTTGACTGCTGAGAAGTCATCTGGAGAAAATGATGCAACAATTCATTCTGCCACCTCCAAACACTCTTTCCTCTTCTCCAAGGTCACACTGCCCCTGTGAGTAAATGCCCTTCGCCCCATTGCCCTACACTTCTACTTATCTACCCCTACCTCTGTACTTCTTGCCACCCCACCTCATCCCCCTTCCTCTCCCCTTGCCTGCTTCCTCGCACTCCCTTGCTTCTTTCTCACTCACTCCCACCCACAGGAATCACTGTTTCTCCCCCTTCCTAATCCTCTACACTGTGTTCCTCCAACCCACCCCACTATAATCTGTTCTCTTCTCCTCTTTTACTTCCACCACTACTTTACCTTTTCATCTCACCCTCCTCTACTTACTCACTCTCCTACCCTTTCCTGTTTTATGACGTTACCTTCTTGTGTGTGCTGGATGCTTCACACTTCTGATGTTTAACCTGCATTATTTGCGTTGGTAATGTATATTATCGTACATACTGTGTATTGTTGAATTGTTATAACTGTGCTTCTACTTATTCTCCCCCAGGCATCTGGAAATGAGCTTGTGGCTCAGTAAGTCTTACATTGTAAATCTCTTATAAATAAATAGCGTTCCTGGATGCTCAGCCTAGGCTTGAGTTCCCCACATAGGCACATTTCTGGAATGTGCTGTCTAATATTAAAGGGAAATGAAAGTGTTTACTATACTCTGA